>KV751363.1:2755767-2803244 GCA_001698575.1 Mola mola
GCCCTTGTTTTTGTTTGGTTTTTGAGCAGGTCGTGTTCGCAGCATGAGTCGCCACGGTGACCCAGCCGGGTTAAAAGAGAGCCACCATCGTGACACCATCTGCTCCCCAAACCTGGCTGAGGTCTGCTGGTATCGCTTTGTTGTTCACCCCTCTGGAATTCAAGTGGATGTTACCTTGATAGGAGACCCTTCACCTCAACAACAATGTTGTATACAAAGCAACAGACAGTCAACAGCAATCAGAAACATTTTGGTGAAGCAGGAAACACTGCTGCTCCTCCTCCTCCTCCATTGTTAAATAATTCCTCTGATGCACCAAATGAACTCTGCCAGAGGCTCTCTGGGTATTTTAAAAAATGTCTCTGTGTTTTTAGAGCAGTGACGAGGCCTGGGAGGCCCGAGAGGCGAAAAAAAAACCGTCACATCTGCCGCCATGCTGGCAGGAAACAGGGAACGGCGTTCTCCACCTTCTCAACGAGAGTTCATCTCCTCTGATTTTATTCTCTAACCATCGCCGTAGATTCTAAACCACACTGCGGTTCTGAACGCAAGACTTCGGCAGCCATCTTAAACGTAATTTTTAATACAAAGTAATTAACTAAAGTCAAGGTTGGTTCTGTCTTGAATAATAAGAATTATTATTGTTTCATTGATTAGTGTTGTTAGTTTATTAGTAATCATCAGAATCACAACTATTATAATAAATGTAATATATTACTGAGTATAAAATTCACATTGTTAACACTTAAATGACACGCAGCCCGTATAAGCGGCCAGCAGGGGGCTACTCCACTGGTTTCAAAAAGAAGTCTGCTTGTATGTGAACGTTTGAGACAATGAGCCGACATTTGATTGATGACCTCAGTAAACAGTTTCCTAATGAGCTCACCGTCTCAGTCGCTGCTTTCAAGTCTTCCTGGGAGCAGCAGATGTTCACTTTGTAAATGATGATCGCAAAGAGAGACAAACAACAACAAAAAACAGACAACTGAGGGCGTGGCTTCTTTGTGACTGACGAGGCGCTCTTTGGTTCTGATCCAAAGACGGCTCTCATGCCAAAGTGAAGGTTCCTAATTCGAAGGCTGACACCACCGGCTTATCGTGTTTTAACCGTGACGTTGATAAATGTTAGCTTTTCTTTTGATATGCCCAAGCTTCCGCGACACTGGAACCCATACTGATCTGGACTGGGTCCTGATTGAGCGGGAGCTTACCTCCCCCTTTGTACTCATTGAAGCTCTCGCACAAACAATAAAAAGGGAGAAAAGTAATATAATTAATCCTATTGTAGTTTTTATTGCATTTAGTTTGGAGGGTCAAGGTCACTTTTGGAAGTACAGATCAGACGCTGTATTAAAGAGGGCGCTCCCTTCGGTCAGGATAGAGCACCAGTTGAGCGCTAATTATAGTCACCCACAATGCTTCAGAAAGCATCAAAATGGTACGAGATGTGTCCCTGGACAAATAATAATAATGACTAAACTGATATGAGAGAAAGACCTGTCTTGTACACTAGATGAGAAAACATGGGAGGTGATTCTTTCCAACACTGAAAAATTCATAAGAGAAGCCAGAGGCAAATTTATTCAATATGAAATAATTCACAGATTTTATTTTACCCTGTCGAGACTCGATAGGATGGGATTACTTAAAGATGATTTATGTTGAAAATGTGTAAAGGAACGTGGATCCGTGATCCATAACCCATAATTCCCATAATCCATGCATTAATGGGAATGCTCTTCGTAGGAGAATGTTCCAGACTATACGGGTAACTGGTGGGGTTGAATTGAACTTCCCGGATCACCAGGATTGTGTCTCCTTGGAGACAGAACTATGGGACCTCATTTCAATAAATCTGTATTTCGATTGTTAAAAAGTGGCCTAATCACCTGTGCACGAATGATTCTGAGGTGTTGAGAGAACCTCAAACCGCCCACACTTAATACGAGGAGAACTCGCATGAGGGAAACTGTTACATGTGAAAAAATGTTGTAATTTTGACTTTTGTTGTTGATATATCTTTGAAAACATAATAAAATTTTGAATAACAAAAAGAAAGTGTTTACAGCTTGTAACTTGTCTTTTAAGCTAGTTGATCAATGTTGTTGAGAGCAGGAAACGATAACTGACCTTGTCCATTACTTGGTAGCTAAATTAAGCTAGTTAACTACCTAACGCTTGCTAGTTTTGGTTAATCAACATGCTAAACAGTAAAGTACTTCTTATCTAGATACTAATGCGAGGAAGGTGACGTTAGCCTGCCTAGTCTCTTTGGTCCTATTAAGCCTAGTTCACACTATACAACCTTTAGCCTGATCAACCACTAGCCGACAAATTTTGGAGCTCGCCGTCACCACCAGATCCGCGTTGGTTCGGCAGTCACCCATTGCTACGTGCAAACTCTTCACTGATGTGATCCGAGAGGCTAGACGACACATCGCAGCTACCTACTAGTTTAGTAGCAGGTTAAACATCTAGTTGAGTTGGTGACAAGTGTAGCCAATCAGAGCGCAGCGCACTGGGTGATGGGAAACCATAAACATATTTGAGACAGAAATTGGGAAGACGAACACAGCAGCCATGTCTGCCCATATGAACCAATCAGACTTTCTCAAAATAGTCTTCTCTTGAACTTTTCCCGTGTTTCAGAACAAATTGTAGAGTTTGTGTTCGTAGGATATCCACTTTGAACTTCACCCATACAGTCATTTGCTTTTTGATCATCATTTGCCGCATCGCCTTTTGTGTATTTTTTGTGACGAGACGAGCCGGGGCTTTTTTCCTGGTGAAGGATTGTGTTGTGCGTGACCCCCTTCGCAAGACATACACTATTAACTGCACAACCATAGCTGAGTTTTCACTGAAATGCACCACAAATTTTATTTTGAAATTTCTGAAAATCGAAACAGGAGAGAGTAACAGGACTTAGTTCATGGTGAAAGCCAGCATGTGGCAAACATTCCAGTCAGGTCAGGTGTCATTTTAGGAGAGGAAGAAACCTGATGACGACAATTACAGATCACAGTTAACAAAAGTCAACTGCTACCAAAAGATAAATATATTATTATCGTTATATTTTACAGATATTCTGTCCTGCAGTGGAAGACGGAAGCTTGGGTGACGTTTAGGTCATGTGATCTCTAAACATCATCCTTTATTCGCTTCTTTACTTATTCACATTTCCATTTAAACGATTCGCCAACCTTACTACGGAGCTTAAGTGCAAAAACTTTTAAGCGATTTTTCGGTTATTTTTTGGGGGTCAAATTTTCTGTTTCCATTCATGTTTTTTATGCGCATAAAAACAGGCTCACGGAAACCCAAAAGTGGTGTCCTAACACAACTGCAACCACCCTTAGTACGATATAATACTTCCATTCATGCCTTTTTAGACACATGAACGAGATGGAGAAGTCTTTTATCTACATGTACATGTTTGTCAGGAGGAACAACTTAGATAAATAAAGATGAGCTCATCTCGTCAAACCGTCTGGAAACTTTGCTCGTCGTGGCTGCGTGAGCTTCCCAATATATAATGAATGTGAAACTCCGTCTCTAATTACTTTGTCGCGTGTTGGCAGGATGTGCTCTCAACTGATCAACTGATACAAATATTGTTAATAATTCAAGCCTCATTGCCGCACTTAATCTACCTCATTTTTCTAATCCTCCTAATAATTCACTTGTTCAGTGATTAATTGCACTCATTTGTGTCACGTGGAAACAACATTTGTTTTTAATTGTGCATGTCAAAAGAATTTTCCACTCATCCCATTTGTGCTCGCGCTGGTTGTTCGGAGCGTCGACCACCGCGGGGTTCCCGCGTTCAGTCCACAGCCGTCGGTGATCAGAGCATTTCCACCATTTCACCGTATGTGGCCATTGCGGCTAATTACTCAAGAGAAATTGGCTGAGGACTCGGCGTAACAGCAGGTGAGGATGTGCAGCTCAGAGCTAAACCAACAGTGAGCGGTCAAGCCCAGCTGCCCTCGCCCCTCCGCTGCCTGCCACGTGCTGGGTGAGCTCCTCCATGCTGCTTGGCCTTCATTACAGATCAGGGGCGATGCAATTAGCAGCAGCCCCCCCTCCCAGTTTATAATTAGCTTAAGACACCCCCTTAAATAGGGGGCATTATAAATCAGTTGCCGTTGCCTTTCGCAGGCGTGGACGCTACATTACGGCAACAGATGTCAGCTGCGGCCACGGACGGACGCCTCCACGGCACTGACGCTGCGGGCTCGTCTAACGAGTCACACTGGCCTTCAGGTTCGGCTTCACACGGCTCCTGGCTGTACGTCTTGTTAATGGAGAATTAGAAGAAAGGAAACGAGGGGCGCGAACAAGAGGGCAGGAAATGCCACCGATTCATTTGTTGCCTGGGCTGTTCCCCTATTTTGTGTGTTATTTCAGTGTTGTAAAAAGAAAAAAAGTAACCAAAATTCAACCTTGAGTAAAAGTAAGAAAAGGCATGTTGAAAAATTAGTTTGATGAAGTGATTATATACGAATAATACTTGAGTCAAAGCTTTAAAGTCCACCTGAAATGAAAAATTTTAACCCATTTAGGCCACATCCTCTATCGTACTGTCGCCTCTTGAAAGACGTTTGCCAAAAAAATGACAAAAAACAAATTTCTTTGTATTCTTATCTTAAAATCAGAAATGGTTTTCTTCGTAAAACCACACGTCACCTGGAATGACATCACCACGTTCGAGCCAGTTTCGACCAATAATGTCACGGCATCCAGCTGTCAATCATTTAGCCTAGAGTTCAGCAGAGCTGTAACCGTTGCTCTGGTTACCAGCTGTCCAGCCCCGCCTTCTGTCTTGTGACTGGTTCTTTCCCATTTCAGTAGGAAATATGCCACAACACGGCAGTAAGATCTTTTCCAGTCAGTTTCAGTGGGACTTTAAAGTTCTGCTCCGGCCATCGATTAAACCCATTAAAACTAATTTCTCTTTTGTAAAAATACTCATTTTGATTTTTTTTTTTTTTTTTTTTTATTGTGGCCTTAAATCCTCTTGGATCTAATTCTACACTTTCACTTATCAAGACACTGGAGGTCTATGGAACTTTAGTTTCATCCCGTCTACACCTGCCGACTCTTAAACTAGTCTACTACACGCTGCACGGTGTCAAGTTCTAACACTGGAGTAGTTCTGCCACACCAGACACGAATTCACAGGAAGAAGAGGAGGAGCTAGTTGCACAAGGTTGCCTACAAGTTGGATGGTGAGTTTTGTTTCTATAATCCTAAGCCCCGCCCCTGCAAGACAGCAGGATTGGTTAAGTCAACAATGAACCACCGCACACCAAAGTGACTTTATGTTAATTTATTAAGCAAACGCTAAACGTAAAGTCAATTCGGTGCCCAGTGGTTCATTGCTGACTCGATCTTGTGATTGATATTAAATCATTTTTCTGCGATAAATCCACGCAGGTAACTTTACGTCTACTCACTATAGCTTTGTCTGGCCAATTATTATTACCTGTAAAAATAGATGAATTTATAACTGCGCTAATATGGCTCTGATCCAGTGTGTAATCATCCAAGTATCCAGTACCTAAACGTAATCACATTTGAAATTTCTATTAACTCAATTAAAATTGTCATTATTATCATTCGCTGATTCATCACTGGATATTTAGAGTTTACAAGAGCAAGTGATGAGTCAGGTTATCTGTTTTTTTTACGATTATTCAAAGATGGATTTTAATGGGGGTTTTTTTGTCTGCAGGCATTTGCATTTTGAGACATTTTAGTAGACATTTGGTTTGGGTTGTCACATAAAACTCGATTTGACTCGTATGTTATGGGTGAGGCTTTTGTTCATCAGCAGTTACTCCAAAGATCATTTATGTATGGTCACGGGTTTTTCTTTCGGATTATCTTTCCTTTTCTTCAAACTGTCACTTTGCGCTTCAGTTCCAGACCCGGTGTGACGGTGAAAAATAATGAGACAGCAATTAAGTTTGGTTTAACAGAAGCTGATCCAGCAAATAAAACACAACAAGCCGTCATTCTGAAGTGCTCGTGAACGCAGAGAAGAGCTCGACCTTCACACTTCACGACGCTGTCGAGGACCAGAGGACCTCACGGCCGGCGATTCCTCTTCAGGCCCCCGACGAACCAGTCGTGCAGAGATAACCTGAATTTTTAAATCGCACTGAAATCCACCTCGTCTCACTCGTGTTTGCTCCGACGAAACGTATTGCTGGAGACACTGCAGCAACGGAATGAGAAACCCAGCGGAGTGTGGAGAAAATCAACACGGCGAACTTCTCTAAAAATAAACCCGAACCAACCTTGCAGGCTTAATGAACAGAGAGGGAATTTATCTTATTGGAAAGATGAATATGCTTTCCGAGGGAGGCATACTGGCAATATACAAGTGTATTTTCAAACAGTAAAGAGGCTTCACAGTTTCCACTGAGAGACATTTGTTCAGAAAGGAATGGCCTCAGCGTTTCAGGTTGAAGTCCCACCGCAGGACACACAAGGAACAGATCTGTGTGGAGCACATTTTATTTCTCTGCTGAAACACACTTTACGTGTGTTTGCATTTTAAGATTTCAGTTACATTTAATTGTCACACAGTGATGAAAATATGTGAGAAAGTGACCCTACAGCATCTTAGTTTAGGCAACGGAACGAGTTGGTCGGTCGTACAGGGACAAAAAATCATGACATAACTTACTCTAAATATGTGATCTAACCTCGGAACGTTATGTGTGAGTTATATACTGAAACAAATTAAAACTGTCTTTAGGTTTCACGTCACTTTCTTTGACGTCCTGGTGCCCAGTTTCCCAAAAGCTTGGTCACATGAAAAAAAGCCCTGTCCCAGCCATCGATTGAACCCTAAACAATATTTCTGGGTTGTAAAAGTACAAAGAAAAAAGTAAAAGATTTCAGGTCGCGGTGACCTTGTCCTTTGACCTTCAAAGGTCAAGGTCTAGCGATCAGAGCATGTGTCATTGGTTGTGATCTGGCCTCGTTTCACATTCACAAGTGTGGCACACATGAAGCTGCTGTGACTTTGACCTTTGACCTCCAAAATCTAATCAGTTCCTCCTCGAGTCAGAGTGGACATTTGAGCAAAGTTTGAAGAAAAACCCTCAAAGGGTTCTTGAGATATCACGTTCAGAAGAACGGCCTGGACAGAAAGACAACCCGAACACCTGATTAAAAAAAAAAAAAAAATCTCTCTCTAAATTCTACGCCTTTGCCTCATCTGGGTTGTGGGAATCTTTAGCTCCGCCCCGATTCCACTCACTGCTCCGCCCCTCCACTGCAGTTGGCGTCAGCCGGTGCTTACCTGTCACCATCTGACTCTTAAACTAGTCTACTACACGCTGCACGGTGGCGAGTTCTAACAGTTAGCCACGAAGAGGGGGAGCTACTTACACAAGTTCGCCTACAATTCGTTGCATCAGAATGGAGAGTTTCAATCAGAGGGGGTCTTCAATGCCGACGGTGTTCAATGATTTGTGAAAAGTGAAAACTTTTCTATGTTCTGTATGTGTTCTTCCTTCACAGCATGACGGCAAAGCTCAACAAAGAGGCCTTTTTAAATGGAGCAACGTTGTTTTTGACACATCACAGAGCAGATGATGAGTTCTTTTTGATGGCACTTGGATGTGACGGACTCGTATATCTGTAAAAACACACATATATAGTCATGTTTGACAGTCAACACGTGTGTCTGAGCTCGTCAGAGAAAAGGTGCTAATGACAACTTAATTCCTTCCTGTCCTCAGAGAGAGAGAGAGAGAGAGAGAGAGAGAGAGAGAGAGAGCCGTCTGTGCCAGGGCGCAGAGAGAACGCCGTCCTGTTGTTTTTGGCGAGAGGAGAGAAACTCGGTAAAGTTTACCATCCTCGCAGCGCCCCTTTCTGACTCGGACAACTTCTCTTTCCTTTCAGTCGCTGCGACTGAGATTGCTTTCAGAACCGCAGCTATTTTCCCCTAAAACTAATGACAGAGCGAGACACAAACACTTGAGGGCCTAAGCGGCTGTATAGCTCTGATTTGGCCTTGGCGGCGAATATCTCACAAAAACGCTTCAGCGTGACGATGTGTGGTCAGCTCAGGTCAGCCGCTGAGTGACGCACAAAACAAATCAGTCTGTGTCGCTCTGCACTCACAGCTTCATGATGCTGGTTTCACTTCACTGACGTTTAATCATTTATAATCTTACTTTGTTCTTTCTTGGTGAATATTATTATTGCTTGATTATCATTTAATGACCAAAATTAATCAGAGCTGTTTCAGTTCATTTTCTGGCTGTAGTTCCGTTCTTTTACCAGGAATGGATAACTTCATATTTCCTCAGTTTCAAGCTCATATATAATGCAGAGTGTAATGGTTAAAGAGCAACGACACCATCCATCTTTAGATTGGTTTTCTCAAAGCCTCACTTTAAGAAGCCTTACAAATCATCGTCGGTTTATGGCACAAAGGAAGTGCGTCAGCCACCGCAGGATCAAAACAGGAAGAGGCATCATTTTCCCCGGTCACTCTGTCCGGGGAACAGAAGAAGAAATTAAAAACACAGTGGGAAGTCCTCCCTGCAGATGAAAAAGAACCTTCTGTCTTTGCTACTGTGGCTACAACAATAAAACCACTTGGAGTTTTTTTGTTAAATTACTGAAACGTTCTGTAAGTGTAGTAATATTTGGTTAATCTGATCTCAACGTGCTCCACGCTATTTTGAACAATCCAACGACAACATTGCTACCATCATTACTATAATACTGATAATAGCAAAAAAATGAAACCTCTGGATCATCTACTAAATGTTGTGCTAAATGTTTTTCTCATAATATCTAAGCTTTTACTTTCTTTTTCTCAATTTACATGAAACAACTTTTTTTTTTTTTTTTTCAAGATACGGACCTTTTGGGAAAGTAGGTTAAAGAAGTGATGTCACCATAATTGAAGCTTGATATATTATTGCTATGTTTTTTGTTTTTTTTTTGTCTTTTTAAACAAAATAAGTCTTAAAATGAGACTCAGACAGACAACTGATGAAAAACACCACATGGTCAAGTTTACAGCAAGAGGAAAGTTTTGATTATGTGGCGTTTAACGTCAACTTTAAAGGTATGTAAAATATTTTTCTTGTAAATTAAACAGGGGAAAAATGTTAGCTTGTGTGTGAATATTTGACTTTCTGTATTTTTCTGCTTTTTTCAAAGCAGCCATTTTGGCATAAAATAGTAGGAAACACAGCTGTCACCACTGATAATAATTCAGTTGACGCTTTTGTGCATGTTGCCTCACTTCAGAGGCTCTGCTACACTAAATGGAACCGAACCCTAATTAATTCTATTAATATAAATTAAAGCTGTGTTTATGCTATTTCGTGTCAACAACGCTTCCAGGAAAAAAGAGGAAGAAAGCAACGACAAAGGTGTGTGTTCATCTCTCTATGAGGACCACATGCAGTGCGTTGCGTTGCGTTTCCGCCAAAGTACTTTTGATATGGTACTCATGGCAACCGTATGTAACCAAGACCAGGACCTAAACCCGACTCTGATTGCAGCGGAGGTGTTACTGAGGCAGTGGGGAACACCCCTTCGACTTTTCCAGCAGTTGTGATGTGAGGACATTTTATAGTCTACAGAAGCTGCAGCATGTATTGACTTTCCAACATACTGCTTTTTGTGGGAGCCATTACTGCCTGATCGATGACAAACAAGCTAACACTTTGCTCTGTTTTGCATGCAGCGAGCTTAAAGAGGCTTAGGGAATTTTCCCAACAGAAAGTCCATAGAGCTTTCTGGCAGAAAGCAGTTCTATAAAATGTCACAAACTAGGCATTTTCAAGTACAGCCTGCGGGTGTTGTGAGTGGTGGTGAATGTTTTCTCATCCCCCTGGTTTATTTAGTAAAAGTGTTTTCTTAATTTGATTAAGGCAACAAATGGTTATGTTTATTCACTTGGTTCAGTTTAACTAATGAAAACACATGTTTAGGTTTCGGGAACAAAACTGCTCTGTTACATTTAGGCAATACAAATACTTCAGTGCATTTACTGAATAAAAACACTTGTTTATGGGCAGGAAAGCCTCCTGGTCTGGGATCCATGTAAATTTGTATAATTTGTCTCAGAGGGCTTTTACAAAGCTATACAGATGCAAAACCCTCTGGCCTTGGACCCTCAAGACGGGAAAATGGTTCCAGTTCACCTCCTGAAAACCACCGAGGTGCCCTTGAACAAGGCGAATCCCCAAAATTGCTCCTTGGCCCCTTAAAGGGCACATTTTCACTCTCCTTACATGCTGTGCATGTCTACGTAAAACTGAGTGGAAAAAAAACCAACATATTTCCTGATAGAAATGAATATATCTGTCTTGTTTTTCAGACACGGGGAGAACATGCAAACTCCGCACAGAAAATCCACGAGCCCTTGGACCTTCTCCCCCTCGTGCCGCCTCAGATCTGGATTCCTTGGTGGAAATAGGCTAAAATATACTTCCTACGACAGTTCAGGAGCTGCTGATCACCTTCTACACCGCCACCGTCCAGTCTGTCCTCTGCACTTCCATCACTGTCTGGTTTGGATCGGCCACCAAACAGGACAGGAACAGACAGCAATGGACAATGTTAATATCAGTGAATGTTAGTCTCTTTCTGACTCTGTGTGTGTTATGACTGTGGCTGGCTCATCTGTCAGAGTACCTCGCATGTGGAGGTCAGCGAGACGTAAAGGCTTTACCCTCTCGTATACTCGCGGTGACACTTGGCGTTGCGGTCCGCGTTTGCGCTGACAGAGGCTAAAGTAATCCGTCTCAGGCGCGTCACCCTCGGCCTCGCTGTCCGAGCCCCAACCAATCAGCTGTCCACCTTCCATTGGCAGATATTACTGAGATGTTTTGTTTTTGGACGAGATGAGGACGGACAGATCGAATGATAGCATTTAGCAGCGCTAAATGCTACCAAGCTTCAACCTGTTATTAAGCTCTGCCGTTTGCTGATCTGAACTCATATTTTCTGTATTCTTTATTGGCTTTAAGAAATGAGTTCAGCTTCACCGAATCAACATCATTTATCTTTTTTTTTTCTTTTATTTAATAACTCGCTCAATATTAGCAAATTAAATGAGCTTTTTTTTTTTTTTTTTTTCTCTCTCTGCTTTTTCCACCCAAGTTTTGTGAGGAATTATAGGTTTCTGTGGTTGACGAGACGAGGCGGGACAAATAAATCAATACAAACCAAATGAAAGCAAATTGAATCTATTAAAGTAAAATTACTGGCAGAGGGGGAAAAAAACAAAAAGTCAGCCAAATGTGACGTAACCCACAGAGTCACGGCCGCTGCCAATTAATGACAGCGGGAGCACAGGGGTGCTTGCTCATTAAGCCTGGCCAGGCCTGTGCATGCAGACAAGGCCACCCGCCAGACCAGCGCAGGCCAGAGGCGCTGCTGCTGGGACGCAGCCTTCTACCTGCAGGATAAACACGTGTGTGATGTGTTGGATTTAACAGAAATGTCCCCTTCCCCTTAAAAAACAGGAAATGAGAGGAAAATGCAGCCTCCCGCCTCCCCTGCTCCTCCTCCCGTACCTGAGGAATGCCAAGCATCAGGATGCCACGGAGGACCTTCGGATCAGTGCGAGCCAGCGAGGGGGGGGCTCTCTCGGGCAGCAATGAGTAATTAGCACTAATTAGTGGCAGTGATTAACCGCGCCGGGGAACGTGGGGGCCGGAAGGGAGCAGATTGATAGAGCTGGCCCTCCTAACCCGGGGAGGCTCCACCGCATCTTAAGCAGGAGGTGGAGGAAGGGAGGTGGGGCGCGGCCGGCCGTGGCTGCCAGCCAGATGCTACCGCAGCCATAAATAACGGCGGAAAAAGCACCGAGCATCCGTAAAGACATTCCGACAACAGGGAGGTGAGAGCTGATGTGCAGCTGCCCAAGCAAAAGTCTCAAATCAAAGGTTGTCAATTCATTACTGCCCAAGGCGGGGTTATTCCAACGGCAGCCCCCGGGTCGAACTGGGCCTTTAAATCATCTCACAGGGCTCCTTCGAGTCATTCGGCTAATTGAAAACAGTATTGACCCATTTTTCCCGATAAAATGTGTCCGTCTTGTTTAAATTTCCACCAAAAACAGAATAAATTATTGGGTATCTGTTGTCAGTCCTGTCCATGTGCTAACAAGCAAATGTCAGAGGACACATGTTTACAGGAAAACACCAGAGCATGAAACAGCAGGAGACGCCACAAGGCGTTTAGCTGCATGAACGTGTTTACATGCAGCAGCTCAAAGATCGATCGGATTTCTCAGCCTGACTATATCTTTGTGAAAATACAGCACATTGTCATCTAACCTCTCGTGGTAAAACATCCCTTTTACAACCAATCATAATCTCTGGTCACTTGGAGAATATAACCACATAGTTTCTGCGTCGAAAGGTAATCAAAGATCGGATTAGATTCGACTTTATTGTCGTTACACATGTACAGGTACAAGGTTAAGAAATGTAGTTTGGCATCTATTCAGAAGTGCAATAAGCAGCAAGTGCAAAATTTACATCTTTATACATCTTGATATATTATAAACATGAAATACAGATGGGTTGTTGTAGACATAATGTCCAGATTATTGAAGGATATATGGACTCAAAAGTAACTTAGAACTGGAAGAGACATTTGGTATTTAGGTCCAGTTTAGTCTGGTTTTTGACATTTTGGGCCCGTTGTGCTTTATGAAGCTTTTGCCATTTCCTTTAACGGTACTTTACATTGTTTCTTGGTGCTAGGGATGGCTGAGACCAAACCTTTTCAATGCAACATAAGACGGCATAACTTTTCTCGATAGGTTTCTACTAACCCGAAATAAACAGGAATGTAAAGGTCACTCAAGTCACGATACAATGCGATTCACAAGTCACTTTTCTTTTTTTTTTTTCGGGTAAATGAGATTTGGGTGAAATTATTAGGGAAATTATCGGACTAAACAACAAAATAGCGTTTCCTTTTCTTTTCTTTATAAAATCAGAGAGTTCCTCTTCACTTGTGAGGCAACTTTACACACTGCAAAACAATGCACAAAAACAAAGAAACAAGTTCTGTCATAAAGCTGGGGTTTGAAATGTATGGGAATCAAACGTGAGACTCCTAAAACAACTCTGCTCCTGCTCCTCCCCCTTTAACTGCTCTGTAGCTCCGCCTCATCCTTTCGGACCGTCGCCTTCCCGATCCCTGACATGATAGCTGGATCACTGCAAGCTGTGAGTTACTCTGTGAAGATGTGGAAAGACCTTAGAGCGAAGTCACAGTATTTAGTTATAGTGTCATCTGCTGTTTAAAACTTGTATTGCAACTTATTCAACATTACAGAAATTCTACAGTTAAAGATAATATATATATATACTGTAAGTACAACATAAATCAAAATACAGCTAACCTAAAATATTCACACTTGCACTCACGTTAAAGATTTCCAGATTAGGTTTATGTAGGGATAAACTATAGACTAGTGGGCCAAACAAACAAAACCATATTTAATGCAATTTTTGTGTTGGTTCCAGACCACAGAATAATAAGAAAACACATTTAATGTGCGTATTGTTATCGATGTTAATCGATACCAAATGAGCGGAATCAATACGCACACCCGCACTTGAAACGTTCCACGTGCCTCGCCTTGTGCACCGCGTGCATCCGGGTAAGACACATGAGGAAATGTGGACATGTGACGAGGGCTCTCGGGCGGAGTAGCACTTCTATGCTGAGCACGTTGAGTTACAGGATGAATTTCTGGTTTTACATGTTCTGCTCTCATTCGGATGTTAAAGAACCGCTTGTTGTCACATTCAGTGACATCCGACTTGTCGGAATTCTTTTAAACCCAAACACGTATCAATAAATGTAGTCTCATCTCAGCACTCAGCCTCGTCCCTGACTCTCATACAGAAATATGACTATCCTCTAACCTGATTATTGAAGCCGTCTCTTTTTTTTTCTGAACTGGACAAAATCAGGTTACTGCAGAAAGCTGAGAGTAAACCAGTTACTATACACTGCACCGATCAATATTTTTTATATCAACAATGGGTCACAAGACTGCGTGATGCCAAAGGCGCTGACAGTGATGGAGGAGAGAGATATAACCCGACTCTGCAGCTCCTCTCTCAGCTTCTTCCTGAGCATATTTCAGCCTCCGTGAGTAAAAAGCTAACTGTTTAGCTTCTTAAATGCCTGGAGGCAGTCCCTAGCGATGACAGTCTGCAGTTTGAAGGTACGTGTTGACTTTGGCAGCTCCCTTTCATGGTTAGCTGCTGCCACACTGCAGCGAAGCTTAATGGTGGCAGCCATTGTTTGGATCTTTTGTATACATCTGTTTCTCCACATCTGACTGACTATGCAGAAGGCATTAGGCATATTTGTTGATTTATAGCCTAACTAACGCTGATGGAGTCCTCCCAGGCTGAGCCGTTCTCATTACTGCCTCGTCAGATTTATCAAGTCTCGTCCAGATGTCAAGTACACGGACACACAAACAAGTTTTTTATTGTACCAGCAACGGTTGCTGTCAGTGTCAGCCTAGCCTTTCGGTTTTTTTAGTATCCAAACTAAGGCTAACTAAAGCAAAATACAGCTTTTACAGGATGAAACCTTTGTTTATTGCCCTGAGACACTAAGGCCCCGTTTCCACCGAGCGGCACGGTTCAGTTCGGTACAGTACGGCTCACTTGGGACGGGTAAGCTCATTAGAGGCGGTGGTGTCGACTGTACCATTACCAGGTGGGCGGGGTAGCCTGACCTCGTCAGCTACGTAAGTATTGAGACATCATAGAAACGCAGCACAGTGTGTCCCTCTAATAAAGTGGAGGAAGAAACCGTAACAACAAACAAAGGAAACAATGGAGGACAGCCAGCATTTCCTCTTGTTTCTTGTCAGCTGTTTATCCCACAAGATAGACAGGCTCTGTTTGAGAAATAGCTGCACGTTGCCCGGAGAAAGACGGCCTAATCGTCACAAAAAAGTGACGATTCTGTCCACCAATCAGCGGACCGCAGTGGTTTCTAGCCCCCCTTTATGGTACGTTTAGCTCTGGTTGGTACCAAAAGTAAAGGGTGACAAAACCGGCACAGTACGGTTCACTTTTTAAGGGTAATTAATCAATTGGTGAGCAGTCATCTGACACTGACGCAACTCGGTTGAGGTAAATCACAGAGCTCATCGTCTAACTTTAGCTTGTAACCTGATGTTATTCGGGATCTCAAAAGCTGTCTTTGTCTTTGAACCTCATTTCTCTGTTTCTCTCTCTGCACACAACTAACCTATAAATATTACATAATAAACCACCTTTCCAATGTTCATTTAGATACCCAACGCTGACAGCTGCTGAGGAAGAATATGGACGCTCTGACACTGTAGAAAGCCAGAATAGTCAAAAGTCACCGGACAGCAAAAAATATAGACTTTTATGGCAGGTAACTTGCATGAAAGAGCTCAAACACTGAAATTCCATTTTTACAAACTGCGTGAACGTCAGGTACTTGACTTGGTGTCCCACTTGATATTCTTAAATAATAAATCAAGCACGAAATGTCACAGTCAGCCGAGAGAGAAGGAGGATGTTTGATAAATAGTCTTTGCTATTTTCATGATGCTCCATTGTAATAAAAGACAGATTAAAGATTGACTCAAAGCGCCCTTGCTAAAATGAAAATATAAATACCTTGAGCAAAGCTATCTCATGTGACACACACATGCTACTTTCTGCACATGGCTTGGAAACAAATGACATGATAAGCACATGACGGGGGCGCGGTTGAGCAGCTATCTGAGCTTTTGTGACTAAACAAGCGGGACGTGTGGTGCTTGATTTGAGACATCAATGACTTTAATTAATGTCATTCTAAGATCTCCGGCAGCAGGGCTGAGATGTGCAGGCCTTCGACTCTGACAGCCGATAGCGCTGATCTGTGGAAAGGCTGGTGGGGGGTGGGGATTTGCTCTTAACGAGATAAGAACTGGAATCAGCGAGCCTGAAGGAACGTTACCTGAACAAGAGCGCTGATGGAAATGACTGTAGCGTCAGCCAGCTCAGAAACAAGTGTTGTTCATGCGTCTTTGGGTAAAACAAGCCAACAACACGAGCAGCGCCAATCCGGATAATTCCCATCACTTGTACGGCTGAGAAAGAGGGATCATCCCTTTGTATGTAAATGAACCGTTTGAATTTTTGGATCTCAGATAAAAGCATTTTGCCATTGAACAAGGATTCCGATTAAACAGGTGACAGACAGAAGATAATATCCGCCTGGAAATTCAGTATTTTACAAACTCTATTGAAGTGCGTGTCTTTTTCTAACGGTAAAAGGACTGCGCTTTTGTGTTCACACACATTCATACCGTGCTGATAACGACCACCTTGAAGGTTGCCACCTGCTCACTGGGAGCAGTAACGATTCACACATGCGGCAAAGCATCTGGAGCAATTTGGGCTTAGAGTCTTTCTCAAAAACACTCCGGCTGGTCGCAGAGGTTGAGGATAAAACCACGCCCTTCCAATCACTGGATGACCACTCCACCACCTGAGCCAACGTTACCAGCAACAGTCTCAGCCTGTGTTTCATTAAGTTGCAATACATCATCTTTTCAAAGTGCTCTGAAAAGCTGAGTCTCAAAACATCCTCCATTCTGAGATTCTATGTCCTCCAGACAAGTGCATAATATTGCACATGCTCCGAATAATTGTACACGATATTATGTTTCATAACGTTAAGTGATTGAGCCTCAGGGCACGCTCGCATTCGGCTTCGTACCATGCCAATGTATGATTGTCCCCCTCTGCGGTCCCCCACTCACCCTGCTGTGAGCACGATTACCTCTTGTGCATACGTCATTATGTTTATGAGACAATGTTTACTGGATTTGTGGCCAATTTGTTCAATTATGGCCTACTCACATTCACAGATTTATCGATTATGCGGGGCACTGACTGATTTTTGCAGGGACAGCAGGAGACAAGGGAGGCTTTCTGTGAAAATGTCATGTCCATGTTGCATGCGCAGCCGTGCTGTGCCGAGGCCCTCCTCTTCCAATCATCATCAGAGCGAGTCAAGGACGTGTACCGTGCTTGAGCACGGTACCGAGTACTCACACTAGTCAAACAAACCAGACTTCCTTGGTCAAACATGCTTGGACACTAAGGATGGCCTAGTGTGAATGTGGCCTCACTCAGACCTGCTGCAAGTTGCACCAAATTAGACTCCGTCTTATTTGAGACATTTAAAGGTCCAGTGTGTAGAATTTAAGATTATGTATTTGCAAACTTGATATAATATACTATGATAATCTTATAATCGTCATATGAGCTTCAAAACTATGTTAAAATTAGTGTATAACTACCTTAAAAATCAAAAACTATACTTTATATACAATGTTACAATAATCAATTTATTGTTGCATGGGAACGAGTCTAATTTCCACTGACAGCGCCATCTTGTGCCACCATGCTACTATGCTAGTTAAGAAAGGACAAAAAGGCTTAAATACATGTTTTGCATTTGTATACTATAATCAGAATACATCCGACAAAAAAGACTCATCCAAGTAAAAGGAGACAAAGAAGAAAGATTTTTTTTTTTTTTTGTCAGCAGTCTACTGGAAATTTGTCCCGGGTTTATTAACCTACGTTTCTCTAAATGAAAGCTCACGAACAGACGGCCACCGTAGTTCTCCCATGTGCTTACATAGGGGAGGGGCAGCGAGGCAGCGCTCTGTTGCTCGCAACCTATTACCTCCCCATTGGAGGCTGCTAATTTTCACTGACTGGACCTTTAAATAAGCCTGCTGCATAAAGCCTTTCCATGAGCGACTTAGAAAGCCTGTCGCACTATGCATCATGGGTAAAATGTGACGCTTACAGGAGGCGAACATGGTGGATGCAACAGCGACACTCACTGGCAGAGGGAGATCATTGCATTTTACCTTCATTTTAACTTAATGGAAATGTGAATTGTCATCATGTGTGAGAAAAATGTCGAGAAAAAAGCTAAATAGTTCTGCTCAAACGTCATCGTGAGGAATGTTAAAGATGTTCAGAGATGAATGGATTAGATTGGTGGGGCAAACGGTCAATGTCTCTGTGAACTTACTTCTGTCACATTCTTGTGATCATGATATCTCAAATACTTTTAGGAATTTCCTTCATGATTAGTACAAATTTGTTGGTCAAAAATCAAAGGTCGGGGTCACTGTAGCCAAGTAAACCCCACACAAAGTGTCCTGATAGTGTAGATCTTCTGTGCTGCTGGATAGCTTTAAGAATCTGTGTTTCAGAACTTCTTTGCAGAAACTTTCACAATTGAAATATTGTAGATACAACTTCTATATGTGATGAATCTGGACGGATACGTGGAGGAACCTCATTGGCAATTGGATGCTAATTATCACAAGGCTGAAATTGTAGTTTGTCTTTGAGAGCTGCACACGTGCAGTACAGCATGTCTTACAAGTGCCCACACTCAAGACGTGCACAAGCAACCATTTCAATCAATCTGCGATTGAAACGGCTGCACATTTTTAATTGTTGGTTTATGTCAGATACGACAAAAGATTAGAATTAACGATTAATTTGGCAACATTTCATTTTGTTGACCAGTAACGAAGGGAACATTTTCAGGTAAATATTTAGTTTAGGTTGATTGAACCAAGAGCTACGAAACACTGGACATGATCTCCATCAGGAGACGGAACTGGGTGACGGAAATATGAAGCCAACATGGAGGGGAAGTCGTCAAAGTGCTCAGAAGTTTTTGCATTTCCATGACAGCTTGGAGAAGTGCATCTGCTGATAATGAGGAACATGTGATGATCAGTAACGGGAAGCTATTTTCAGCGGCGGATCCACGTTCACTGTTGTGTGGAGCATGTGGGCTCGTATCAAAATAAACTACAGCGTGTGTGTACATTGCGCCTCTTTCATGTCTTTTTAATAGACAACAATCGAGCTTTGTGATGCACAAGAAGACGCCTTTGGACAAACAGGCGACAGCTGTTATTGCGTCAATTCATGGTTCATTTTGGCCTTTTTAAGGGATTGCTGACATGGAAAAAATACACAATATCATTATCCTTATTCTTTAAAGAGTTGTGTTGATGTTATTTGATTCAAACGTCTGGAAGGCTTTGGTTGAAGCACACTTGTTAACGCTTCCTCTTGAGGTGTTTCACTCAATGCTGCCTCTTGAGGTGTATGTGCCTGACGAGGATCGTGTGTGCGTTCTGTGCTTTGACTGCGTTTGAAAGTAGAAGATAGTGTTTGCCAGTCGCCTGAGATATGGACTGGTTTCAATTTCCTCCATTCTGACAGCCTCATTTCAACCCGCAACATTAAATAAAGATGGCCATTGTGCAAAAGCGCCGCTGGAAACATCAACCATATCACCGTAGGATCGCAAAGATCCCTTCACAGCAGGTCCTCTAGCAAAACCCAGTGTACAATACAAATGGCAGGAAGATGTTGTGCATCGTAATCGGCTACAGTAACAGCCAAAGTGGCCACGATCGCTATTGAAATGCCGCAGAAGTAAAGTTACGATGGACGGCGTATACACCAAGGGCAGAGATGAGGAAAATGTTGAGGTGCCGCGGCGACACTCATTGAATTACATGTTGACAGCTCTGTGCTGGTGACGAGATGAAAGCAAAATGAGATTTCTTCTAAAGTGAATATGGGCTATGACAGTATTGCTTTCACTGCATTGTCAAACTTGACAGTGCCATTACCAATACTATAACATCAGGTGCTGGCATATGGTATCCAGTTAGCAGAAATCAGCTGAATCCTTCGAATATTTATCGCATTCCAGGCAGGAAGACTTTATCTCATTACCTACTCTTTTTCTGACAACAATATGAGGGGAAAGCGAAGATGAGTATGAATTCAAGTTACTCAAACAAGACTGATTATCTAATAGTCAGTTGACGGGCCGCTCGGATGTTTTTATTTACATCCCAAATTCATTTTCCGGAGTCACTGGGGGACTTGCTCTTGTCTGGAGATATCGGCTATAGAGACGTGTGCCTTCTCTCCAATATAATGGACCTCGATGGCACTTAGATTGTGGTGCACAAAGCGCCAACAAAAGGAATTTAATAAACTGTACACCAATGTTTCTTTCCAGAAATCATGGCGTGGTTACTCAAAATATGGGTACTGGCTGCATTTACGTGAAAAGGCGTCTCTATAAGTACACAACCCAATTTTGAACAACTACTTTTGCGCAAAATTAAGACTACGATGGACCAATCAGATGAACGTGCTAATGATGTCTAGTGTTTGATGAAACTCCTCAAATTGCTTCTTGTCTGAAGACGCAGCATGACTGCATTCACCTCGACTAAAGTCGGCTAAGTTTTTATAGTCAAGCGGGAGGATTTAGACCGTCGCTATGGGAGACAGCACAGTTCCAGTCTGTCCACATAAGATAAAATTGGTTGCCAGTTGACCCTCTAAGGGTGGACATACAGTTGGGTAAGATTAGGTGCCTAGCTACAACAGAGCCAAAAGCAACAATGTCAGCCCGTTGTTTGGATGCATTTAAGTCCCCCAAAACAACACCAAAGATCGTTGTTGGTGTGGAGTGTTGAAATGGAGGACCAGAAACCCCGAAGGGATGAATTAGGGCGCCTATGTGCGATTTACATCTTTCAACTGTGTTTGACGTCGGAATGGATCTTGACAAGTTATTCATTAGAAAGGTGAAGGCGGTCTGAAACTGTACGAGTCCGTGTCTAGAGCAAATCAAGGATGTGGATGTATGGACTTCCATTCATCCTCAGACAACTCAACTCCTCAATCAGTTTCCCTGTGGGACTTAATTATAGTATATTAAAAGAAGGACAATTAAAGGCTCGCAGTATTTCATATAGTCTAGAAATATCCTCTTTTTTTGATGAGGCTTTATTTGTAAAATCGCATCAAAATGGGATTGCTGTGATAATTGAGGAAGGTTTTACTGCGTGAGAAGTCTCTGACTTATATCAGTGTGATGAAGTGTGGTGGTGGAAGCTGGTATTTTTGTGAAATCTGAATAAAAGCAGCAACAATGCTGTCAACATAAAGTGATAGTAGGTCTTGTCTCTCCCATAGGCAGGGAAAATATCTGTCTGTAGAGACCTAAAATACTGCTTTGTGTGTAGACGAGAGGCCCCTAACGTGACTCATCTGAGTTTATGCCATAAACAAATGTGATCGCAAAATATGTAAACCGCATGTGGAACATATATGCCCTTATATACTTTATATAGACATACTGTACATGTGTTGTGCATATAAATAACAAATACGTACATGTATGTCAAATATATTTCAAAATGCTGCAAAAATTGCCATTTTGATACAAGTTACATTTATTATATATAGTATGTATATATTTGATCAGATATACCCATATATGGAAAATATGTCTAATACATAAATTGGAGATATATTAAAAACAAACATGTCACCCTAAATGTGATATTTCCGTTGCATATTTGGGCATATAACTCTAGATGTAAGTGTGTGACATATACCTAAAGGTCAAATACATCCATATATCTACAGTTATATGTCTTAGGATTTAATATTTATGTGCATATATGGCGATATATCACATTTAGTATTGGAATCACAGTCATTAGTAGAATTAAAACTGCTAACAGGTATAACGGGTCCAGACTAGAGGATAAATCAGCTGACGTTATATTGCTCATCAAAGAAATACGATCCAATGGGACGTAAAAACATTTTAATTAGGTAGGTAGAAAAATGTGAAATAAGAAGCTTTAAAATGTAGAGCAGGAAGCCGACGCTTCAACAAAGTGCCAGGAAAATATGTGAGAAAATAAACATCACTTTGAAACGAACATCCCATATAGCCGAATGGCAGAATAATGATTAGCAAATACAGATAAAATAAAATAAAGTGCAAAAATCATCCATCGGAAATTAATGGAAACGAACGAGCTTAATGTGCCTTAAAATGGATTAATCTTCTAAAACCAAATGAAATCCAGGAGAAGGACATGATGAATATTTCATCATGAAAGTGTGCTGAGAGTACAAAAGGGGGTGGGGGGGGGCTCATTTTACCATAACATGTATTAAAAACTTCCTGAAGAAAGTGAAGATGTTTCCAAGTCAGAAAGGTAGAAAATGAAGAAGTGGTGCAGGTTTTATGAGATTTCTTCATTAGAACATTTGCCTTGGATCTCTGCTTTAATTAGCTCTCCGACTCGTAGCTCTGCAGTGGGAGCTGAGCCAGTTTCACCAAGCGCCAACGCATCCGAGTGACGGTGTGTTTGACGGTCTAACAATCTGATGATCGTCTTCCTCGGCCACAGAAAACCGCTCTCCGACGTTTAAGGGGGGCCACACTAGTCAAAAGCTGTAATGGCTGCCACACCGACGAACATCAACCCACTCAGACAATGAGAGGACAGCAGAGCGTCCAGGCTCCACTGTCACTGTCACTGAGAAATCAGCATGTTGAGCATCACCGGCGCCGTCTTCATCGCTCCGCTAAACCGCAAGGCAGGAGAGGACTCAAAATCCACTCCATCAACCCAGCGAGTTACCTTCCCATGGTTTGTTTCTGAGGGTTTTTCTTCACACAACATACCAGACTGACCGGTTACTATGACTTTATGTGGTTATTTTAGTAAGCTAGTCCATCCCTGATCAAAGCAACTAAATCAAGTGCTGTCTGGTATTCTGAAGATGTAAAACCCACAGATCTATCGTATTCTACTGTTTCCCAGAAGTAGTAGTAGCTCTTCCCTCGTGGTAGATGGGCACCCAAACAAAGCTGAAAAACTGTAACAGGCCAGTACCTCCAGGAAGTACGTACCCTCCACATTTTACAGGTACCAAATTTCAGTAGCAGTGCAAGCCAAGTCGCGTGTATTTTTCATCTCATGACATTTTTATATGTGGAGCAAAGCTTATCACTTAATTCACTGATTATAGTATAGCAGTTTTGATCTACTATAATCGTGCTACTATTATTACCATTATGTCCACATATGCCAATAATACCTTTGTCTTTATGCTCTTTAACAATTACAATGGCAGAGCGACAATGCAGTATTTGTATGTATTAATTCCATAACCGTATCAAGACACTCTGCTCTGCTAGTGTTTATTATTTTGCATGTCAATCATGGTTGCCTATTGTGTTTGTGTTCCATGCTGTGTCTGATTTAATCACTGTCACTTCTGTTGTAACTGATATCCGCTCTGCACCCTGCAATGGATTTGCACCTTTAGCCTTCCCACCTTCCCTTGTAGTCACGTGGGGGGGTCCAAATGGTATGTCTGATTAAACGGAACTTTAGATTTTTAGTTGGATAACCTTAATGATAACTTAGTTCATTGTTAATTATCACTGTATCCTGCTAAATAGAACAAAGGAGCCCGAGAGCAGAAGTAAAGAGGTGGGGGTGTCCATAAAGTCGTGGGTATGTTTAGGTATTTGAATCTCTGAAATAGAAGAGAGAAAACCTCATCGTGAAGAATCAGTTGTGTCGGTGGTTTATCTTCAGTGTCACATGACTCTCGACATAGCTGATCACACTATTACTGTACGTGAAGTCTATTTAAGCCTCAGCATTCATTTCAACAACGTGTTCTCATGAAGTTTATATATGTTACTTACAAAAAGTTATGCAAAATGCTCCGTGTGTTTTAGGAATGACCAGCGGCTACCCTGATCCTCTGCATGACATCACTCATTGCTGCTGTTTACTGTGCCTGTGAAAGCCTCTGGACATTTACATTACATTTATCTTCAAGGAGAACTTTTTTTAACCTAGGCCCTATTTTCCTTTTTTTTTAGGCTCTAAAGTTTAATGTTTCCCATATTTTTCTTACCTTTCTCTACTTCCAGTCGCTGATGGTGCATCCCATCACGAACAGTCAACTGGTGGAAAGGTAGGAAATCACTTCCCTTCACGGTTACTGAGTCAAAAACACGGCGCTGTAGGTATCGGCTACATGTTGCCAGACATCTTTATTGTTGTTAGATGTACAGTATTTTGTGAAATTTCAGAGCCTAGAGGGAACAGGATTTAGGTTAAGGTTAGGTTGAGGGTCAGCATATCTGAAAACGGCGTATCTCCACTTTTGACTTTTTTGACTTTCTACAGTGTCACAGTGTCCACATTCTTCCCCAGCAGCTGTCAGCGATGGGTGTCTAAATGACCGATGGAAAGACGTTTTATTCTGTAATATTTATAGGTTAGTGTTGTGCAGAAACAGAAAAATGGTGCCTGGAGTTGACAAAGACGGCTTTGGGGAGCCTGAATAACATCAGGTTTTAAGCCGAGGATGGATGATGAGCTCTGTGATTTACCAGAACCGAGTCAGACTGATGACGCTCGTCAATATCAGATGATTATTCACATATTGATGATCCTGATTTTAAAATAAAATGCCAAGAGAAAGCTTTGATGAGGGTCATGTGCTGTGAGGAAATGTAGAATAGCTGCTATCAATAGTTTACCAACTTACGAACTCGAGAATCGCTAGTAAACCAACATCATTGAGGCGCATCATTGTTAACTCGTGTTTAACAGTCTAAGTGGACATAGCACTGATGTGCTGTGTCAACATTAGTTTTCATTTCAGGTCCTCAAAGTGTCTAATTACACTGTGTTTGGTTTATTTTTCAAGATAGTTGACGAGAACAACAGTTTCAGTTTCTGAAATTTTTCAACTATTAGTGCTAAATGTTTTAAAATCCAATTAAACCGAGTCTCGCTGATAAGGATCGAACGTGGTAATCAACTGAAAGTCAAAGTCAGTTGGAGTTTAAATGTCTTATTGTTGTCGTGACAAGCACGGACACAGTTTTGGACTCGTCGTGAGCCATAAACCAATCAAACTGCGGTCACAAGAGCAATAATATCCAGGAACAAATGGGTGAAACAAAGTGAGCCCATTAGCTGATCAGATCTGACCAAACTCTCTGCACTCCCGCCAGCTGACAAAGACACCACAAGTGGGTAAAGTGCCAGCCGGCCCTGACCCTCAGACTGCATGAGAGGCTTTTTTCCTCCCACTTTGGGGTTCTTAAATCAGGTCCACACGGCGGAGACTCCATGAATGAGCCTTAATGTGACGGAGAAATTGGGGATCGCTTTCTCCGTCCGGCTCTGCCAACAGTCTGATGATATCGACGACTAGATGACGTGAACGCGGGAGACTCCAAAGAGGGGATTAGAGAGGGGAGATAAGGCTATCCACTGTAATTAAGCTCTATCTCTGCACAGCCACTGAAGAAAATAAATCACCCTTCAGAGCCTGCCAGTGTTGAAATGCATGAACAATTATTCAATAATTAATCGTTATACATGCAGGCTCCAAACACTAATAGGACATATTTTAACTACAGTATTATAGCACTGTTAAATTAAATTAAGTCTGAATGCAATCGAGATCAGTGTAATAGATCACCTATTTAACCTTTTTTAATCACTCTAATGTAATTGTATTAGCTCTGTTATCAACCTTTTATGATGTGCCCTATGTTAATTTCCCATTCCAGCCATGTATAATTGAGAATTGAGATATAAAAAGGTGTGGCACCAGACTCACTCGTGGAAACATTATGCGGGGCCCTCGAGGGCCCTGCTACTGGTACTGGAACAGGCAGATGAGGTCAAATATGACATCGTAAGGTATTAACATTATGCCAAAAGACCCGGTGGCTGCCAAACAAGTACTTCTCTTCTATGTCGCCGTTTCAAACATCGCCACTCTGCCTGCTCTGAATAAATTACTGTTCAATCACAATGGCACTTTAAACTTCTGTAAACCAGGATCTTATAATTTGGTGGAAATGACGGTTAAAATTTCTATTGGGACAACATTGTGCTTAAGATCTGGTTGGGTTTAGGCACATAAAAGTTTGTTGAAGGATTTATGCTTGGCTACAGTCTCCAAAGTATCTCATCCAAAGTATCAGTTTTATTCACCAAGAACACTGCTGGAACCTCTGGGACACACGTTTGGTGCCACAGCTACCAAAGGTATCCCACCCACCTGTTGCTAAAGTTGACCTGGTTTGTTGGCTTCTTGGAGGGGTCTTAAATAGTGGCCTCCTGGTTGCTCCACCACGTCAAGACCGCAAAAAAGTTATGTCATAAAAGGCGAGATATGAAATAGGTTGGCACACCTAATGTCCTTGCTGAAGCATTAGGGCCAAGCCGACGGTCTGCCGTCGAGGACATCTGTGACTCATCTGTCGAACTCGTCAACAGGTAGTGAGAGATCGACGGGTTAGCAAACGACTGTACGACGAGAGAGAGTGAGAGTGCTGAAAAGCCAGCCACAGGGCACAGTCACCATGATTTCACCAATTTGGTGTAGTTTCTTCTTCATGTTTTACTTTGCCTCTCCCTTCTTCCATGGCCAACAGACCGAGAGCTGACAACACCAGCGTCATTTTATTATCAGACATACGACAAGCAAAAGCTGCAGTTTCCCTCAAGGTGAGTGGGGGGGGCAACGTTCGTACAAGCCGGCAGTCTGCTGACATCTTTGTGGTTTGTTCCAGTACAACTTTTTGTGTCCTGCCCCGAACAAGTCACTCGTAGTAATCTATCTCCTCTGAGTTATGACATAAATATAGAGGAGTAACAATGTGGTAATGTACTACATTTTTCACTTTTTATTTGTATAAATTTCCCAAATGCTGGTTCGCTGTCCCCAGGATTAATGATAACTGCTATCTGTCCTGAAAGAAATAAAAAATACCTATGTTTGGTTCAGATCATTACAGTCACAGCATGATGTTGTCAAGCGTATACCATCATTTAGAGATAGTAAACGAGGAACACTCAACTTCGGTTCTGTGCGCACTATGGAGTTGTCTTTAATTTTCTCATTAACAGTTGAAGAAAATTAAGCAACAAAATAAACCACCAAAAATTTTGTTCGATCTCAGTTGCAGTCTCACATATTCACGTTTGGTTGGAGGAAAAAATAAAAGCAATTTTTCCACATTTTCTGACATTTTATAGACCATATTACCATCAATAATTGCTGGAAATAATGGGTGGATTAATGATAACGCAAACAATTGTTGGTTGCAACCCTAGATAAATTACTGTAATCAACTATACACTCTGTTCTAATTGCTTCTTAATATTTTGCTTGAGTACAGAAACTAATTACAAAGTCATTAGTATTATTAAAGACAAACATAAACGTTTAATTTTCTGAGTTACATATTATACCATCCAGACGTGTTCCTGTCTGGTGGTAATATTCTCATTTTTCAAAGAGCCCTGCTAACATCTGCAAGGAAAAAAAAACCTGAAAAGACATAGTGACAGTAGTAAATGGTTCTTAACACTAAAACGGAGAAAAATATACAATATATACCAATTTTTCCGCTTCTAAATATGGGCATAAAATAGTTTTGTGTCTTGAAAAGACTTCTTTCAGCTCTTCATCACTCCAAACTGCTGGACATCAATGCAGCAAAAATCTAACAATATCCGTCTCAAAGCAGAAAAAGGAGAATCGTTTTTGGATCTTTATAAGGAATTCCCTCTGTACTGTAAAGGGTAATATTCCTCCTCAGAACTGTTTACAGATATTCTAAAATTCCACGTTCTCTGCACCAAAACAATCGTGCGGTGCACTTTACTTCC
The DNA here is from genome assembly GCA_001698575.1 of Mola mola. Classification (NCBI taxonomy): domain Eukaryota; kingdom Metazoa; phylum Chordata; class Actinopteri; order Tetraodontiformes; family Molidae; genus Mola; species Mola mola. Next base: position 2,783,438 of record KV751363.1, read on the forward strand.
CACTGTAAAGCTCGCTCTGCTTTATAGCAGCCTGCTTCCAGCTCTTGCGGGTCTGTATTAAGCAGTCAGAAGTAAAAGGATATTAGACATGAATAAAACAGAAGATCCCCTTTGAAAGGACGTGACATTTCCATATCAACCGGAATAAAAACATGGTGGAACCCTTGATCTGTTTATGTGCAACTGAGCCAAGCAGTGAGATACTGCGATGTTTGATGTTCTGCTGAGGGCTCGAGTCAGGTGGCCAGCTGCTGGTTGGACCGACAAACGTCTGAAATTCCCTCAAACACGGCGGTCAACAACATGGAGACGCCTGAGGCGTCTCACGCGGATGGGTGAGATGCCAACACGGTCAAACGCAAACAGGCACGATGTGCTAGAGGGACGTGAGCCTCAATTTGAGACGTTACAAACGGCATCAAGGGCCAGTCTGCGGCCTTGGTGGTATCATATGAACCCCTGAGTGCATTTTACACACACAATTTAGCAGTCGGGTATTTATAAAGCACAACAAACAGAAACATGGGGCACATTTATTGGGTTAGTGGAAACACTACACACGAGCAAAAACCGCTAACATCATCCTACAAGTGAGAAAGCAGCTCCACCGCCCGCCTGGAGACACCTTCATAAAAATCAGTCAGATCAGTAATGATTGTCTCTTGGGTCAAGTCGTGCCAACACAAGTTTCACAAAAATCCGTCCATTAGCTTTTGTGAAAGGTCTCTGTTTGACAGTGATCTGGTTCCGGATTCAGGAGGCTGTTAGACTCAACACACGAGTCACAATATAAACCAAATGCTCTGGTATACTCTGGTGTTGCCGCTGTTAGAGCGAGATCTTTCTAGAGTGTATATATAACATTTGATAGAAGAAGTGATGTCGTGGAATAATAAGTTGAATGTGCGGCTGTCACATTTTTTGTGGCACGACTAGTTTCTGCCTTTGCTCCTCATTTAGGCTCTGATTGCCAATTACTTTAAATCGATCACCTCTGTGTCTGTTAATGGAGAGGCCTGTACACTGCGCGACTGTGACACTGAGGAAGACCAATAAGAAAAGTGTGGGAACCACCACAAGTGGCCCTGAAGAAGAAAGACAGGAAACGCTGGCGAACGTAACACAACATAGCATGAATGGAGAATAACGTCAACTGGGATTTGAAACCTCCACATGGCAGGGTGACATTTAGGGTTTCTGGTATTGCACAAAACATGTTCTCCAATTGCATTTAGGAAGAAATGCTGCATTAGAAATAGCTATTACAGAAACCAGGCTAACTGAGGAGAACCTTCATTCAGAAGGCCACTTTGCTGGTCTTAATAAAGCTGCCAAAAACACAAACAGCAAAATAATAAGCTTGAAAGACATGCTTTTATCCTGTCCGGGAAGCTTATATTGATGTTAGCCTTTTTAGCCTTAAATGTTTTTGACCACACGGGCCTATTAATGAGCATTTAGCCTAGCTTCTCCTCGACGGACGCAATTAATCCCACTGAAACTCAAATTTAATGCCTGCCTTGTTTTGTCTTGTACACTAAGCTAACTAACCTGTAAAATGAAATGAGAAAGACCTTTTAAATAATCTTAAATAAAGATGTGAGGCCAAAGATACAATTTGGATTTTCTTTCTTTTAAACCTATGCTCATATGCTAGGCTAACTATCTTTCACCCTATGTGGAAATGGAACCTTCAGAGCATGACGGCTCTTCCCAAATGCTATATAACACCTTTCTTCACAAATACGTGATGTTTTGGGATGTTGGAAAACATCAGACGCAGGAAAACTAATGAAAAAATTGGATCGTTAGAATATCGGTTCATCCTTCACAACAGATGTGTCTACTCTTCTTCCATGCTACGACGGCTTGACAGAAAAGGCTGAAATCTCCCAGCGGTCTGGCTGCTTAGCTGGAGTGATTGGAAAAGCCGGCTACATTTACCCATCGACTTTCCTTGATTATATTCTGCAATCATTCCAAACACTCCTCTAAAACTTTTTCTTTTAACCTTCTTTCCACTTTACCCTGAGGCGGTTGGCGAGTTCAGTCGGAAGCATGGAAACTCTAGATTTAAGTCAGAACTGCTTGAAACAAAGACGGTTTGACTGACAGCCTTTTATGTCTGCTCGCCACAAGGTCAGATGTACCCTAAATAGAAAATAGACGTGAGTGATGCAGACTTTCTTAAAGGATGCCATTCATATAGGATTCAACAATGTTTGGCAAAACGGGTGATTTATGAGCGGCGGTGACAAGGACTAAAGGTGTCGATATCCAAAGAGCCAAATAGCAGCAAAGAAGATTAATTTAACTACAATTGTGTGACTGCCGGCATGTCAAGCTTGTGTCATAAATGCCATAAGGAAGAAATGCTCTCGGAGGTTAATTTCACTATATTATCAAGAGAATTAAGGCAATTACCAACAAATGACAAGAAGGGGCTATTCAGAACCAATTCAGAGGATAACTGACCGTGCTACGTCCTCTCAGCAGGTGGTTATTCATAACATAGAGGGTGATTGGTATGAATCATTTCCTACCCGTCATTCACTCCGCTCCGCCGCCTCGGTCTGTCCAAGTAATTGTAGTCCTGTAGATTTCACTTTGGCACCTACGGCGGGATACTTGGCTGACCTTCCTGGAAGCTAGCAATTATCTGTGGACATTTGGAAGACAGAGACAGCGTAAATATTCCGGAGGGAATCCCCAAACGGATGCCGTCCGAGCTGGCAGCACCGCAGGAAGCAAAACCAGAGTCGAGGTTTCCGCGGCTGATCGCTAATCTGAAGACACGTCCTGTTGTCAAATGTGCCGTATTAAAGGGTATCCGCATAAAGAGCTTGGCCATAACCTTGCACCCCCTGTTTTTAACTGATAAGGGCAGCACAGATATATATATCATAATCTGTTTTCTAATCGTGTGTTACAGTAGCACTGCTTGTGTTTTCCACAAATGTTGTCACTATCCAGGAGACGGAGCCAGCAGGACCTCAGTTTGACTCCTATCGTTTCATCTCTTTGAGAAAATACTGTGTCGCACACAAAGCGGCGAGAAGCTAAGTAACAGGCGCTGGTCTGTTTAGCTGCGATGAGGTATTTTGTAAAAATGAGTTTCCATGGAGACTAATATGCTGGCATCCGAAGACACAGAGTGGCATTTTGGAAGGAGCGAGGCAAACGACGGGGCACGGAGATAACAAGCTCAGAGACGTGATGTCGACGCCGTCGTCCCACTGAGGGCTCAACCTGCCATCGACGCGTACGGCGGCGGCAGAAGGTGGCCGACATCACGGGCAGGGGAAGGTCGAACGAAAGCGCTCCTCCGACACCAGATTTGAATGTTACGACTCCAAACCTGCACGGGAGGAATCATTTATTAAATCCGTACGGCCCATTTGGCCTTCAGTCACGGTAAGAATGTGCATATTTACAAACTGTTCCCCTCGCACACATGTAAAATATAAACGTATACTGAACACCAATATATGAAATATACGCGCATGTATGTAACGTGTATAAGCAGTAACACGCCATGTGGTCCTGAGGGTATTCAGTATATTATTTTCCAAGTCCATCAATACATGTTAAAATACAGTATGTACACATAAAAGACATTTTTGTTTATAATTAATAAGAAAACTGTGCACAAAATGTTTGCATATTTGTTCGAATAAACTTGAATGTAGAGAATTAAACACATAAAAAAGTATTTGGAATATAGACCCTAAACAAATTTCACTGTGGGTTATTTAAATAGATCTTAAAATCTTAAATCTGAATATATCCAGAGAATGAATATATGTGATATTCCTCTTATATTGGACAATATGTAACATATATGGCATTACCACTCTAGAATTAAGCGTGTGTCATAAATTACATTTCTGTATGAGTCTAAAGAAAGTAAGATTAGGAATTAAGAATTTAGGACGTCCTAAATTATGGTGTTTCATTTTCTTTTGTCTTTCAAAACAACAACAACAAAAAAAATATATATATATATATATATATATATATATATATATATATATATATATATATATATATATATATATATATATATATATATATATATATATATATCGAAAGTTAAGCACATTTGGATGTTGAGCCTTATTTAAAAGCAAACTCATAAATAACAGCGTCTTTAAAGCCCGAACGTTCTGGGAGTGTCTCTCTTTTATTCATGACATAATAATGAAAAAATAAATGACTCAGTCACTTCCCTTTCTAAAACATTCGTTTTCCCATAAAGGCATTTTGTTGCCCGGAAACCATTTCCGACATCTTCTAAACAAAAAGAAACAAGTGTTATTGTCTTCTCAAATGTACTATGACCTCAGCTTTATCAAAAATCATTTTCAGATGAGATTAAAAAAAGGATTTCATGCTATGTGTCTGGCCAACATGGTATATTGAATTTAAGTCCTTTCAAGGCAACATAAACCATTTGGAATTCACTTTTGGTTCTATTTTCGAGAGATTTTTTTTCTGCACTGTCCATATTTGCAGCTAGTCCAGTCTAAACAAGAGGAGCTGCAGAGTGTGCAGCAGTTTTAAACGTACACTTTGTAGAACTCAAATAGATGTAATCCATTTCCCATCATTACGTTTGCTTCCAGCCAGACACCTTAACCGTTTGATTTCATGCGCTCTGTACGCCAACTTTTTGCCTTTTTCCCCATTCACGTGAAGGCTATAAGATGAAGTAGTGGTCTCAGTACCTCTATTATATGTCTAATCACTTTACATAAATGTTATATCCCAGGACAAAATATTAGGATCCAATTTGGACTTGATAGCGTCGTACTGGACAAAGGTCACCGTGACCTCACAAATCATGTTTTTAGCTATAACTTAAGAGTTCATGTAATAATTATGGCAGCGATTTCCACAACTGTCAAACAGGATGAAAAGATGCACTGATGACATTTTATCTCCGAGAAGCTCAAAGGTTCACTTTCGCTGAGACATAATGTTTCGTGCCCAATATTTAACAATTAATTGGATTGGGTCAGATCCTGAACTGGTGACACAAATGTTGGAACGCTGCGGATCGTATGGCTCATCTTTGCTGTGGCAAGTTTTAGAATTTAGAGCTCCATTGCAGTTGCATCCCTATTTAAAGCACTGTAGTCGACCACAGGCTGTCGATATTGACCTTTAGGCGATTGTCGTGGCACCGTCGGTCACTTCATATATTATGTGAGTCCGGACAGACTTAGACGGGAGCTGCAACCTGACTCGTGCACGGAAGGAGTAATGAAATTGAAAGGTTTCATGAAATCCAACCCACAACACTGCCCTATTGACGCATGAACCAAAGGAAGCGCTCCATGTTCGGGAACAACCAATAATGAGATTCTTCCGGTCCGATGCTTCGAATAGATCCTCTCTTTTTTTTTTTTTTTTCCCCATGAAGTCTGGGGTTGAAACAAAGCCTCTGCAGGAAGGTAGAAACCGTACAAAGGTGATTCTAATAATGCACAGTGGAGAATCTGCTCTGTCACCAATAAAACGGATATAACCCCATAAAGTGCTGCTCAGAGGTGACCTTTATTTTTGAAGAGCTGCTGTGAATTAGCCAACATCAACGCATTGGAAATTTATGCCTCTGCACCGCTTGACCTCTCAGTCAACAGCACTGCGAGAACGGGAACGATTGTGGGGCCAACAGACGCTGCACACACAGCAATAAATGTATGACAGCGCACGCTCGCGAGCAAACCTCCGATGTCTATCTGCCAGCGAGCCACCGCGGCCACTGTCATTGGTTACAAGGTGAGCCACCCATGTGCACCCGAGGAACTTATTGATGTCATCGAGTTGGGATTTTTGCTTATCGCCGCAATATCAAGTCACCTTGTTCTTCTATTTTTTTCTAATCAAAAGTCAACAATGGCGCTATCTAACCCTGACACGGAGCCAATTAAATCCTCGTCTCAATCTATGGCGCTGTGGAACGCATTCTAATTTGTTGTCAATTCAACCTTTAACTCCTCTAGGTCCTGTTGACTTGATCGCTCAAGTGGAGGAATTGGCTGCAGATGAAGTAAATGAAAAAGCAGGAGCAGCCCGACGTTCGGTTTTCCCACAAGGATGAGGGAAGAGAAACGGGAGTGGGGGGGGGGCTGCTGACACGCAGAGGTACGGCTAAGCTAAGCTACTTCACATTCCAATCGATCACAGGTCCTTTCCACTACAAGCGGCTTTACCCCTCATGGAGCAGAATTCTCCTGCCCGCACCGACTTTCAGGATCCGGACACCTCGCGGGCAATATTTCATCTTCGCTCCTTTGTTCTTCACTCCAAACGAGTTTCTACCTCAGGTTTCGGCTGGTGCCAACGCAGCAAACAGATGGCTGTCTCCTTCTGGGTGGCACTACAGAGTGTCCAGCTCAAACAAAGTGTTCTTTCGCACGATCTTTTGACTTAGGGAACTTCATAAAGCCTCGGAAGACATAAATGGCCCGTGACGAGACGGGAGACGATATTTTAGAGGGTATTTGTCTGAACTCAAACGCCTCCCTCCTTACCTTCTTTATCCCTCCCTGGAGGAAGCCTATTAACCTGGACCAACGCTCAGCCCCTCCTGACGAAGCCTCCTCTATTTGCTGTCGTGATCCCTGTCACTCAAAACGCTGGTAATTAACGTGCGACTTCACAGGTTAGTGGACATTAGCTGCACCGTGAGCAGGCAGTAATTACATGGGCAGGAGGACTGAGTTAATAAGGCTGTTAAAAACACTTCTGAGGAGGCACCTCTGCGGCTACCACAATGCCACGTTTACCGATAAGGCACGGACGAGCTGAGCCGTTTACATTCAGGGATGTGAATAAAATCACGGCACAATGATAAGCTCGTTCACGACATGGCATCTGGCAGCCGCTGACAGCTTGAAATTACATTAATCCTTATCTGTTCGTTATGAAATTTGCGAGTGTAGGTGTAGCTACGCCTTATCGAGGTGTATAGCACCTCAACCAATGGACTTCTATCTCTCTGGGATCCATTGCAAATTCCCCTCATGGCCGGCAAAGCAGGAGGCGTTGACCGCTGCTCACAGGTCAACTCCGATTCATCTCGGGCTATCTGATCAGCCCATCCCGGAGCTGTGCCAGAATGAGCGAGGCGTGTGAGAAATAGCAGGTTTGAGATGACAGCGCTCCCTCTAAAAGCCTTCAGCTGTAGTGCCCGTCGTTGGAGAGTTTGGGCGCGGAGCATTCATCTCGTCTCCCGGCGCTTCATTCAAAGGCTGCCCCACAAGGTCCCACCGCCACGAGGTTCAAGGATAAAATAAATCAGCGGCGACACGTCCCGGCGTTGTTATGTAGGGCGCCGGGGTCTCGCGTCTGCAGCGGAGGCTCAGGTTGAGAGATCCCCTTTGTGTCTGAAGCGCGATCACATTAACAGCCTGACTCATTACATTAATAGCAGTGCCGCCGCCGCCGCCGCCACAACATGAGTGATGCCGTCCCTTCTGCGACGGGTTACAAACCAGCGTGACGGTGGAAAAAGCATCAGGCTATTATTGCCCGTAAATCCATAAATGACACGCACTGTCCATGAGGAGAGAACAGACATCTACAGCTGAGCTGTGGCCGACAACTGCCCACGAGTAAAAGTCTTCGGTTTTATTTAAATATAAAACAGATGAAAAGTAATAAAAATGACTAGGCCGCGACTTCCTGGCAGATTCACTGCGTGTGGGTGCGAATCTGCCCCAGGACCTTTGCCACATGCCTCTTCCTGTTGTTGTGGTCAAGGCTGCAGATGTTTAGCAGCTCAATGCCCTTAGTTCTCATGAATCGCAGGAGTGCTTGTGGCAGCTCCACCGAATCAGCAGAATTTGGAGATTTTTAAAAAGCTGAATCCTCTCCCACCTTCCCCACTTACCGCCCGCGCCAGGGGATCTGTCACAAATCAAGGATGGGAAGGTCAATAAAAGCAAACCATGCCGGACTCTCTGACCGACACATCAAAAGTTCCCTCGGCAGCGCTCGACTCTCCGTTTCCTTCCCTTCCGACCAATTTGTCAGAGTCCGAGGGGAGCCCCCTAATCCATGCCTCTGAAAGCGCGCTTAATCAACCTCTGATTAAGAGGGAGCGCGCCAAGGTGTCCAGCAACGTCTCCACTCACCCCATCCACTCCTCAAGTCAAACAAAACAGAAGGAAACAGCATTTGTTTGTCTCGCAGCCACCGTCCCCGATGTTCCCGTCTCAAGTCTGGCCTTGTTGGAGGCCCTTCATTAATTTAACATCCACCGAAGGCAAACAGAAAGGCAAACATTTAGTTTCTTCTCATTCCTCCCCCCTAACTCCCCCTCGCCTTTCCTTTTGTTTTTTCCTGTTGTTGTTGTTGTTATGAGTGTCCCCCAGGTGTCCGGGAATGAATTAAACATCAGTGAGTTGGTAGGAAGGGCACAGCTTCCCTCTGAAAGGATTGAATGCAGAGTGTTGTTTGAGAGGGGAGCAGCAGTGGAGGTGACAGAGGCTTTGCTCAGCACGAGGACGCGGAACCATCAGGGAACCACTGTGACCTCAAACATCCGATCGCCTTCATGAATAGTCATTTTCCTCAAGTCTCTGCAAGTAATTGGGGTTTTCCAAACTTTTAGAAATGGCAGGGTTATCTTGTTGGGATGGTGTGTGTACGAAAGCAATAGATTTGATGCTAACCTCAGTCAGAAATGCCGTTCGGATTTTCAGCTGCATAAGTATTGATCATGACGGTGTATTGGCTGGAGTCTGACAATGCGATGCACGACATAACACAGTGTTTTTTTGCGATACGCTACAAGGTGAGTTATTGTTTCACAGATCTGTTCTTTGTGTTTAAGCCCATTATATTTGCGGACTTCTTCATGTTTAGTTGACATTGTTACACACATGGAAGACATTAGCATTGAAAGCTTTCTTCCAGAAAGGTTCTTAAAACACACTTCAAACATTCTGAAAGGTCTTTTTTTTTTTTAATCCCAACCAAAATTTTTGTTGCACAAACCTATTTAAGCTTATTAAATTTGTGTCGCTTAAGTAGCTTGTTGCCCATAACTAACCATGTAGCCTTGTTAGCTAAACCTAACACCAAGCTCTGAAGACTAAAGCTAGCCATGTAGCCTTGTTAGCTAAACCTAAAAAGAAGCTTTGAAGCCTAAAGCTAGCCATGTAGCAAAAAAATAACTTTTAAGTCTATGGCTAATCATGTAGTTGTGTTAGCAGACGAGCAGCAAAAACCCCCCCCCCCAAAAAACAAGACAATAACAGGAACCCCAATCTTATTGGACTGGGGTGGTCAAATGGGTGGAGATAGACTAGCTGTTTGAGGTGTAAACATGACATAAAATGAACCAACTTATGCGTATTAATATTTACCTAGAATTCTAGCCACATCATAAGTTACATATGATCTAGTTAATTAGAGGTGTAACTCTCTAAATAAATATGACATCTTTCCAACATGCTGATGAGAACGCAAACTATTTTGACTTTCTTTCACTCCAAATAGTTAGGAGGTGCAGCACTTCCTTTCAGGTCACAAAGCTTCAAGAGGTTGAAGGAAGACGGCCATGTTTTCTTCTGTGTAAACCCAGTCATCGGTCGTACTAGTCAGTTAGCACAAAACCAGACTCACAGCAGTCACAGACATTTAAAGAAAAAGTCCACAGTGTGATTCAAAGATGGGGAACCACTGAACCTGAGAGGTAAACCCACAAGAAGTTCACAATAACACAGAAAAATCTCATCTGGTATATAAACAGCTCATTGACAGAGATTGGACATTTTACATAACATAACAACAAAGTTTTCCATTAAATATTTTTTGTGCTCAGCTGGTTGCTGTGTTGTTAAAACTCTGACAAGTTGATCATTTGCATAAAAAATAGAGTGTAAAACTCTGGAAGATGATAACAAATGAGAACAAAAACGCGAGGCACCTAACAGCAGGTGTGAGGATGTGATTTCTTCCTTTATGGGTAAAAAAATAAAAACTTCCTCAAGGGTTTTCTTACAGACTGTCACAGCTCAATATGTAAAAGCTCTTAAACGGGAGGCTGCGCTCTTCATGTGCACAAATAAAGCCTCCCTGGTCTCCCCATGTATCCTCTGAAGTTGTTCCGCAGTCTCCATGATTTAATGACGATGTTGAGAGAATACGGTCTGGTAAACATATCCACGGCTGCACAGAAATTGGCCAAAACGCAGCGTTCAGTCCAGAATTTGGCATCCGCTGTTGGAGAGCCACATTTCAATTAATACGAGCCGCAGATTTATTCATCTGCTTGTTGGCACGCACGGAGCAGCGGCCATGTGTTAAGAGAAGGCAGTGCTGCAGAATCCTCACTTTTATTTCATTAGTTTTCCTTCAGCCTGCCATAATCGGGCGAGAATATGACGGTCGTAGAATCCCGCAAGCAAGTTATGAAGCATTTCAAGGTGAAATATCAGGTTTTTTGTTTTTTTTATTATTATTCTTTTTCTTCTATCGTAAATTGATTATCCAGGAAGGAGAAACGAGGCTCATATTTCAAGGCAGAGTTCAGTGAACTGTGGTCATGTGATTAATGCCCCTGTCTGAGACTTTGCCAAAGAGCTAATGCCTTGCTTGTGGTTTTACAATAACAAGCGTTGCGTGCTGTGCGTTACGGTCAAAAAATGAACAACGGAAACAGGCATTTCCACGACGAGAACGGAGAGTGGGTTTAAAGGAAACATCCATCTCGTCGGCCCAGCTCCTCTGTCAAATATCTCCACTGTTTCACACAGACTTTGATCAACAAAGTGCTCTGCTTGTCCATGGCAACACCCACATAAAACACACAGTTCAAGGTTGCATAATCTCTTTTGAATCACACGTAACACAAGAAGGTTCTTACTCATTTTGGGCACTTAGCAACGGAGAAGGGTCCGCTGGTGGTAGTGACCTGCAGAAACGAAAGACACTCAGGCTGATGCAGGGCATGGATCAGCCTGTCGCTGTCGCTGCTACACGCCACTGAAGGTACAGGAGAAGTTGTTCAAGGCTCCAGACGTGAGTGAAACGAACATGTCCGTTAGGTGCAGCCACAGAGGAAAAGGTCTAATTAGCTGAAAAAGTGGGGGCAACTGTGAGGCTTGATGATGCATTCAAGACAACTTTGGAGCTGAATCTGCCCTCTTTGAGACAAGGAACACAACTCAGAGTCAAAGGTCATACTTGTAAACAATAGAACACGACACGATGAAGCAGTTGTCAGGCTACGACAACAGGCTACTGTAAATATCCATCAAGAGTGTATAATCACCATTATGTAGTGAAAATATTACAAAACCCGAGCGTAAACCCCCTGTGATGTCAGCCACGGCTTTATTAACTGGCCAGTTTGAAGCCGTTAGCTGGGGTGCAGCCGTGTTGGTTGCAGGGTTGCTTTCGGAGTGGGTGGGATTAATGTGTGCAGTATTTTAGATATGTCTCCTAATGTAATATAAGAATTGTTATGGCATGTATTGCCTTTGCTTTTGCTCTGTTTCGTTTGTATCAAGGAAGGCTGCTCTGCTAACAACAGGCGTTGTCACACCGGAAGTAACCTTTCGGGGTTCCTACCCTGTTTTCATATATTCCCACTGCTGGGAACGGGGGGCAACTGTAGCCCCATTGCCACAGTTCCTGGTAACTATTTTAGCTTCTATTTTAGCTCCTATTTTAGCTGGTCTCGCCAGCTACAACAGGAACCCCTTCATGACGTAGGGATATATTGATCGGTCGAACTCGTTAACCAACCTCCCGACGTTACAATCTGCACCATCTTTAAAAATACCTTTACTGTCTGTGCTAATTTTCCCAAATTGATAAAACAAGAAGAAGACGGAATGGATGTTAGAATTACTCCATCTATTGCGTCTTCCATGTTGTTGTTGAATGTGGCGCCGGAGTGACTCTGCTTGTGTCTCTCAGGCCTTCCTTCCTGGTTCCTACTGGTGGTGCAAATGCAAGAAATGCAAACGGGATTCTGTGGGCGGGTAGCTCCGATAACTGAGCCAGTTCTTATACTTGGGTTCCTATAAGTGTAACTGTAACACCTAACGTCAACAATATAGAAAGATAGATGATGCAAGAGCTCCCCAAAACATCTAGTTGCCCCCCTGGTGGCTTGCTGCAATATCATTCATGAATTCCTCCACTTGTATGTTTAGCGGATGGGGCGTGGGGCAAATCAAAAACTTAAAGTACACATCAAATGAATGCTTCCCAAAGATGGTTTCTGTCATTTTAGGTAGTTCAAGAGTCTACTTTTCTTTTTAATGAGTTGGGTGTGGGTGTATGGGTGGCAACTCGTTACCAAAACGTTACCAAAATGGCTCGATATTATGGCGAAGTAGAGATGTATCGGTCGTCATAACTTAGGTCATTGGATCAGACCTGCTTAAGAAACATCTGTTTGTAAAGGTCCATTTTGGTGTTTGTAGATTTATTTGACTACTGACTCATCTTTGCTGCTCAAAAGTCTGCTTTTTAAAAATCAAAAACTTGTACAGGATAAAAAAATGTTTCTACAAAAACCGCTGTTAAAAAAAAAGCGGTCAAGGTTGTGGAAAACCTTTGAAAAATTAAATCAAACTGCATGGCCGCAGACCGTTAGGGTTAAGATAGAAGTTCCTTTGTTCGTCGGGCGAACTGAACCCACCATGTCATTTGATTAGCTCGGGGAAGCTAAGTGCACATTCAGTGGATCAACACTTTTAGTCTTGGCGGGTGGCGGAGAGGCTTAAACCCGAAACCTTTATTTAACCTCGACTTTAAGGATTTGCTCACAGTAGTTCAATTATGACACATTTCCTGCACATTGAGCGGAAAGGCCATTTGTTCTTCATTTGAACTTTAGGGCAGAATCTGAGGGGTTTTTAATTAATCAGTGTTGGACAATCTCCTGTCCTGCAGCCCTCCGGGTTTTTTTTCACTTATTGTTGAAGCGTGTGCAGCATTTTAATGTGAGATTATACTCCCACATTATGCAATGTTGAATAAAAGTTGTGTAGGAAGAAATCGCCTCCCACATCTCCTCATTCTTTCAATCCTTCCTTCGCATTGTATCAATTTATTTTTTGGGTTTTTTTTTTGCATATCAAGTCAGAACGAGGTTGTCACGGGAGACAGCTCGCTTGTCTCGTGCACACGATTGAGGCGGCTGTGATTTATACAGACGGACTTCATTTTATCTCAAGCCGGCTCCTCCGCCGAGGCCCTTTTGCTCAGCCAATGAGGATAGAAGCTGGTTGGTCGGTTGGGCCGCTTTGTCAAAAGCAAGAGGAACCATTACGGGTGCACACGTGAAGGAGGGCGTGGAGCTGCTACCCTGGTGCAAAAAAGCTGCCGCACATCTGACTCCCCTCAAAGCTGTCTGTCTGACTGCAGCTCACAGGGGGGGTTGTTATCACAAAGGGGCAATTTGTTATCCTGGTTTCACTCCATCACAGCAGCCATTATTTGGGACTTTTATCTGTCAAGAAAAAGCTGTTAATGTGAGCGCAGAAGTGTGTACTCTGTCATTATGCCGCCCCAGCTACTGACTTCACCTTCCGCTGATTCGAGCCGAATGAGCCCCGAGGCATTCACTCAAGAGACAAAAAAAAGGTCGCGCCGATATGAACTGCCTTGAACTTTTAAGTTGCGGCGCAGTGGAACCACCACGTCTTGTCCTTATGTTAATATTTTGTGTACTAATTGCACTGCAGCACAAAAGCCCTTGATGGAACAGGCACTTCCACCGTGGGCGGATCCTCCTATTAGCGGCAGCGCGGCTCCTGCTCACGTGCTCTGACACCAGCAGGAACACTGACTGCCGGGTAATGCATCCGCACCTGCAGGACCGACGATATTTCATAAACCTGAGCCCCTCGTGATTTATCACTTTCACTTATTACTCGAGACACTCGGAATGATTGATTGGTTTATCCGCCAACTCGAAGCTAAGTGTGTATATCAGAAAGAAAGAAGAGGAGAAAGACGATTACCTGCCTAAGGTGGGAGGATATTTCCTGAGACTCAACCTTCAAGCGACAGTCTGGAGCCCTTCGTGTCTCCATCTACGCAGATGCTGCCTGTTCTCTCTGCGGCACGTTTGGATTTAGGAGGAGCAGCAGGAGTTTAAGAATGAAAAAAGAGCCCAAAACACTGTGCTTTATTGCATCCTTGATATCGGAGAGGAGAAAATGTCGGGGAGGGTGCAGCAGGAACCCACACGAGACACCTTTAAAGGCATCACCTGGAGAATTTCATTTAACTTTGTTGTTCAGAAAATGAAACAAATGTTAACCTTCCTACCAAAAAAAAAAAAAAAAAAATAGCTGTTAAAAATAGCAGTTTGTTTTTCTAACAGGTGAAACATCTACAGGGCTTCCTGGCATCTGACTCAAAGCTTCCAGAAACCATCGCAGTCCAGCCCAATCACTGCCGGCCCCCCTACGCCCGCACCACGAGTCGTCACTACACCACAAGCTGTCAAATTAAAACTTTGAAATTGCGCGAATGCCTCCCCGGAACTTTCCCTTTTTTTCCCCTGCAACATATTGCAGAGATAATTGAGGATATTAGCAGCCAGACTGTTACCAAGAGATGAAAGGCAATGGGGGAGCGGTGACAGCTCCTCTTGCTCGCGGTGGTAACGAGGGACTGTCAAAAGTCTCTTCGTGTTTATCTCGGATCATCTGGGGGGATTTAAAACCCTTACCTTCACAATTCCATTCTTTATGGCGCGTCCTTTATCCACAGTGATTTACAGAGGCTCAAGCTCTGCGCCATGTGATGAATGAGCGCTCTTCACAAGGTGTCAGGGCCAGGCGGTGACTCCCTCCCCCCAGGCTTCATTTTTCTCTGGCTTTCTTATTCTCCCCTTGTCTTACCGTCATTTCAAATTGGGCTGATTAGATGGTGCAACGCCATGTGAGCCGAGTGCAGAGAGCTTTATGTAGGTGATAGTTTGGATCGATCATTTGCTGACATTTTGGACAAATAACCTTTTGATTTTAAGGAATTTGGCATTCTTTTGTTTCGGGTCGCAAAAGGGACAGGCCTTGATGGCTGACTTTCACTCTCCCCGTTCAAGGGAAAAGAATCAAATTTGCTGAATAGCTTCAGTGCAACGAACCCTTCAAATTAAATCATCACCCTTCCTGTTTAGAGGAGTGATTTGTAAGATGTTGAGCCTTATTCTTGGGCCATCAGATACTGATGCTTTAGCTTGTCGGAGCGGGCCTGCTACCAACCTGACTAGTCACTATTTGATGACCTGGGAATG
The DNA here is from genome assembly GCA_001698575.1 of Mola mola. NCBI lineage: Eukaryota > Metazoa > Chordata > Actinopteri > Tetraodontiformes > Molidae > Mola > Mola mola. The sequence continues at coordinate 2,798,718 of KV751363.1, forward strand.
AGACTCAACAATAATCAACTTCACGTTTACTCAGCTTGCTGTAACGTTACAACAGGAAAAACTGTGCTACAAAATGGATGGATGGGAGTGAAAGATGTGGGGAACCAGGCAGGGAGGGTCTGATGAAGAGACGGCTTGAGATGGCTTGGTTGTACAGCTCTGCCTCAGGTAAGGTAGCATAGGTAGGGGATCTATGAATTTGCTATTTCAGCCCCTCCCTGTCTCTGCTCACCGCTCCGCTCAGCCTACCTGCTCCCTCATCCTCTGAAACTAGTCTACTATACACTGCACAGTGGCAAGTTCTAACATTGGATTAATTCAGCCATGCGCATCTGAACCAGACACGGACTCCCAGGAAGAAGAGGAGGAGCCACATGTAAAAGGTCCCCTATAGGTTGATGCTTCAGAAAGGTAAGTTTCATTTCATCTTAAGCCCCACCCCCGCAAGACATAGAAGGCCTGAGCTGTTATGTGTGTCGTAGTAAATAAAACCCATACATGGATCTGATATGTGGCAAAGTATGTAAACTATAAACGACATACTACATATATTACATACTTTTATAATGAAAACACATATCAAACACATAAAGGATAATATTTGCACTGGAGATATATTACATACATCACCTTCAATGAGGTATTTCAAGTACTTTAATTGCATATTCGCGCAAAGAACTCTAAATATATGTGTGACATATCTGAATCTCATATTTACTGTTATATGTCTTACTATTTAATATGCATGCACACATATGGCCATGTTTCACATTTCATCTGTGGGAAAACACCATATGGACATGTTGACAAGGACAAAAAACATGACTTTCTCTGTTGGTGGCCCCTAAAATGCACGATTAAATGTTGGATCCAGCGTTTTTGGATTCTGCCCGTTGAAAAGTGGCAAGTAAAAGTCATGAAAGTGGGTCTTTTAGGAAAAGTCTGGTGACGTTTGGTTTCCCTCCGCCCTTCTCAGAACTATCTGTGAACCGCGTCTCGTCGTCCTGTTGCTTTGATTGCCTCCTGCTACCACGGAGGTGTTTACATTGGATTAGCGCCTGCTGCATCTCATCCAGAGAGATGCGACAAAACGGCAGAATCTGCCAACGGCGATGCAGCTCAGCCTCTCTGTACGGCGAAGAAGACTTTCTTAGCTTAAACCTTCGTTCAGGTATGCCCGCAAAATGCAGCAGCACACGTTTTGTGCTCAGCGGCCGAGCACAAGGATAAGGAGCCGACGATGACGGCTGGTTACCAACTGTTTCAGTATTTGTTTAATTATCCTTTCTCAAGCAAAATGTCAAATATTTGCTTGGTTGCTTTATTGTCCCCAGCAGTTACCGACTAACACAAACGTAAGACGCCAAACTCTGTGTAAACAGTTTCTTTAAACTATTATGCCAGAAAAACTCGCCAGTGAGTTTTAAATATTAATAAAATATGCCTCTTGGTTGGCCCCACACAGCGTGAACAAGCAAACATTTAAACAACAGAAAACTTTGTGAAAATGAGTCGGAGTTGCATTTGCATTTCCAGTTCATCCATTTTAATTTGTTTTAGGCCAGCTGTCAGGCGGATTGCAGAAATTGTGTCACAGATTTGGATGATGCAGAATGCTCGGGGCCTCAGTAACACAGGAAGTGAAGTGTCATTTTATTGACATTGTTACGCTGACAACATGTTAAGATTTGTTTTAAGAGTTTGGAGATCCGGGCTAAGATCCTTTGGGAGTGCGTACGTGACTTTGCATAAACATCCCGTATTTAGTATTCAAGGGCGAAAGTAGATTCTCGCTGACAAGTCATGGCTCAATCATTTTAAAAACAGCAGGTCCTTTGTGTTTGTGCTGCTGTGAGCTTGGCAGGTTAGTCCATTAAGCAGAGTTCAGCTATGTATGAACAGGGAGCACAATACAGCACAAACACAATAAAACACAGCACAGCCAAGCAAGGAGAGGAGGCACTTCAAGGTCATTTCAGTTTCCAGATCGCGTCTGCCTCCATCTCAGTTCCTCCTATTTCAATCATTTTTTTTAATTGTACAACCGGCTTCAGTTTTTAGCTCAAATTAGAGGAAAACAGCACTCTTTAAAAGCTGATTATTTCACAAGAACTGGTAAACATTGTAATTATAGCAGAAGCATGCAGGCTGTAAGCTAACTGCTCGACACGGTTGCCACTGTTGACTTTATGTTTCCCACCACATGATCACACTTTACCTTTATGATGTGATAAATGCTGCTCTTTTTAAATGGGTAGATGATGCCATAAATTTGAATTATTGCCGATACTTTGAAGTTGAGCTGATGAGGGTGGAAGTTTGACGCTAACTGTCAAAAAATCAGCTTGTGTAAGTGTTGCACATTTTAAAAATTGATTTTCTCCTTAGAATTGCAACATTTATATATATATGTTGGGTTTTTTTATATGTGCGCCCTTGTAAATCTTATGTAATGTAGCACACGGCTGCTTGTATAACTCATATTTCCCTGAACAATCTTCTGTTTCCCCAAAATAATTTGTATCATTAAGACAGAATGAGCGATAACAAAAATCTTCGGGCAGCGTTACCCAGAATTGCATAAGAGAACAACTCAGAAGCTTGTTGACATTAAAGGCTGCTTTTAATAATAAACAGTAATCATAAAACAGTGACTGTCACAAAGGCGACTGATGGATGATTTCAGTGGTTCTCCGGTCTGCATGCAGCCTGTCTGAATAGTCTCTGTATTTCTGAAGGACGTCCTTTCAGCCTGTGTTGTGCCTCTCACCCGTCCTTCCTCTTTGGTTGCAGCTCTTTGTGCTTTCTTCCTGATTAACTCCTTTTTTTCCCCAGACATCAGTAACATGTTTATGTAAAATTCTGAGCTATTCTCTGCTGATGCAACCGTAGCAAAGAACATTCAAAGGTGACAAATCATGGTACATTTCCGTTCCTTGATGCCTTGTTAGTGTGGAAAGATGAGGACTTTGATTGGGTTTATGTGTTCACAGTTTAGCAGCAAATGTGAAAGTTTTTGGGGACTTTATTCTTAATACCATCTTCTACTTTCTATCAAAAATAACACCTTCAATCTTGACGATACCTCCAAAAGTATAGGGGTCACCATGCTAACCCTAATCCTACTGTACTGTCTGCTTCAACGTTGTTCATGATGACGGTGTGTGTAATTACCTTCAGCTGTAGCTTTAATAACTGTTAGCTTATTTCGTGAGCCTGCTGCGCCCCTGAAATCTGCCTTGCTCGTGATTTTATCGCAGGGTGAAGTCACCATAAGCAGCTCAGCTCAGCTCTGCAGCCTGTCCATGTTTGGACCCGACTAGGACTAGGACCCGACACAGCCTCTGAGGCTGGCGGAGGCCAGTTTGATGGCAGGAGATACAGTACGAGGTGACGTACAAAGTGGTCGGATCACTCTGCCATTCACACGACTTGCTGTCCTGCGTTCGGCAGTCTTGCAGTTGTTTTCGGTTCACACTACGTGCTGGACTACTGACAGTATTCACACACTACACTTTCACCAACTCGAGAATAATCTGGTCTCCTCTGGTCCCAAAAAAACAAAAAAACAAACACGTAACACAGGAAATGACCCACGAAAGCCAAATGATTCCATGGACAAATTTTAAATTGGACATCTACAAAAAATGACGTGCCATGCTTGTTTATGCTTTTCTGTCACTCCTGTGCTCTGATTGGCTCTGGTTGTTGTTAGCTCATCTTCTATGAGATATTTAACCTGTTAGGAATCTAGTTTAAGGCCATGGTGTGTCGGTGAGCGTCTCGGGCCATGTCTTGGAATAGCTGTCGCATAGAGTTGAGTTACTGACCATCGAAGGCCGATTTGGCTCAGATCTGGCAATTTGGTGGCAGCCTTCAAGTGGACGATCATTGTAGAAGAAAACTCAACGTAAGAAGCTTTCTGTCATTGTTAGTAGTTCTTACATCATTCCGATGTATGTTAATGTTTTGATTTTTTTAAATTGACACAGTTTCAGTTTTTTATTCATAATAGTATTTTCTTAGACAACAGTACAATGTCTACTCTGCAACAAGAATACCTACTGCACTACACCTTTATGGTACCATAATAAGTTAAAAACACGCCTGTCCACACCACGGCAACGTGAGATAATAGTACCTGACCTGATATAACGTGAGACAACATTACACAATTATGAAGCTGTACAAAATAAAACGTTCTATGCAAGATTTTGTCCTCTGTGTCTGTCTCTCGCCCATCACTGTCCTCCACCCAGTGAGAGACGTATGAGCCTCTCTGCCAATCCATCTCCCCCCTTCACTGTTTGTCTTGCTGAGTGTCGGTGTCACATGTTAGGGCATTAGCTGTGAAGACATCAGTGGATGAGGTCATCGCCGACACTGCGCCTCTATTAAATCAGTGGCCTCTGAAAGTGTGAGAACAAGCCTCGCTGTCACATTGGGCTCGGCCGCGCTCACAGCCGCGGGTGACGGACGTCTCGTCCTCCCCCACCGCAAGATGCGCTCGGGTGGGTGTGGCTGGCA
>KV751363.1:2806324-2858032 GCA_001698575.1 Mola mola
TAATTCACCTCCATAGACTATTTTTCTTACCGAGAAGCTTAAAATGGATTCAGTTCATAGGCCCTGAGATGAGAAATAACAGAGAGTTGCACTTCACCACATGGCCATCAATCTGCTTCATGTTAAATGACAGGGCTAATCATCTTAAGGGATCGCTCAAAAGATAAACGCCACTCTGCGAAACTTCAGCTACGAGGGTCCGGAGTCCTGCTCGCACGTGGTCAAATGCTGGCCGAGGAGCCGACCGGTCGCAGAGGTCTTCTTCCGGTAATTTTCAGCCTCAACCGACTGATCCACGGCCTCGGTCTGGACACACTCAGTCCACAAACAACACTCAGAATCCGGCAGACAGGGAATAGTATAATTTTGAATACCCAGTCATACACCACTAACCGACTCTCATTCAACTGTGTTTAATAACCATTGCATTGTACGACCTTATCAAGCTAATCAGTCAATCGAACCCTAGTGGTAAAACCTCAAGGGCTTATTTTGAAAAATGCTACAAACTCTCGAAGTCCAGATGAGTTGCTGGACTACTACAGATATTCTTCTAAAAGGGGGGTGAGAAAATTAAATTAGTTGTGATGTTTGTGACTGCGCAGGTTGAGGGCATTGGAGCTGTGCGTAATGTCACTCTACAAGAGGGGATGGGAAAGGGGACCTTGGCCCTTACTCTTTTCCCACAAATGCATACATGCATGGAGCCCGATAATGAGAATCCACCTCGCCAAATCTTTCAATTCAAGGACTCGCTTAGATTGACTGTAATGCCTAAGTAATCAGCCTGTTCTGACCCACCTTGTCCTCGGCCAGGATTTATAGCACCCAATTACTGATCTCTATTACCCAATGTGCCAAGGGGATGGAAATCGGACAAGTGGACAGACGGCCAGCGCTCCGTCTGCCGGTCCGGACGACCGGGTGATGAGAGGTCGGCCGATTCTCCTCTCCGCACATCTTTCACATCGCATTACGTAGCCAGAGAAGAAAAAAGCAATTTTAATATTCTCTCAGGTGCGGAGACTCTTTAAAGGTGATACAGGGATAACTATATTTAGTCTTAGACTTTTATTTCTAAATATACAGTATGTTGTGTCGTTAAAGCTAAAGAACCAGCCGTTATAATGAGGAGCGATAAAGGTATGAACAGCAAAGGCTGTCCCTGAAGGATTGCACAATCATCAGATCAGACAAAGGAAACAAAACACCGATGAAGGGCAGACAATACCTGTGGTACTTAACCCTGGAGTTTTTCCCATAAAAATGCTCTAATTCAGAGCCTCTTTTATGAGCCAAAGTCAAACAAAATCCATCGTATGATTTCCACAGCGTCCTTGAAACTAAAGCGAAGGACTTATATCCCTAAAACTTAGCCCCAAGCTCCTTATCCCTCCCAGAAAGGAGATGTCTCGAAACCAGGACGGCAAACCAGCCATTTGGTGCGTGACGATAAAATGTACGAGGAAAACTATATGGAACCTGTTCTGGGCTAAGAGTTTCAGATTTGATTTCCCGGCTGGCTCGCCAAGAGGTCACATTCACCTGTTGGAAGAGAGAGTCACCTCTTCCAAACTATCCTGGGTTGGTCTGAGTCGAGGTGACCAGCTGATAATGAGATCCGGCCCGTGTGGTTGTTGAATGGAGGTCATGTGGTCCATGTGGTCCATACCATCAGCACACTCTCAAGGTGGACACCTATTTGACAGATGTGAAACGGTGACAGTCTCCCCCTTCTCTTCCTGAGTTATGGCGCTGAATAACAGTCAGGAAAACATTATGATGTCGAATGTGACATGTGACGTTGACCTTTGACCTTCAGGATGTAAACTGCCGACACTCCATCATTTTGTCCTGTCAGATATTTTTGTGAAGTTGTGTCATAATTAGCGATTTGTAAAGCTACGGCCCCACAAAACAAACTGACCTTTGACCATGAAATTCTAATCAGCTCATCCCAGAGTCATCGCGGGCATTTGTGCCAAATTTGAAGAAATTCCTTCCAGGTGCTCCTGAGTTATTGGACAGGCGGCTTGCCCAGAAACGTTATGCCTCCGGGCCACAACTACCACCAGTGCGGAGTCATAAAAATGATTTATAGACAGACTTACATCGATGTGATCTGTGGGTCAAACCGCATCTACTTCATATCATCAAAACGTGATTTCCTGCTTTGTACTTTACAATGTGCGTGTTGGAAAAGTAGCAACACTGTGAAACACAGCGTCAGACATTCTACACAACAAGCATACTGATGCATCCCAACTGTAAAAGAATACGGAAAAGGGGAAGAGTTTCTCATCGATTAGTCCCGAGCTGGAAGAAATCCACAACCAGTTGCATCCCTGTATGTAACCGTATCTCCTCTGTCGCCGTCCTTTTATTCAGAGGCAGAAGCACTTTTGATGCCTTCCTGACACGCTTGTTTACGTGTTTATAGCTCACGATGAAAGTGGCAAACAGCTGCCTTCCTGACAGCACCTGAACAAGGAAACTCTGACTCTCCGGAAGAGACAGACGGCAGCAGCTGCTGCGGCGGGGGCCTCGCTTTGCCACGATGACGCCTCGTAAATTGTCTTCAGGGTCGCTGATTTTTTCATGCAGCATAAGAGATGAGTCAAGTCCTGAGCCCCCAAACCCCCACAGCTCCCAATACGAGCTTAAATTTGTTCTTTTCTTTCATCTCTTGACATTGGTTGGTAACACCGACGCCCATTTGAAGTCGTGTCAATAGGAAATCAAAGTGAACAGGAAGTTATGGGTGCACACGCTGCTTTTTAATTATTTAAAAACAATTCATGGTTCATTTATGGACGGCATTTGACTCCCATTTCCAAGATTCTGAAGTTATGAAATAAACATTTCAGATATGACGGGGTGGTGTGAAGTGTTTGGTGTTTTTTTGAACAGACCATTTCTCTTCTCTGCAGTGCACACTTTAGAATAAAATACTATAAATACTTTGGAAAGAGACATTCTTTTGGAGTAACCTCGGTCTTTTGAACACAAAGTCTCAATCGTAAAGCTGTCACTCATTTACTTACCAAGGCTCTGTGAGCTTTTTTTGATTTTTCGCTTCATTTGTTGATCAAAAATACATATTTTAATAGGAATTTAACAGCGATTCAGGGCTATATTATTGGTTTAAAAGTGCCTCAGTCTCAGGATTCAGTGCCTGTAGGAGGGGACGACATAAATCGTTAGTTACTAAGCCCGAGTTTCGGAGGAGTGATGGCTGTGTATATTTGGACGAGTGCATTACATGATATCCTTTTGGACATCTCCAGTCAACAGCTGAAACACATCTGCGCAGCACCAGATTACAGCGAGCATCAGAAGTTTGGCGGCCCGGGTTCGGATGCTAGAACACAATGGCTAACACGAGCGCCACTGCTGAGTCTGAGGTGCGTTTAAGGCAACAAGATCTTACAGTACCCAGACTTGAACTTGCTGACATCTCGCAACCTAAACTGTGAATCTAGCACAGACTGTCTCTTCTACCGACAGGCAGCTTTCATGCTGTACATAGAAGCATTGTTGTTGTTCCCTGTATTTTCACTGCTGAAGCCAGGAGAAAAAACAGCAAGGTTTGGAGGGAAAATACTACAACATGTGCAGTGCTTATATTGCTGTTTATGAGGTCAGAAAGCTTTACAGTGTTGCTGCTCAAGCTAGGATAAAGTCATGTTGGTTTAATTACATTTTTAGGCTCCTAGTCGTTTCAGTGACTATATTCCAGTATAAACAGGCTCGAATGGCACGTTGATCATTAGGATGAAATAAGAGTTCTTTTGCAACTGATCTGATAAATCTTAATGAGGTGTCCACTTTGCAGCCTGGAGGAGTATTTAGAATGAACGTGACTCAAAAATTGGACTTGGCACATATGTGTGCAAAGATGCAAACAAGCATGGGAGCAGATGCGGATTGCTGGAGGCAACCTGACAGAGAATGTTTATCTCGAGCTGTGGTGTGACTCCATTCTACGAACGCACAGCGGGACAGACGGGGGGAATGGTATGAGGGAGACGCAGGAGCAGGCGATGTGTGTTGGTTACCTCCATTGGCTGGTTGTGGCAGACATAAACACACACACACACACACACGCAAAAGCAATTCAACACTCAAATGTCTGCAGACGGTGATGAGGCAGTTTTTAAGAGCATCATTTGCACTCCATCATTAGAAAGTAGCTGTTCCGCTAGACTCGTCTCCGTTGCCAAAAACAGCCCATTTAATGGTCCGATCCTGCCTCCAGAAATGACTTTTTCTTTCACCAGTTTGTTGTGGTGACTTGACAGGCAACTCTTCTTTCGCAATGCATCGCTGTTTTCCACACCAGGTTTACAGGGAGGTGTTTCCACAGGACGGCGGCCACCGGCCCAGTCATTCCGATGAAATGTTGCTACATTCCTACAAACCAAAATATCCGTTTTCTACATTTCATGTGTATCACGTCAACATTTCTCCAATATCTCTTATATCCAGCTCTCATTGGTACAATTGTAAGACTTTGTTGACAGGAGGCGGAGAGCTGGGTGGTGCTGGGACACCTGGGCCGCCAACAGTTATCACAGTGATCCTTGGGTTGAACATCATATGTTTGAAAATTGAAAGGAGGTTCTATCATTTAAACATCAAATTTCAATGACTCGTGGTTTGCGCAAACATTTTTGATGTAGACCTATAAAGAGGCCTTGGAACACCAGAGTCCAGGTTCAGGAAATATTTGCTGTTAAATGGCCAATAACAAGCAAGACAACTCTGGAGACATACAATGAATTCTTGAATCTCCTTCAGAGGTTGTCAGAAAACCCCATGATTTAGGTTAGCAGCTGTCCTGTTTGCTCTAAAAACCGCTCAAAGGTTCGATATCTAATGATAATGTATGTGGAATAAATGTGTTCACAAAAACAGTTCAGCAGTTGAGCAAAACCCAATTCCTGTCACTGACAATGTATTAGACGTTCAGTGGTTATCATTTCAATTCTCCGACTCTCTCTACAGCTATTTAACCAAACCCTGAGGCGGTGTTTCGGACAAACATATGGCCCTTTCAATTTATTCTACAAGTTGGAGCTGGGAATGATGCCACATCCGTGTTGGCCACGTTCCTGAATAATTAAACGTTGGGAAAACGGCTACTGTTGTTAGCTTTGTTAGCTAATACCATTCAATAACAACATACTACACGATCATTTGCATGCAAAAGCAACATAACAACGTTTCCACAGGTATGATTGATTGAATTACACTAAAACAAGAGTAGGTTTTCTAGTAAACACAATATAAAGCATTTACTTATGTTGATGCACGGACCAGCCGTCTTGGATTTTGTCCTCGGGGTTACTGAAGTTCCTCCGAGATTCTGAGGGAGAGTTCTGGCCTTAGGTGGCGTTCCTGATGAATTATCCGACTGGCAACTTGCAAACCATGTAACTACAACATCACATGATGCACAGGAAACAAAAATGGCGTTTTTTTACGACTCCTGTAAATCACTTTTTCAGTACTTGATACTGTTTTAAAAGTCTAGAACAACCGCAGAATTGTGCTACGGTCTAAGTTAGCTGCTTGGCTAGCAAAAACCACGACTGCACCTGCTTTATGGGCCCAACTGTGCAGAAGATCCAGGTCATTTTTGACCCAGATTGACCCGTTTCTGGCTTCAAGTTCCACTGAGATCATATCATAGGAATTATTAGCCGTGCCTCAGAAGCTGTTTCCAGATTTCCCTTACTACATCCATGCTCTGAAGTCAACAGCGCCCCCTATCAAGGCAATTCAATGAGTAAATCATCTCCCTTAGCATGTAGAGAAAATCAAGACCAAACTCTTTATTATTGATCAATATAGTTATTACATGTGAAAGACCCAACGTCTTGACTAACCCACACAAGCAACCATCCAAAAACTGGAACACAATAACATCGTCTGTGAAACAATCAACTGTCTTTCTCTGGAGCTGCCTATTTGACATTTAATAAAAAAAACATGTGTTTCAGGTCACTCGTGACATCGCTGTAATAAACAAAACTGTGATATTTTTCTCTAATTCAAACAGCGCTGCCTGTGCCTAAACTGTGCCATAAAATGATAATGCTGTTCTCGCTGCAAGCAGGTACGATATCAGGTACGATTATACTGGTTGGAAAGTTGAACATGTCTTGACAAAATTGTGAAAAGTGTAATTTCATGATAAACGTTTCTCCCTGCCAGTTATGTAATGACCAACATTTTCGTGTTCTGTCAATAAAAACAATCAAATGGCCATTGTGTTCCTTTCCAAAGATATTATCAATGCAAATAGACTATATTAATTTGTTTGGAGGCAGGGTTGTCCGTTACCTTGTATACACACCTACAGCATTCACAACAGTCGGCTTCAGACTCCGTGTTCATGCCAGATTTCTTCCCATCTAAGCTCAAATACAATACCGACACCAACTGGGAATAAAATGAAACAAGCCAGGTTGTTGATTGGATGAGACAGCGATAGTATTTTTATACAACAGAGAAAGCTCGGAGAGGAAGCATATTGGCTCTACAGGAGAGCCGAGTCGTCCCTGCCAAACGCCGCGGAGCTGTTATAAGGAAAGTCTCGCTTGGCAGACTAAACTCATAAGAACCGTTTCATAATTCCTTTCATAAACTGCACGCGAAGCTAAAGGAGCCTTTTGTGCTTCGTTGATCTTGCCGACAACAACAACAACAGCGAGATGCTATCTGGAGATGCGAGGTAAGGTTAATGTTAAGAGGCGAGGACTCCCACCTGGCCGCGGACGGCGGCATTAAAATACAAGTCTGTGAGCGGTGCAGGTGCCCGCGTTGGCCTAACGGAGGCAGGGGTCGGTGCCACGGCCGTCGCCGTCATCCCCCGTTCACATTCAAACACACTTTACCCGAGTGCACCCACCGTCAAATCTTGCATCGGTGCTCAAACACTGTTTTTCACAACAAAATGAATTCAGCAGTTGACTCTCAACGCAGCCGTTGGGGTAATAAACGGGGTAATAAATGAATTTTTCTACCGACTGTATTCAAGTCACTGATTCAAATAAACACGTTAGATACTCTAGCGTGGATTGTTTCTTCTGTCGAACGTATTGCCACTGAAAACAGTTTGAGCAGCAGGGGGGACTGTTTCTAGAAGGGGAAATTGTTCGTTTTTCTTGAGTGTCATTATTTGAGTAGAATAAAAGCTCCAACAGATTTTACATACATTCAGTGCTGTTTGTTAGCCGTCCCCGCTGCCGACCCAACACACCATTTCACAAGCGAAGGCTCTCAATGTTTGGCTGATTCAATTAGATGATACAAAAGATCCCACCAGTCAAATCTATTAGGATCCACTACGGCATTAGACGAGTCATTATAATTGTAAAACTACAGACAAAGTGCTCGTTCATCCAGCAAAGCGAGCCATTAAATTGAATCTAAACTCAATCGTGGGCCGACAGATGATGGCGTATGGAGCTAGCCTGACAGTCACACTGCATCGCCGTTTCGTTCCACTTCATTATTCAGCCTGACGTTCTGTTATTTTGCCGGAAGCGAGTGACGCGTCCGTCCCATCAACGTCATTTCCAGTAGACGGAGCAGCTGCAGTGGTGGGTTGAAAGGAACACAACATTTTTTGAGTGCTTTTCTTTCTGATAAATCCGTTTTTCACAACGACGGCCTCATGAATGCTTTTCCCATCGCAGTTTTTCTCTGGCCCATTTTTAATCCTGTCACCTAGGACTGAAACACAGGACCTCTTTGAACTGAAAACTCGGGGCTGAGGTGATGGATAAGTCTGGAACCAGGCTAGTGAAAACAACTGAGATAGACAAATACGGACAAACGTCCTCCAACTGGAAGCTGAAATATTCGATTTGAGCACTAAGATGTCATTTGAAACCAGTTTCTGCTTACTGTGTACTAGGGGAGTTCTTATTGGCTGATGTAAGTGCTCATTTTTCTGAATACTCTGCTTTGCATTAGTCATTTGAGGCTCTAAAAGGGGGATGAAATGTCATCATCGACCGCTTTAAGTTTGCAGTTTGGCTTTACCTGATAACATCGGGGGGAGGGACTTCTGACCAATACTGCAACCTGGTCAAATTTTATTCACGTTAAATTTCATAAATTAGTGCTTCAACTAACTCCCTCACTATGTGACTGTCCCATAACTAAACATTAATGCACCAGTACCTTGAATAAAATGACATATTTCTCTGGTGTGCTGAAAGCTCAGTTGTCAGCAGTTCTCAGCTGTCAATCATGATCAGAAAACAAATTAGCACATGTAGGTTGTCAGGAGAGTGAACACCTTGAACATACATCAGCATGATACGAACTACTGAAAGTGACAGACACCATCTTTGTGGAGCATTATGACCTCTACTGCAGCCAGCCAACAGGGGGCGCTGGAGTTCTCATGTCATCCATACAGTCAGCGGTATGACCCGAAGGATGCACAGTACGGACTTTAATGTTTTACATTTTATTTATTTAAAACAGAGACGGCACATTTGAATGAACATTTACACATAAATATGCAAGATTGCAGCCAATTGTAGTCAATTAAAAGCGAACAAATGACAAATGACTGTTACTGTGAATAAAACCACCGATTTTTCTGGGCTTGAACATTGTTGGAAATATCTGAGATGATGTAAGCACAGTTATTCCAGTGCGAGTTGTTTGGCTTTGACATTTTAATGCCTGAAGAAGATTAAATGTTGCCATACGTTCCATTTTTGTAAACAGTATAAGCTGCTGCACAAAGCTGTAGAAAAGCCTAATGATCGGCATGATTATATTCCACCAGGGCCAAACGACTAATTCAGATGTGTGATTTCAGATTTGTTGTTGTCAATAGGAATTCAAAGCCTTTTTTTTTTTTCTTTTAAGTTCATGCTAGTAATTGCAGCCCATTAGATGTTCTTACAGTTTGCGGTGTGAGACAGAGCAAATGCACCTGCGCCTGTAACAATGCCCCCCGACAAGGACGAGGCATCTGTGTTTGTGCAGTGGGAGAAATATGATGAATAATTGGCGAGTTGAGGCGCTGAATTCCTGCAGCATTAATCGAGCCTCTGAAATCTCTGATATTAGCTTCGCATGAATCATTGTTAATTCCCAGGAATCCATTACTGCTCCATGTGCAACTAAAAATAGAGTCCTGATAAATCAATGGGGACGCTCAGGAGTGAAGTCGGGGGCTGCGTGCTTCTGAAGCTTCCTCTCTTTTTTTTTTTTTTAGCTGCTTGGCACAATGCCCCCGCCTCTCATCAATGACGAGTCTCCATAATTCACTCATAGGGTCCAACTGATGGGGGAGGTACAACAGACCTTGAACGGCTTCAGTGCAATCACTCCAAAATGAATGTGTATTCCTCACGTTCGGACTTCGCCAAGGCTCTCCGATAGAGACGAGACACAGCTTTTCTTTTCGCGATTTGCTTGCGATATCCTTGACTTTAATATTTCTGTAGTATCAGCGACCTTTTGTGCGTTTACTCCGACAGTGCTGCGTTTTTGACAAGTCTCCATTGGATCCATTGGAAACGGCGCGGCGATCCAACCCAGCGATTGTGCCGGTGACCCCTGGACGACGAGGGGTTGCGTGGCCTCGATGCAAGGGCAAATGGGTTCATCCGCACGCAATCGCAACGGTCGGACGCATCCCATTCCAAACGCATTTCCACTGACGGGGGGAAGATCCCGCGGTGCATCTTAGTGCGAACGAGGCAAATTTAGCTGAAATGCAAGGGGAGATGGGTCTCACCTCTTGCACCAATCTGAGAAAACAGCGCCGCACCAGCCCCGCCCCCCTCCGAAAAAGATGACAGAGCCACCCCTCTCTGTCTCTGACGGAAGACAGTGAATTAATTAAGATAATAAATTGCACATGTCATATTTGTAATCTTTTCCATCGCCAGCTAATGAGGTGGAACACTTGCAATGCTGCGTTTCCGAGTAAAAGTCGCCCAGTGTAAAGCTGACCCACCTGAAGCCCCCCAAAAAACAAAAAAAACAACGAGAAAAAGCTCAACATCAGAGCGATATCCAGTGCTGACTGATATTTAATATATGTCATGTATACATTCATGCTCTCCCAGTCCTGTGTGGATTGGCGGGCGGACATGAATGCAAATGAGGCCGAGGAGGAGGAAGCGAGAGGCGGCGCGGCTCACAAGTCTGCATATCTGATAGCATCGCGCCCTGATTAGAATTTCGCCACGCCACAATTTACAAATTAAAATGAATTAGACCTTCCGCGGCCTGACCTCCATTAAAAACACTTCATTGTTGATGGGCCATGATAGCATCTGCTATTGATTGGAGGAGCATTGGTATGGCCAATCCTGTCTCTGCACGAGGAGGTCATCCAAAGCAATTTGGGCATATTGAGAGATTGATCAGGGCTACGGAGCCGCCACTCGGGCCCACTCAAGGCAAGAAAAAAAAGAGAGAAAGTCTGAAGGGGGTGTGACGCAACCGCTGCCTGCAGCAGCTCTGCGGGGGGAGCCTCTCAAATCTAAATGCTAATGGTTTCTTTAAGAGCCTGGCTGCCCTTTAACCACTACAGTCAGACATGAAGGATGGCTCCGAGTGTTGCGAATGCTCCGTCATGTTTTTGACCCCCCCCCAAACAGTCGCCTCCAATGCCGAGAAGCCTTCTGCGGTTCCAAGAGCCGATACAGGGGAGACACAGAGATCCATCTGATGGATGGTTAATTTTCCTTCAACAACAGTGGACCGTCACAGAAAATCACTCCCGCTGCCGGTTTAAAACACTTCGCTCCATCTGCGCAGGTTTTCTTGTGCTCAAAAAATGTAAATACTTGCACATGAGGTATTTTTGCATTCATTTTCAGAACGCATCCTTTTCACAAACCCGGAACGTCTGTTAATAATGAGCAGAGCTGAATTTAATACAAATGTGACGATTTCACACACTCTTTAAGAGTCACCTAAAAATGACTTATTAATTGAATCATTTTTTTTACCTTGAAATTGTACTTGATTATTATTACTAATTGCTAACCTGCTTGCAGAGAATTCATTCATAAATTTCATCTCGTTTTCATTCAAGCACAACTATTTGTTTTACTTTTACGTCTTAACCAGGTAAAGAAAAGCTAATTACACCCTAAAATGCTGTTTTTATGAAGAAAAGATGCCGTATGACACGTAGTGAGCAAGTTCTTCACCAAAAGTGGCAGCATTTCAAAGCCACTGAGCCTTAATCACGTCCCGACGACCGTTTGTTAACTGTGGGGAAACTGAAACAATCAGACCTCACTTAAACAAACCCTTCACTCAGGGGAACCGTGTCCCGATGTGTAATTTCACCTTAAATATCATCATCAATCATAGCCGAGACGCGTCAGACGGGGCCTCGGAGGATACGGAGGGAAACGGTTACCGGTGCAGATTTGGTCATCGAGGCATAGCAAAGGTTACGCGTCTGCTATGGAACGCTCTCGAGGACACGCATGAGCAGCAATGGGGCGGGAAAATGTGCAGATTTCTTTCACAAATTGGTCCAACTTAAAAAAGGATATGTAGTAAACGGTGGTAAAATATGTCATTTCGAGACAATTGGCATTTTACGGGAAGCAAACGAAGGGAAATTCCCTTTCCGACCTGCGCTTCGCCTGGAGATCCTGGACAGCTTTGGGTTGTGTATTAAAGTTGAATGTATATTACCGTCCAATCAGACACATTGGTAGCGCGACCCTGCACTCTGGAGTCCAAGGCAAATTACTGCTGCAACTGGCGATAGCTTCAGAGTGCAATATGCTGTAATAAACAACCTCTTTAGCTGACTTTTGCAGAGATCTATTAGAGTTGATGGTCGTTTAGTCGATTCAAAGGCAAACGTGGCCCTCTTTTAACGCTAACGGTTAAAAATCTGAGCATCAAACCTGCAATTTGCAGAGATTATCTCACATTTGTGAACTCTCTTAACCTCTTTATTCACAACTCTACTCATTGCACTGTGTTTCACGTGTATTGTGCCGAAATCCACAACATTGTGGGCTTCACCATGGTAACAGAGATCACAAGGCAAAGGTCAGGCAAAGCGTTGGTAGAGGTGCCGCTCGGCAGGGCAGGGTGGGGGCGGGAAAAAAAAAGAGAAAAGAACCTCCACATGGTCCTTTTTCCATACACTGAGCACGCTCATCATCTCCCGTCCTCCAGCAGCTCCCTGCAAGGTTAGTGAGAGTCAATAAGCCTTCCGCAAAGGTTAAGGAGACCTATACAATGGATATTATGCAAACAGCGATCTCGGCGGATCCAGCAGAACCACAAATAGAGTGGCATAACCATCTCTGTTCATTTCCCATCTGAAAGTGAATCGCGGAAAGGTGCTCCGTTTTCCTGCACGACTGGCTTATGAATTCAATATGAGCCGTCCATACACACGGACACGTTCTACCTTGTGAATGCAAAAACTCAAGGGCAGCAAATCAGATGGCATGTGCTGCCAGCCTCCTGCAAAGAACAATCGTTCTTTCTTAATCCCTCTTCAAGGAAATCCACTTTTTTTTTTTTTTTTTCTTCCATTAGATTTTAAAAATGGTGAGTGCATGGAGTCCTTTATCGTTAAAATATCGATCACTCTGAAGACTTTAATTTAGTAAGCCGGAGAAGATAGTTCTAACTTCCCACACTCGGGGGCTATTTGTTAGAAGCTGAGCGGAGGACAAATAGGACAGTGTCCTTAATCGTGAGATTTACGGCGTTGTAAATGTCAGAGGATTAATTAACACATTTTAAAGACCATAAGTCATATTCACGGCAAAGATGATGATGATTACAAACAGTGCTTGGGGAAACTGCAGATCAGTCGCGACAAACCTCGGCTGACATGTAGCTCATCCCCATCTCGGGTTGAGCTACAGGAAGAATCACGCAAAATATGACTTTTCCTCGGGAATTCTGCAACTCATCAGTGAAATTATCAAAAGAATGTGTTCATTGGGTCATTCGTGTCTTTCTCTGTCCACACATAGCAATCTATTTGTGTGGAAACGTTTCCTGACTGCATTTACAAAAGAATCTCGACTTTCAATGTGAATTTAGCCTTGAGCGAGCATCACAGCTGACGAATACACCCTTTCTTCAGCTAAACGTTGCCGATTGCCCTGCATGGCAAAATTAAGGAAGTGGGGAAACAACTTGACCGCTGAAATATGATGAATCGTGCCTGAAACATTATCAGTCAACCAAACCAGAGCTGTTAGAGAAGCTAACAATGTTATTAACGCAAAGATTAAAATCAACCTCTGCAGCGTCAATTATGAGCACATTCGATCCGTCATGTTCCTGCAACTGAACAGCGATTAATCACCCACACCGAATCAACCGTGAGGATCTCGGGTTGACGTCAACCCTTTGGAGAATCTAACATTGCTACTGGCCTGATGGAGAATCTAACATCGGTGTTAGTCCGATGGAGAAGCTCTCACCGTTGTTGGGCTAACACTGATGTACCCCCATGTTCCTGTTCGTGGGCATAGCCAATCCTAATGCGGTGACCACCAGGTGGACAGCCGGCCTATAACTATTAGCTTGTTATAAGCCTATCTTGATGGTAAGTAGGTCATTTCTATCTAGCTGAATCATAAATATTAACTTACATATATACACAAGGGCCCATCACACACACCGGGGACCACTGTAACTACAGTTTTACTCTTTTATCTCTGTGGAAGAAACTTTAAACTGTTAACTTTAAACTGCCTGACCATGTATTAATGGGTAGATGCCTTCTTTACGTACAAGGTTAACGCTGGCGAATCGCCAAAGCTAAATTCAAACATCTGTCTCTCTTTGTTCATTATAGCGAGCAAGCTAGCTGGTCAGAGGGAGACAGTCGCTGTGAAGGATACAGACAGCTCAATTACAATTCAGCTCCACCTCTGACTGAAAAACAAAGTTTATAGTTCAAGTTGGGGTTTCTTCCGACGAAGGTGATGAGAACATATTTCCTTTCTTGAAACTTCAGTTTGTACAAGTAGTTTTAGGCTGACTATTCTTCGGTAATGAGGCCCCAGAGCAATTTTTGGCTTAGCACTCAGCCTGCGTGTCTAGCGGTTCTCCAGTTATTTCAATGTAGGGTCTTCACACCAAAACAATAAATAAAAAGAAAAGAGATAAATACCTAATCATTTTTTTCTGGCATTCCCATCTTTAATAACTGGCTGGTTTTCTTACAATCCTTAAGATTTATTTTGTTTCTGCCCGACCTTCAGGTTAGAAATAACCGTGCCCCTTTTAACCAAGTGAAAAAGCAACATGCAAATGTCAATTTGCAGAAAATAGACACGTGCGAACGTTGACTTTAGAACGTCAAAAGTCAGCCGTACAAAGCAAAGTATTATAGTGTAATTCTGTGAATTCTCCAAGCAGCACGTGGAACGGGAAATCTCCCTCAGTTTTTGCAGAGATTACACATGTACCAGCC
Source organism: Mola mola (assembly GCA_001698575.1). Taxonomy (NCBI): domain Eukaryota; kingdom Metazoa; phylum Chordata; class Actinopteri; order Tetraodontiformes; family Molidae; genus Mola; species Mola mola. The sequence goes on from KV751363.1 coordinate 2,820,792, forward strand.
GCCGAGATACTGGAGGTAATCCAGGGAAACTCTGCGAGTGGAATGTCTCCATATCTCTACGATGGAATTATGTGCACCGAAAATTAGAGTGCAAATTTGAATCAGACCTCTGAGGGAGATCTGCAGGTTCTCGGCAGTGAAGGGGGAAACCGACAGGATTCTCACACATATGGTTTGCACATCCGCGAGAAGCTCCGAACGCTGCCGGCACCAGTCGTTCATCACTCTCCGCCCACTCCTGTTCCTGATACCGAACAGGGAAAAAACACACCAGGCTGAGCCCAACCAAGCGGTGTTGAGCATCGGAAAGCCGACGTTCAAGGAGAATGAAACGCCCTCATTGATTGGCCGCAACACTTCGGGTCCCCCCCTGCGCTGTCTTCCAATCGATACCTGAGAGATAAGCAGCCGTCAACGACTGATATCGGTGATATACAGCCGCCGCCGCCGCCGCGCGGTGACTGATGGCTTCTTGTCATCTTGCTCATGACTCACTCAAGCGACTCGGCCAGCACGCCAAGGGCAGACCAAGCGAGCAGCACCTCCACCAAGACGGCAAAGCCGCCAATTGTTAAACCGCACTGCTCTTTATTAGTGTTAATTATCGCCCTACATAATATGACCCCTCTCCTTTGATTGGTGACACCCAACCTGAGCGCGGGCTAATCAGCTGGGGTTAAATCTCCACAGGCCCAAGAGCGGAGCGGATAAACACAGCTACACGGAGAAATTACCCGAGAGGGAACCGTTCAGTTATCGCTCAGTTTGTTTTTCAAAAAGACAATGAAATAAATAAACGCGGGAGAAAAAAAAGGTTCAGAGAAAATGAAATGATGGCGTGGCGGTGTTTTGTGAAATTGTGCTGTCAAACGTTTCTCCTTTCTAATTTCCTGGAGCGCAGATGATGGAGCATGTGTGCCGACAGCCGAATCAGATAAAAAAGGAAGAGGGAGGAGGACTTCCTCTTTTTCCGCCTCACCGGCATTTTTAAGCGACATTTAGAAATATAATAATTAAAGAAATTAGCCTGTTGACAGAGTCCATGTGGGTGTACATTTTCCGCATTCCGGCCGTTTCTTTGAGGGTCAAGGTCGGACAGACTGATCTAAAAAAGACAGCTGTCCAGTGTTCATTTACTGAGACGTTGAGAGAAGTTGTTTGAATACTGCTTTTTACACTTTACAGAAACAGGTAGAAGCTTCTGAAGATATTCAAAGTGACTCACAGCCAAAAAAAATCTATTAAATTCCTCCTGACACATCGACTTTTCAATAACTCGGGGAGCCGCAGCTCTGTTTAGGAATTTGGAAAGGTCTCCGAGTGTGCGTTTGAGTGCGCGTGCATGTGTGTGCGTGTTTGTGACGGGACCGTCCCAGCACAACTGTCACTTCGCTCCCCCGTTACAGGTGCTCCACACTGGGGAGCTGGCAGCTCTGACGGACGCCTCCTCCCAGGGATTTATGGGAAATGACAGCTCCCGCTAAATAAAGCCGAAGTGTCCGGGGAAGGGGAAGACGACGCGGGTTCCAAACCTAGTCACACGATTGAAGGCCTGGAGAGGACCCGCCCGTAATCTACTCCCTCGGTGCGAGGTAATGGTCTACGAGATTTTTCAGCCGGCGAGAATCACATTTCGTACATGGCTGAGTCTTGATGAATTATTTCACATTTCACTTACTTACCTTTCAAAAAGCTAATCTACATCAATAACGCTAAAGGAAATTTTCGCGGCTACAAATGAACGGCTCCTCTTGTTCGAGATCGAGGAGTGCGGCGCGTCGGGCGGCTCAAAAGGTCCATTTCAGACTTCATCATTTGGCCGTTCGACGGCATACGTGAATGCACACGGGCCGTGCCCGGGTTCCGATTTCCCTCACGTTTAAATATGGACCATCTTTAAGTGAGCAGAAACGGCTGTGGAGAACAGCGCCGAACTAATACCGGGGCTGAACTATCATTACGCTGATGGAGGCTGGGCTCCCTGACTTTTATTGGCAGCTCCCGAGCTAAATGTGCGGTTCAATTCAGAGGCGGCCATCGCTGCAGAGGCAAAGTAATCGACTTTGGGACAAAATGGTGTGGAAAATGACGTGTAGGCCCTCGCCTGAAGCCAAGCTGGTGCTAGGGCAGAAATCTATCAGTCAGGCGCACACCAACATTGGCATTTTCACAAATGTGATTTAGCCGGCGATACTGAGGCTGATGTGCTGGACCGGTGCGTCTGCTGAAAGAAAACGACTATTTCAAGCCGTGCAGTCTTTCGTTCCCGCTGCTGAAAATGTCCGCGTGGTCGACCTGCTCCTGTTCAGATAAAACAACGTTTAACACGTGAACCTCTGCTGCGTATCTCGGCATATTTAGGTCAAAGCCTCCTCAACCACGCCGGCGTTGGACTCTGAATTCTTTAATACCTAACATCACTCAAGCCGTTCTCCTCTCAGCCTGCAGAAAATCGTCCCTTTGTTTTGAGAAAAACTCACGGCTGTTTCACACTACAGCGCCGAGTATTTTCGGCTCGGCGCTGCCAAACTTTGGACGCAGCCGTTTATAATCCTGTCTCAAGGAAAGCAGCTTGCTTCTTCCTCCAAACAGAGTCCACGGGACGCGGACTGCTCCATGCTGTCTGTTTGCATCGCAGCATTTTTAGGCAGCTCCAGTTCTAGCGATGTCACGGCGTCGACCAGCGGACCAAACAGTGGTTACTAAAAAGACACAATTAGGCAGCAATTACGTTAAAAAAGACATTTTGCTTGGGAACTTCGGAGCTTCGGAACGTCACATTCAGAGTGTGTCTCTCCCAGCCTGGAGGAGCAACAGTCACACACACACACACACACACACACACACACAAACACACACACACACACGCTTGCTGAGCTACAGAGCGGATCAAGTGCGCCTGGAGAGCTCTAGAGAGAGGCCAGTTTTCCTCATTAGACCGTGCGTGCAGCGCTCTCCAAAAAGAAAGAAGAAAAAAAAAAAACCCTCGCTCTAATCACTGTCACCAGACCTCGGCTGAAAAACAGATAATTAATGTTGGGCCCTGACTCAGCCGCCTTCCATGCTAAACAGCTCTGTGTACATATGTGCGCGCATGTGTGTGGGACGTCTGCATGTTTGCCTATTTGGAGTCTGCCGACGTAGGAGGGCCACCACCGCACGGCGCCCCCCTCAGGGACGGCGCATTCTCAAGCCAGCCGCAGCAGCGATTCTTCGCAAGCTCGCATACGCGCTCAGAGGAACAAATGCCTGGCGAATAATGAAGAAATTCACAGAGGAGGAACATCCCAGTGGAGCACGGTCGCTGTGTGCTGCTCCCGCTTCGAGGCATCTCCTTCCTGAGTCACGGCTCGCGTAGCTTCTCGGTCCCCGTTTGGTCCGGGACTGCCCTTTTATTCCCCCCCCACCGGACATTTATTAAATGGAACGGACTCCTTAACGGTGTCCTGTGCAGAGCAGATTTATTTATGTTCCCCTTTTTTTTTTTTCCTTCTTCCTAAAGGCAGTTATTAATATCATAAATATTCGATGATACTTTGCATGACCCTGCAGACAATGACACAGAGAGGTAATGAAGGTTAACGCCGGGGGCACAGACTGATTAAATAGCGACTGCGCGGCAAAAGCCCACCCGGAGCTGCCATAAAGCTTCTAATAGGATGGACTGAATAAACACTTTGTTCACAGCAGTTTTAACCTACACGAACACATTTTCCTGCTGGCGTAACGTGACTGTGGAAATGTTTCCCTGTCTGGTGACCTCCAGGCCTAAAAACCCTGGAGGTGACTGGAGTTGCTCGAAGTGTTAAGAAGTTAATGATTGGCTCATTATTGGCCTGGCGGATTGTCAAACGCGATGTTTAGTAATTTTTTCTGATAATTAGGTAGCGTTCACACCACAGCTGTTCGGTTACATCTGGGCCGATGCACCGAACGAGCGAACGCTTGTTTCCGAGTGAACCCTTGATAACGCTAGCGGCTACGTGCATAAACGTTAAAGTGTTCCAACTTTTTCACGAGGAAACGGTGGCGTTGGAATTCAGCCAAACGACAGATGAATGTCGCATAAAGGAATTGTAATATATCCTCCTTGGATGTCCCGCCCACAGCTTGAATCGATGACACATCACCAGCAGCAGCCAAATCTTATCACTCATGAAAAACCCATAATCGGGAAAAGAGCTAGCAACTACGAATAAATACATGTTAGTGAAGGAAAACTCCCCGAATCGAGTTTATAAGAGCTTTGGACCATCAAAAAACCATCAAAATGCTGTCAATTTCATGTCATGGTCCAGTTAAACAGACTATGATGTGTTTCGGCACAAAGGCTGAACTCCTCACAAAGGGCTCGGCACAGTTTTCAAATTTGCATCTATTATTTTTGTATTAACTAAATCACCTTGAAATTGTACTTGATTTTCGACTGTTAGATTGTTCTTGATTATCATGTTCATCGTGTATATCAGTCCCAGATGAAAGGTACGGGCCAAAAACATATCTGTCAGTCTACAGAAGTGTGTGTTGTTCCAAAACGGTAAAACAAAGTCTTGCTTAGACTTGGTGGGTATAATCATAACTGGTGACAGCTCCATTGCAAACATTCACATTTTGTTTTGTTAAAATTGTTAATAGCTAGGCTCATTAAAGTGACTAATCAATTTGTCTCAATTTATCTGTCACTGGTCTTCTACGACGGCACATTTAAGACACGAACATTAGCTTTTAACCATTAACTTTAATGCCAAAACCAAATGATATATTATTTTTGTAGCCGTTACATCGATTCATCTTGACTTAACTTTGTAATTTCTGTCTATTTTACATTGAATGAATAATGCATACGTTATGATAATGAAATTGTAAGTCTTGTGAGCCTGCATGGGCTTACGGGGCCCCTTCGATTCACACATGCCAAGGTCAGAGTGCAGCTTGTGCAACACTGGACAATAACCAAAGGAAAATAAATAGCTAAAACATCCACTATATCGTACAGGGAGAACTTCTACACAAACGGAAGCTCGCTGACTTGGGAGAAAAAAAATTGAGAAGCTTTAAAGACATCGAAATGAAACCCCCATTCCAGCTTCTGTTGATCTGACTGCCGCAATATGTCAGACATTAGTGTCTGCTCACATGGAGACCATCCTCTAAGACAAATCGATTGCCAGATTTTCAACGTTTAGAACACCACAAAGAAAAATGAATTGAGCAGACGGAGGGGAGACACCAAAATCCAAACCAATAAAACTATCTGCGTGACAAGAGACGACAGCTAACTCCAACCCTAAAACATAACTAAAACTGTCTCACAAACTGTCTCTTATGGCATCAAACTAGTGTATAATCGTTGCTATCTTTAAAAACCTTGCAACTGCAGTCATCTGGTAATCCTCTTGTATTCTTTGAGGAGCACTTTGCCCTGTAATTACCATCTTTATCACAAAGGTTTTTTGTTGTTTTGTTTTTTTTTTTCTTTTTGAGGAGAGGCTATCCTTCCCAGGCTCATTGAACAAATCAATTCTGCTTTTTGGCTTTCCACCGACAGAAAAAAAAAAAAAAAAAAAAGAATACCTTCAATAGTTGCAACACATGTCCTTCATCACTGAATCGCGTTATTCACGATGTTGTGAATAGGCTGTGCGTGCCTTTGTCTTGCTGGAGCAAACAGCCGCACAAAGCACCAATTACAGCATCAACTTCTCGACTCTCGACCGCCTTTGTGTCAAGACTAGAAAACACATGATGGGAATGCAATCGTAATCAACGCCTGCTTTAATGGTACCTCGTTTGGAAAATTAACAAATCGCTCATCTGTTCTAGATTTGCAATTCCTGGCATCCAGAAGGTGCAAAGTCAGGCAGATGCTTTTTAAGAATAAACAAAAACCCCCAGCGGGAGCTCAAAGTGTTGCTTTCAGTTGACATCATTTAATAACCAAAGTGTCTAAATATTTAAAGAGCTTGAGCACACAACATTTATCGACTCCCCAAATGTGTCTCTCTTTATACATTCCGACGTGGCCGGACACCTCGACGAAATGATTCCAGGCTGACATGTATAATTTGACCTTGTCAGAGGCTCAACTCCCACACACACATATTTCCCTGCGCCTGCGGTGTAATTGAGCCTTCGGGGAGCGCAGCGAGACTCTCCTGCCCTCGCCTTGTAAGGATCTGTATTGATGATCAGGACCGGGTACCTACCAACTAATCAATAAGTGCAGATACTCGAGCAGATGGTCATAAATATGGGATGGAGGAAACTTATCCTGCCTTCACAAGCAGTATTAATAACTGCAAAGATCACATGGACTTAAATTAACAGCACCTCTGGGCTAAAAGACGTGTAATTAAATATGTTTCCTGACATGAAACGCTATTAGCTTCACTTGAATATATTCCTCAACAATGGAACGTGCAACTGGGAGAAGATGAATTTAAATCGGTGGTCAGAAGCAGACAGGCTTTCTGTATTTAAATTACAGAAATTCTCTATGAAAGCCAGAGGCAAGTCCAAAATGAGAGTTGTGTTAACGGAGAGAGTGTTTAAATTGCTTTTTGCGCTGTAGCCTTTGTCATTTTCCTGTTTCTGGAATATCACAGCTTTGATGCCGGTCTGCGGGTTGTATAGTTACTTATGTAGGGCACCGGTTCAGCTTGCCTTTACGCTCGCACTCATTTCCCAGCAGTCCTCGCATTGTTTACCTCGATTTAACATCTGTTTATGAAATTATCTTTTTCTGACTGGGGGGGGTCCTCGGGGGCCATCGGTGTGTCACTTCACATTTGGAACGATCTCTCATTTAGATTCAGCAATGTGCTGAACAAAAAGATTACGGCCTGGTACAGCAGCTATAAATACACAGCAAGAGGACAAAAAGACAATAACCTAAAATGAGGAGTAATCTAAATTCAATTTTAAGCCTAAACAGGTGCACTTTATGTGGTAAAGCATGTCGTAAAAGTGCAAATAGTGCAGCTCGCGCTGCAGGAATTCACAGTCTAACAAGAAATCTAATACGTTGTGGGATGTTTAACATATATATCGTTTCGTTTTTCCCCCGTTTGCTCATCCGATTGTCAAAGCAAAGTAAAGTGCTGCGCAATATCTCGGGCCCCCGCAAATGTAATATAAGCTGGATTGGAATGGGCCAGTGGGATGCAGCTGTGGCGTCGGGGCCAATGGGAGCTCTTTAAATGAGAGAGTGGCGGTAAACACCACGTCCACTTTCTCCCCTTACCGGCATTGCCAGTGGAGCTGATGACAAGTGCCGAGCAGCCCTCTGGTGCCGTTATTACGGCCAGAGTGTTCTCTGGGGGGCGGGGGTGCAATCTGTGTCCTCTGTGCAGATCCACTGTCTGCACTTCCCCGCGCGTGAGCCGCTATCATATTATACTCCCCGCTCTCGAAATGGGAGAAGGAAATAGGAAATCGTCTCGGCCACAGATGAACCAGGAACATAATCAAAAAATAGTGCGGTTGCAAACGGTTGCAGATGAGGCCGGCGCGCAGAGCTCCTTTAGCTGAGCGCTAAACAATAAGCAGCGGGGATTGCTCGGGCTTCTCGCGCCGTTAAGAAGAAAGTGCCCCCCCTCCTCTTTTTTTTCCCACCCCGCGGGCATCTATTGGCTTCTAGCAGCTTATACGTTTAAGATGGGAGATAAGAACGGGGGCGATAGTCCTCATGTGGTGATCCGGCACGCCTGTACGGCCAATAAAACCCATCACAAGTGCACAGACAAAAGAAGCTCACAACATGAGGCGCAGTGTGTGAAACATTAGTCAGTTGACCTCGCATATTGCTGGAGTGATTTTTTTTTTTTCCCCTTTTCCCGCCTCACCTGAGCCAAACAAAGAAAGACAAAAAAAAGGCTTTTTTTTTTTTGTAAGAAGCATTTAAAAGCGGATCCTGTAGAAAATGTTTCTTTATGTCAAAGTACCAAATGCACTTTTGCTGGATTGTTTTTGTTTGCGTTCTGTGCACTCCAATAAAACCGTGACAGCTCAATCCAAACATAAGAAACACACACACACACACACACACACACACTGCGCATGTTAAAGAGAAACACAACCCTGCACTTGTTTGACCGTCCGCCCGAAAGAGACAAAGACGCTTGAGCATTGAAATGGCTGGTGAGTACGCACACACACACACACACAGCCAGCCAGCGAGTCGAGTCACTGTGTGTAGTTGAAGTAAATGTGCCGGACACGTGTGTGTGTGAGAGAGAGAGAGAGAGAGATGAGGTGAGTGTGAAAGCGTTAAGCCTGAGTGAGAGGTGAAAGGACTGCTGTACTCACAGTTGTGCTCTTGTTTCCCTGTGGTCTGTCGGTGTGTCAGAGTTTCATTCTCAGCGTCTCTCCCTGGGCTGGGCTTCCTCTTCCTCTTCTGACCAAAAGGTGTGAGGAGGAGGAGGAGGAGGAGGAGGAGGAGGAGGGGGGGATGCACGAATTTAACGCAAAGGAATGAAAAGCAGAGAGAGAAAGAAGAAGAGGAGGTGGGAGCGTGAGCGAGTGAGTGAGAGAGAGTGCTGAAGATGGAGGGGAGGGCGAGCGGCGGCCTGCGATTGGCCCGTCGGTCCGGGAGAGGGAGCGTCGGTCTCGGCGGTGGCAGGATGCCTGCACCCAAAGTCGCTCCGCTGGGCGTTCTTGGATTTTAAACGCCTGGAGAGCCGTTCACGGTGGGTTTTCGCACGCTCGCTGGCTCACGACTCGCACACTCTGCATCCACATCACACTGCGAGAGAGAGAGAAAAAGGTAGAGAGAGAGAGAGAGAGAGAGAGAGAGAGAGAGAGAGAGAGAGAGGAGGAGGAGGAGGAGGAGGAGGAGGGAGGGATGATAGAGTGAGGCAGACGGTTTCAGAGGGCCGATGACAGCTTCAAGCTGAAGCTTCTCCTTGGCTCCTCATCAATGACAGGTGCTGGGGAACAAGAGCCAGAAGGAAGCAACCCCCTCCCGTTCTCACACACACAAATCACTCTTCACATCCTATCACCCCACCAGCAGCAGCGCAACCCTCCCCATCTCAATTATCACGGCCACGGCAGACGTATTGGGCTTGTCGGTTCTCAAGCGAGGCTCCGGAGGAGATGTGGGCTAACTTATCTCATCTGATTTAACCAAGCTATAATCACAGCGCTCTGCGAAGCTTGTTTACGGCCGGACCGGATGGGGGGGCGATGGAAGCAGCGCTGGTGAGGATGGGAGGGGAGGCAGGCTCAGACAAACTGCAATTATCGCACGCCAGGTCAGAGAGCGGCAGCCTAAGAGCTCAGATTAAAGCCGATTTGCCCCCAGACGAAGAGAAGAAAGGTATGTTGCATTGGTTTAGCTGTGATGCACGACGCAAACAATAGTTGGACTAATTTCAGGGACCAGATTCACTGTCAAGTATATGAGGCCTGACGTTTCTGCGGCCGACACCCCTATTTATGGCCACATGTTTCTCCCTCATTAGCTGCTGTGTCCGGTCAACAGAGGGCCCTGACTCTTATCGAGTCCCATGAATCTCATCTCTGCCTCCTCACTCCACCAAATTCAATTAAAAAGAGAAATTGGCAATTAGATCACTGTTATGATCCTGTAACAATGATCTAATATGTAATTCATTGGCTGGTGTTCCCCTGGGCCGTGTGGGGGGGGTTGCAGCTTGACGGAGTGACTCGGAGACTCCTTGACATTCACCTCGGGCTCCGGCGGTGCACAAGGGCGCGGGTGCAGATGCAGGGGGAGGGTAGGTGCTACCGGAGGCTTCCGTAGAGCGCCGCCGTCGGGACTCCCGCTGGCCCGCGGCGAGAAAACGCAACCTGTGACACGCTTTCCTTCGTCTCTTTTCCATATGCATGAGAGCTCTTTGTGCAGGTGGCAGAAAGGCTGAAATCTAGACAAACACCAGCTTCTCTCCAGGGAGGACAATTTTCACTCCTTAAATTAATTAAGTCAATTCCATTTGCTTAATGAAGGGGAGGGGGCACTTTGCCCTTTCGGGGGCATCAGGCAGGCTAACAACCGCTTTGAGACGGGGGGGGGTTGAGGCGAGAAGTGCAGAGGGGAGTTAGAATGTTTAGATGGCGACCTGTGTTTTGTCACCACCTTTGCGATGCTGGCGGAGCCCCTGGCGCCGCCACACGTGCCTGGAACAGCAGCCACGTTTGCGCGTTTGTTATTTCAACCGCTTGTCACCGGGCTACATTTAATACATTAAAGGCTTCTTCTTCTTCCTTTTCTTTTTTTTATCTCATCATTCGTCTCGTGTTGCTTGTATTTAGTCTGGGGATAAACGTGGTGTCCTTTGCAGCAGACTTCCAACGCACGCCAGGAAAGCAAACTGACATCATACATCTTGGTGTGTGTGTGGACTCGGTGACACGCTCACAGGAACAGTGCGATTGCTGCGCTTCGCTCGTTTAGCACTTCTAAGGCAGAGATCCCCGGAGGCCACCCATCACATCCAGTTACTGTGGCACGCGGACGCGACCCGGGGGCCCCAACCTGGCTGCTCTCAGCTCAATCTGCAGGAGGCAGGAGGCACTCGCTCCGTCTCGCTTTCTCACATACAAACACACATCACTCAGCAGAGATCAGAGTCGTGGTCACGCACTGATATCCCTTATCCAAGATCATAAGGACTTCTACAAACCGGCTGCGAAGCTCTGAAACTCGTTGCGAATCGCCCCCTCGTCCTAACGTCACAAAGGTACATTCCAGTAGCATCATCGTCACACTTTTTTTCAAGGGAGGTGTGAAGTTTTATCGTTTTCATTCCGACACATTTTTCTGTTTTACATAAAAAGGGGTTTGAAGGAGTGAGTGCCAGTGAGAATAACAGATGGAATAAATGGAAAACAAGTTTAAACGAAGAGCACTAATGAGACATGACGGCTTCCACTGTTGAGTCACGCTGATGGCATCAGGTGCGCAGACAAAGACATAATGACTTGCTCAGGGGCACGAGCCCCAACAGACACACAGACAACCAAGCTAGAGCGTGTGTGCCCGTGTGTGCGGCGCAGGGTGAACGTAGGCGTGGGTGCGGGGTAACAGGAGGGGGTAAAGGAGGTGGAGGTCGTCGGGCCGGTGATTAGCGAGCTCCTGCGCTGGCCGAGCCTGACTTGTCACAGGCTGACACGGGATGCAATTATAGAGCGGAAGTTTCCCGGCCCCTCAGGCATGTGCCAGCCATGCTGTCAATGTCGGCTGATGTGTGCGCTCTTGGCACTGCCAAAAGGTGTCACTAAAGAAAAAAACCTGTGCTACGCTCCCATGGAAATTGGCCGTAGCTTTAACACACACGCTGGATGACGTGTGAGCACATGCTCAGCTACCTTTGTTTGAGTGTTAGTTAAACCCTACTCCACTCCCAGGCCTCCCATCCGTCTCACTCTTTTCTTATTTCCTCTAAAGCTATGAGCTAAAGCCACAACACTCGGCTGGCGCCTCACGCTGTTCCCACATCTTCTCCTTTTCCCGTATCAGCCTGCAGTATGACTGTGCCAGCAGTGCGAGTAAGCTCTCTAAGACCCAAGGCAAATTACCTCAGCGGGACACCACACTTCTGTTCCCCGTGCTTCCTCTTCCTCTTCCTCTTCCTCATCGCCTCCTTCTTCTCTCCCCACGCCCACGCCCACGCCACTTCTCTGCACATCACAAATCAAAGTGTGTTCCCCAGCGTAGCTTGAAACAAATTCAATATCCTCCACCAGCAGATTGACATCTGTCCTACAACGTGAGGAAAAAGGAAGGAAATCTGCTCCACCAATTTGTCTCTTCACTGCGAAAAACAACACAAGAACACAGTCTTTTACCAAAGGACAGAAATGGTCATCTGGACCTTCGAACAATCTTTTGTCAGAAAACTGATTAGAATGACTTCCCCACTACCATCTTGTTGCTTGAAAGGTGCACTAGTGGGCCATCAGGCGTGATTTTCCACTTCAGACAATTTTTTCAGGGGGGGAAGAGGCCTGAAATTGGATCCCCTGGCAGCTTGCAGTTCCTGTAAACTAGCCTTAGGCAACACAATGCACCCTTTTTCGTCGGCTATGATTTTCAGAAAGTTCTACAGTTCCGTTCCCCGAAATAGGCAGTGGGGACGGGCCTGGCTCTAAAGCACAATCTCAAAGAGGAGCTGTCATGGTGAGTCAAAATTATTTGCCACCTATTGTTGTAATAGATTCTCTGTTTCAGTCCAACACCTTCCAGCTTCTAAAATGTCAGGATGTACTGTTTTCCTTTGTCATTCCACACAGAAAATGTAGAGAGTTTGTGTTTTGGAGCGTTGATAGGACAAAGAAAGGCCATCTGAAGACGCCACTTTGTGCTCCGGCAAACTAAACAAAAAAAAAAAATCGACCCACACGCAAAGATAATTGCAAGACATACTCAGAGGAGCCTAATTAGCAAGGCCAGGAGAGGCGTTACACCTGTTGGCAGGACTAGTGGAGTCACTGGATGTCTGCCGCTGTGCCCTGTTAGTGTTGTTAGCAGTAACTGCAGTCAGCCGGCAGGAAGTGTCCCCGTGTCCTCTACCTAAGGCCCCGCTGTGATCGCGCAGCAGGCGAACATATGACGCTCCTTCACCTCTCGCAGTTCAGAGCCCGCCGCCCCGCCCGAGAGGGCCTGATTAAATCGGCGGAACAAGGGCTAATTGAACGGGCTGCGATCACGGAGGAGTAAATGCTTTAATGCTGCCCGCACGTGCTGGCGTCTCCTCTTCAGAACCCGAATCACAGATTCCACTTTGCTACTTTTGTCTCCCACGTTTCACTCCCTCCCTTTGTCTCCTCTTCTTATTTCACGACTTTTGCTCCATCGTCTCTTGAATGGTGCCATTCAGGCACCGCTGCACGGTCCTGGAACAGTGGCAGGCACAAACGCAGGGCCAGATAACATTGTGTGTTGATTAAAGACATGGCGGGACACAGCTAGAACATTCTTTTGGATCATCACTAAAGGGGTGACAGAAATATCCCCCTGTAATGCAACAATAGGACAAGGGAAGCCGTTAACGACAACAATAGGGGCGCGCAGCTCCGGCTCCTTCCTTGGCCTTTCCCATGTACATTGTGAAATAAATAACCCTCCCTGCTTTATTATTCTGTTCAGAAAGCTGTACTGTAAAGAGTGCTTTTTGCTGATGTAGTGATCCAAGAAATATGAGCGAAAGTCCACAGAGAAACTCATGTATTCATTCACTCAGCAGGGGATGGCATTTTCCATTTCTTCTCTCCAATGATGTGGTCTTTTTCTGACAGCGCTGCTTTCTCCAGGCCAATTTCAGAGTTTCTGATCACCCACCGCACCATGCACATCTTTCAACTGCTACAGCAGAGCGAACCACAAAACCTAAAGCCCCACAGAAAATCACTGACCCGTGACAGTGAGGACTGCAGCAAAAAAATAAAAAAGGTGCTCCACTGCCTTGTAAACAGGCCATTTTGCATTTACAATCTGTTGTCATGAAACAATTAACCTTGAGAAAAGCTGCAAAGAACCACAGCAAGAGGACATTCAAATGCAGCATTTTATATCCCCCATCGTTACAAAGGCTTCTGCCAAACAAATCTGTCGATTTGTAGCTGTGATTCAGGAGAGAGAAACCGGGACATGTTTTGCAAACCTCGTGTATACACATTGCAGCCCAGTCACTAGAATACACAATCACACGATATGCTTACTCAAACCTTATGTTGAAACGTTTTCATTTTATGTGGCAGCAATGCTGTGCTTCCAATCTGCTTAGTCTCTGTTCAGTCACAAAAACCATTAGTCTCATCGGGTATTGACGTTTTGTCAAGCCTTCAATCAAACAGAGATGCACAGGAGTTTAACGCTACTGAGATGTAAAGCCTCGTGCCCCGGTTTCAGACAACTTGAACACATGATGTAGTGGGACTTGCTTTCCAAAGCACGAACCGAAATGTCAGGGTTGAGTGGTCATGATTTTCACTCAGGAGACCAGCGTCCTGTCTGAAGCCCTCATCACTCTTTTCCCAAACCTAACCAAGCAGGTTTGAGCCTAAAGTTAACCAACTAACTTAGAACGCGTGCGTCAGGATACCAAGAGACACTAGTGGGAAGGCATAGGGTGTCGGCTACAGACGCCAAAGGGCCCATTGTAACCTGGGATGGGAGCAAGATGAACACCATTTAGTTGAGGTTGGGAAAAGATTTTATTTTGCGTTAAAGTACAAGAAAATACAGCTGGAAACTTCTTGGTCGCTAAGACTTTATTCACACTGTGAGTCTTAGTGCTCGATTCGGATTTATTTTCTAAATCCAATGTTTTTACGTGCATTTAAAAATGTGGCCGAAAGCAGACTCCCGTGTGAACCCTTCAGATGTAACCAGCACGAGCGAAAGAAGCACAAGACATCACACGAAGCTCTTTGTGTACGGAAGTAAATCAGTTTGTGTGGAGCGCTGGTCGGTAACGGTCATCAAGTGACTCCCGTTCACCCCTTCCACCTTCAGGTCACCTTGGGCTGTGGAGGCAGCCTGGAATTGGCTAGTTTGTTGGCTCGTTCAAGTATTTATCCGGCACCACGCTGTTGCGTTGTATCAGCATTGTCTAAGTCTTTATCTGCGATGTTTACGAAAAGAGTTAAGGTCAACCAACGTTCAACAGGGTTTCCTCATGTTGACATGCTCCAGAGCAAGTTGTGCGTGCGGCATCGGTTCCCATGGCAATAAAAAATGAACCAACTCCGTAACACTGAATATCCAGAGTTGACCCTGAAGGCACAAGTCCTGCTTCGTAGCACAGGCCTTTAGATTATGTGATGTTCTCCACATAAACAACATCTGCTACTGTCAAGCCTCAAATAAGTTTACACACATGTTGATTAGTCAGATCACGGCCAAATCATTGTCTAAGAATTTTCTAAACTGAAACTGGAATGGGTGCTGACTCACAGGTAGTGATCCATTTTAAAAAAGACCGGCTGGCCAGAGCAACTGTAACGAAGGATTAGGCTTCAGTATTGGTGTCAGACCACGGCTACGAGAAGTATTTCGGATTTCAGTTATTGTTTGGTGTCCAAAGCGTGTCAACAGTGTTTGTGTAATTACTCTCACTGCCAGAAGAGGGAGACAGATGACCCGCTGTGCAGCTTTAACCCTATTCCTCAGGAGGTTTCTATTTCCAGATGAAGGCACTTCTCTGGTTATGTAAAATTCACAAGAGCAGAGGGGGAAGACCAGGAGCAGTTTGTCATAGCTGAGGGTGCCGAAACACGCATTTTAAGTTTTGAAGTCTTTAGGAAATGTGGTTTGTTTTGGATCATTAGTGATTTAAATTAATTCTGTTTTGTTTGGCCTATTTTTAGGAATAAGAATTATGGGAAAACAGGCAGAGGAGCTGCATGCAGGTTGCATTAAGGATGTCAGCAATGAGTGTTTAAAGCATGCAGGAAGTTGACAACAACAGAAAACAACATCTGCGAGCAGACATTACTTGGATATTTTAGCAGTAAAATATCATGACTCAATGCTAAAAAAAAAAGGGTGCAGCTTTTTTAAGGTTCTGTTTCCAAGGGTGTACTGTTGCTTTATGATGTGCTTTGGCTCTGGCTTCCATGCACTGCACAGTGTTGTGTCTGCGCGTAATCTGGGGCCTATTCATTATGAAATCGACACTCTACTCCAGTGGCAAAAATTATGTTGACCTTTGCTAAATCGAACACAAGCAAAACACGCGTCCCTGTTCAAAGATAATAGCCGGGCAGCATTCCTTGCGAGGCAGATGCTGTTGCTGGCATGCCGAGTGCCAGCCTCGCTGTTCAGTGGGTGTCCAACTGGTGATGACTCATTCCTCATCTGCTTTCGAGAGACCTGGGTGACAGGTTCCCTTTTAAGCTGCTGTAAGAAAGCGTTTCCTGTTGTCGGGGAATTTCGTATCACAACGGATAAGTGACTGAGCCAAAATCTTCTTATGTTTCTGCGAAACACCTACCTGAGGTTTACTCAGCACAGCTTGTAAAAGAGGAGGAGGAAGCAGGAGAGGGAAGGCGAAGGAGGGCAATAAAGAGGGGGAGACCGTGCGCTAGCCGCCCCAAAGAAGCCTCCTTCATTCCCCAGGGAAGTTGCATCACATATCGATCCATACTTCCAGCATCTAATGGACACAGGGGGTGGAATTGCTGGTGGCAATGGGGAAATAGCTATGAGAGTAACAAGGAGTCATTAAGGCATAGAAAGCCAGGTTAGTCACCTGAAGACCTCTCTCTGCCTTCAGCCAGCCCTCTCAGTGCAGGCGTCGCTGAAACTACCTGTGCAGAGGAGCTGGGCAGTCCAAGCAGCAGGTCCACAGGCTCAGACCAGCATTTGTCTCCATTAGGGCCCCTAACGCCGGCAAATAAACAGGGGAGACAGACAATCATTCTGCATTACATCCATGACTATAGCGCTTTACATTTTCTGTCAGCGTAACAGACTTGCCGGGCCATCTCACAATCCCCACAATCTTTTTTATCTATTTATTTGTGGGGTTTTTTTTTAACTGCCTCTCCTGCTCGTGTGCACAGATGGAAGCCTTAACCAGGCAGGATTCCCAGTTCCGCTGTAGCATTTATGGCCCTTTCTCCACGGCAAGAGTCAAAACAAGGTTCAGCTCCCACCTAACCTGAATCTGTCACACCGTCCGCGCTGTGGTACTGCTTCAAAACAAAACAAAGAAAAAACGGTCCCTTATTCTTTCTGCCTTCAGCTCAATGTTGAACCGGTCCACAGAAAAAGGGCAGAAGCTGGCTTTAGTTTCCCCTCAACAGCAGATGTATTCACAATTGGTGTTTGTTCTTTCCATTCACCATCATGCCAAAGCAGCAGAAACAAAACTGAAGGCTAAAGCAAAACAAAAGCAAGACGAGAGCAGCCTGCTGAGCGGGAATATGTGATTATCATCTGCGTAGAGGGAGGCGGGAGGATCGGCTTCGTCGGGACTTTTAGTTTGGGGCTCTCACAGTCAGATGTAATAATGCAGAACCTTCAGGCCTCACACCTAAACAGACAACTGTTCTAACAACAGATTCTCTAATCATGTTCCTTTCAACCACAGAAAAGCGTTTCTGCTCCGCGCAATTTCAATTTGATTTTCCAGCTCATGAAAACGCTAACCATCAAATACTTCTCCTTTATTCTTAGAGGTGCGTGGACAATTTTCACAGATATAAAGCACTTACCTGCATGTAAATTATTGATCACCTTTCAAGCAGAAAATAAAAAAGGAAAAAGAATTGTCTGTGTCTATGTAAATAAAGTGCTGCACTTAGCCAAGTTGTTTCATGCCGGTGTAAGGCAGGGGGGAATTTTGATTTGGTGCCATTCACATATTAAGTGCAGCAGACGCTGAGTGCATTTTACAGCCGGGAAACAGGCAGGAAGCACATCAATCCTGGTCAAAGAAGCGGAAATCTGCCTGCAGACGGGAGCTGCATGAAAACTTGAATCCCAGGAGTGTTGGGAAAACCAGTTCAGTCTAATCAACTGTCTCGAAGCCAAGATGAAGCATCTCATCTTGGCCCGTGTGCAAGCTATGCTTCAATCAGCAGAGGAACTTAGTCCACTAAATTCAGAACCCAAATTAAAGGGATGTTTCACGGCAAAAATCAGAGAAGACCGGTTTTCTTCTTGCCTGCAATGCTGTTTATACATCTAGATTTAGTTTTAGATCTAGTTTTTGGTGTCACTTGTCAAAAGTCTACCTCCTCACATATAAGAGCTAATGGTGAGATGCAACAGCTGCTAGCTCAGTTAGCTAACTAGCTCGCTCTTCCATGGGAAGTTGCACACTTCCTTCTGGTTGGTGATACAGAAAGAAAATAGTTCTTCAGTGAAACTCATAACGAGCTTGGATTGTCTTGAGTAACGGGGTCATGATTTCTGGAAAGAGAAACATTGAGTTTTTCAATTTTAGTGGCATCTAATTACGTTATACTGGAGAAGAAGTGGACATCTCTGCAGCTGATATCTCTAAAACTGAGCAACTCACACCTAAACCAGCCGGTATAACTGCACCACAGGTCAGAGAACCAATAACTTTTGATTTCGGGGTGAACATTTTCAAGCAAAAGTTGAAAGTATTATCAACAAAATGTACAAAAGATGTGAAAAAGTAATATGTCATCTTAAATCATCAGTTTTAGTAGTCAAAAATGATGGCGATAATGAAAAACCCAGTGTCACATACGTAGCAATGATAAATACTGTATATAAGCTGAAGATCTGATTCTTCCTATGCTCGATCGAGTTTTGTGCCTCACGCGTACGGACTCAGTGTGATGTTAAGAATCCTCAGGGGTGCAAACCTCAGATCGTTCTTTCAAGCTGGTACTCTTGTTTGTTTGGTTGGTCAACAGAGCCACAGCATGTGTTGCATATTTGTTAAATATCCACGTGCCTGCTGTGCCTCTCTTCTTGCAGGAACTACGTTTGGCTTCGAGCTATCCCTCACGGGACCCCCCCCCCGGCCAATAAAGAAAAAGCTACCTGATGAGCCATCAGTCCTCACAAGAAATAAGAAGGGGGTTAGAGACAGAGACAGAGAGAGAGAGAAAGCTCTCATTATTTCTCCCTAATTGCCCACGAGTGACCCTCCTGATTCGCCCCTCTGCAACCAGGTACGGTGCCTCATTACAGGCAGCCTCCTCGGTTCTCCCAGGAGAGACCCATGAAAAGGCCATGAAAGGCCTCTCCTGACAGGGGCCAGCCAGACTGGACCAATTAACAGGGTTTTTCTGTGCTCTGACTGGCCACACTGCAGTTTGCAACGCATGCACGGTGTGAGAATCGCAGACGTCCTAGGTCAGGTTGGATGGTTTGTTCAGGAGGCGGAGAGGATAAGGCCAACATGTTTCTGAAGCATCTTTTTTGGGGGGAAGGAGTATGTCTGACTGTCTGAGGTTTGAGGAGGAAAATTAACTAAGAATTAATTAAAGATGAGAGCAGAGCCACTTGTAAAAGGTGCAATTTATGAATTATGGCCCGAATTTTAAGTTACTTCCAAAAATATCCCCTCGACTGTACGTGGTTGTAGCTATTAGAGACTTTTACTTATGTTAGCAGTGGAGCTAGGAGCCCTTTTTACGCGACTTCTTTTTACATACGGAATCCCTGAGAGCAGTTGGGTTCGACCCACGTCCACAGCCTGAATACGGCTGGAAGCCAAACTGGACCCGGACACAGCCTCAGAGAGCGCAATTGAGGATGTGCCTCGACCAAACCTCATGTGCTTTATGGTGAGTTTTACTTAATTTTCATTGTTGCAACATCATAAGTAAGTATCACATTATTTTAAAGCCAATTATCAGGGCCTTGTTGGACGTCTGGCTTGTTATTAAAGGTTCTCTATGGGTTTGACGCCTCCATTAAATGATTCCATACAAATAAATGAATACAGAAATATTAGAGTGCTAACAAGCGGTGGGATGTAGGACTCAAACGTTGGTATCTTTGGGACTGCGACAAATCCTTCTCCTCAAACATCGGTTAAAAACAAATCACACAGGTTCCCATACATCCCCTGTTTTACCTCCGATTCCTGTTCTCAGCAGCTTTTAGACGTATTATGTCTGAACAGTTGATCATAGGTAGCTTTGTGATTTTTAGTGTGTCCATTTGTGGTTTACAGGAACAGTTTTCTATGGTTCAGCTACAACTGTAATTCAGCACTGGTGCTAATTCTGGCATATTTTCATTGATACAGACTGCTGATGTGTTAATTAATGTGCACTGTCCTAGTTCAAAAGATAGAAATATTCAATTAATATTAAATAGTAATATTATAACGGTTAACAATATGTCAACAAGGTGATTAAGCTCACCTTGGTTTGGTATGAGAGAACATTGAACTCAGGTGTAGAGTTGGACTTCTTTTTTGTTGTTTAATAAAACAAATGCATGTAAGAATATTTCCTTTGATGCCATTTAGTCCCTTTCTTTAATCTAATTCACACAGCAAAGGGACAATTACAAACTACTGACAACGTTGTCACCGTGCTGTTAGAGGTGTGAACGTCTTTCAAACGGCAGCCATTTTGTCAATGTGTTCCAAGTGATACTAATTCAAATTCTGTCCCTAAAGTTCCGCCACACTAAATGGAACAGAACATTATTACATTTTATATTAAACACCTGTTTATACCTGCGGTCTTTCAAAACGGCTGCCGTGACAGAGGTCTATAATGAGGCAGGGGACTAGCTGATTAGCATGCTAACCTCAGCAGAACACAAAGATGTCCTGCTACTTCTTCACATTCTTAAAATGCGATTAAAATTGAATTGAATAGAACTGTAGCTTTAATTTTCAGTTTATTAGCTCTGTGACAGGTCACTGAGAGTTTAAAATATTGATGTTTTCTGGTGCCCTGGCATCAGCGCTCCATGAAGGCTAAAGGCAATTGTCTCCCAGTCTCCCCGTGTCTGGTGACTTAGTGTGTGTCTGAATAAATGACCCAGTCAAGGTGAGTCCCCGTGTCGAGCCGGGGGCAACAAAGACAAACCTCGCAACCTTGCCAGAGGGCCTGTTTTCCTTTCACCCGCAGAACTCGGTTTTCACTCACACTGCTCTTTGTAATGACTGGTCTAAAAAAAGGAAATAATTCAGAAAGTCATCCTGTCTATTAGTGACATGAAAGACAAGACTTTCAAAGAGCTCTCTCCTTTCTCTTCAGGTTTTAGAGGCACAGACATTCCGCTCAAGGACACATCAGTTTCCGCCGGAGTGATTCAAAGCAAAACATCACCTGAACATAAACAGCGCTGACTACTAGAGTGGAGGACAATGATGGGGCCAGAGAGGATAGCACTCAGCCAACGAGGCTGTGACGGCGGCGGCGGCGTGTTTGGGTGGAGGGAAGTGGGAACGAGGCAAAGGGGTGAGGGTTGCCAGGGGCGGGGCCAGAACGGAATAGGGGGTGCCGATTGGCTCGTCGTCTGGTGAGGAAAGGTCACGGGAGGGAACGGGAGCAACGAGGTGTGAAGGGAAGACGCTGTCCTCGGCTCCGGGGCCCTGGGAGACGTCCTCTGCAAGGTGTTAATGCGGATGACTCCAAGGTTCTGCTTATTACACCTTTCAAGGGAAGGCAACCGAGAGCGTCGCCGTCAGTCGGTGTGGCTAATCTTTCAAGGCTAATCACAACCACGAATTGGCAGCAAATTCTTAAACCACACACGGATAAACACATGTGGATAACTTGGCTGTGCTTTTTTCTTAGTGTGGACACTCGTTACTGTGAACATCTCTTGCTGTAAAATTATTAAACACAGGGCAAACTCAAACTGGTGTGTTCGTCTCTATCTTTTTCTCAGTACTTGGCCTCGCCACGACTCCAGCTCTTGTCACCATGCTGCTCGCTCTTACAGGGTCTAACCTGCAAGCCCGCACCATGAGCTGTGACGTGCACCTTTTTACTGTAAATATCTGCCTTGTTATCGTAGAGATGCGTGTTGCGTAACTTTAACCAGACTGACCGAAAACACTTCCGTGCACCACCTTCTGGCAGCGAGGCTAAGTTAGAGTGGCACAAACCAATCCGACGCTCTGCTGAGCTGCCTCGCCTCGTGCACGTTGGGGCAAAAGTGCGCAGGAAGAAACTGCCGACTGGTACATACATTCTGCACGTCACTTCAACAGCCAATGAGATTAATCTGTCTCACTGCAGAATGTCAGGTTGGCTGCTAGATGTGCTATATTTATGTTAAGGACCCCCCCAACCCCCTAAAATGAGATGTTCCATCTGAAGGGACTGACGCTGCCATTAAAGTCTCTTTTTGTTTATATGAAAAAAGTCCTGCAATCCAGCTAAATAAAAGTACATGTTCATGTACAATACTTTAATGTGTAAAGCTGCTAACGATGGTTTAACTCCTTTGTTCCTCCTGCTATCAGGCTGCTAAATGCAGGTATTGGTAATTGTGTGAGTTTTACCTGGCTTTATGTGTAACAGGGTTATTATAGATGATCGAAGTTCGTAAAAAATCATTTCCCTATAATTTTCAGTAAAATTTCTTTGTTATTTAATTTCTTTGAGATACACATTTATTGTAGACGTAGCTGCACCTATGCAAGGGTCCTTTTTGGTTGGTTACAGCGCCCTCATGTCTTCTTTGAATTTTGTATGTCATGCTGCTTTTCAGGTTTGGAATTCAGTTGGTTTTTTTAATTTCACAAGTTTATTTCCATTAATTTTGAATATCCAAAATAAACCCACTGAATTTCCCATCACTGACCACCCAGATTTGTGTTTGTCCAAACGTGTGTGCAGACGAAAAGTCCCCGTTTCATCTCTTTAGCCAAGAAAGTGGGGGTTATATATGTATATGTCAGCCTGATGGTGTTTTCCTGTGGCAGGTTGCTGGTGTTAGTATGCAGCTGCTACATATTTTCCCTATTTATTTTGTGTTCTCATTCATTGTAAGTAGCTGTGCAAACAGCAGAAACATGCAAAGACGACTACAGCCGTCAAAAAGTTCTTTGTGGAGCTCGTTCAACAAATAAATGAAACTGAGGTGCAATGCAAACTGCCAGCCAGAGGTAGCATATCACAAATCAACAACAGCTACGCTCTGTCGGCTGAGAGCGAAGCCCCGCCGCCCACAAATCAACCATCCAGGACTCCTCATCTCACCAGAAAAAGTTCACTCGATGACCGATGTGCTTTTGTGGTGAGGGTGTTCAGAGTTAGATGGCATTTCTCCAGGTGGAGTACAGAGAGAGAGTGTTGAAAATCTGTCTCTGACCCCAGATTTGTGCACAGCACTTTACAAGCGAGTCGTGAAATTTGTGTTGTGAACTTGGTTGTGAAAATTGTTTGCCGCCATCTTTATGGCTTAGTTGATGTCAGCGCACAGTTTGCAGTGATGCACAATGTGATTCTGGCCTGTGAGTTCAAGTAAAACGAGCGATAAGGCTTTAATTTTCCCACTCGGTTGTGTCTTCACATGGATTTTTTTGCTGTTGTTGAGCCTCAAGAGTCCATAATTGTATGACCACCTAATTTCCATTTGGAAGGGAATTAATCCATTTCTGCCCGTGTCCGCTCATTATACCCTCTGTGACAGAGTTTCGAATTTTCACTGAATAATTCGCAATGAAGTTCAAATAGTGTTTGTGCCTGAAATGCCCTTCCCTATTTATAAGTGGGAACTGTTCAATTGCTCACATTGGGATAAATAAAGTTTTCCGAATCTGAATCTTTCGGCCACCTCATTCACTCAGCACAGGTACAAACCATTTACTCAGATTTCTTTCTCAAACCACACAGCATTTCAGCAAAACCAGGACCGACAGTATGATGGTTTCCACCAATCCTGTGAGTATCTCACATATTTTTCCCTAAACCGGTAAAGATCAGAACCCTATTAGAAGAAAATACGTGTTTCAAACAGACAAAGTCAGACCGAAATGACCTTAACAACCTGGCACAACCCCGGCGTTGTTCCCTGAATGGTCCCTGCAGTCTCTCAATGAACTCAACCTGAGCGGCGACCACATGGGAAACAGGGCCTCATTATGTGTAAAATATCATTAATTAACTTTATGTAATGAGTCACACTATGGTTTCCCACCAGGCGCCTTCCTCAGGGTCCCTCGCCCAAGACCCCACCTTGCCCAGTTTGGAGCCAGCGAGCAGGCATCCTTCCCAGCAGCCCCCCTCTCCTCGCCGCGGCTGCCTCGAGGTGACTTTCTCCCCTCTCGCCATTGCTTAGAGAGCTGCCAGTAATTTATAATGTTGTGACAGTCAAATAAACAGGGCTGCTGCTTGCTGCGGCTTGCTGGAGTGAAAAGTCCTGCATTAAAAGGGAATCAAAACAGCCCCAAATGGTGCCTTGAATGGAAATAATCTTGGTGTAAGATCTGTTCTGGGCTGGCTAATTTAAATTTGTTCAGGGTGACAGCTTACTGGAAGAGGGACATAATGAAGTCCATTATCATCAGTGGTGCAAATTCTAAAGAACGAAAACTCTCATTATCAGCGCTTTCCTGTATACCAAGGAAATATGTTCATCCATTATGAAATGTGCTGAGAATGACAACATGGAGCAAACATAAGACAATGTAAGTGGCCTCCAAGGGTGGGGGGGGATGGAATAAGGGCTCGCTAGGAGACTGGACATGTCCCTTTTTTTCTTGTACAATGCCTTGACTGGCTTTATTTATGGGTGAGGTGATTTCCACTGCACAGAAGAGGGCCATGCATTGAATTTTAGAGCAGTCAAGACAGTAATAGGCAGATCATTGTGATATCTCGTGGTGTACACAGCAGCAAGACAGCGTGTGCTTTTATTTACAGAGCCTTTTTCGTAATCTGACATCTGGTGGGCCTCGCCAGACCTTGAACAGTGTCTTCTCAGGCATTATCTCATAAAAACAGAGCCTTGATAATCCTGTTCCATTAGGAAAGTAGCGAAAATCGCAATAAGTCATTTTGGGCAGAATCCACAGATAAACAGGGAAATGAAGGGAGATCTGTGGCCCGCGATAACTCTGGTCACTCTAAAGTTAGGCGGCAACGACTTCAAGCTGCTTCTAAAATATATTCACTTCAAAGAGTATAAAAATATGTTTGGTGCCAAAATAATCATCAAAAGTGAACCAGCGAAATGTGCCGCTGAATGAGCTGGAGTGGAGGGAATGGGAAGAGTCAGGTGTTGGCGGGAGTCTCACGCACACATACTGTACTAATGTGCTATTAAAAGTCAAGTGTGCTTATCAGGGACAAGACAGCGAATTAAACACAGAGCTACGCTGATAATTAAGGGACACCGAATTTAAAAAACTATGTAGTTATGATATTGCTTTGTTCAAACTTAAATTATGAACATGTTCAGTGTTGTTTCAGTCCTTCACTGTCATGTTCAACAACAGAAATGCTCACGCAGCAACAAGTCAAACTAATCTAGTGATTGTATAACGAATAAAACTAAATAAAAATTAACAGAAATTATTAGATAATCAAGCTCACCACCCACTGAATGACTTAAGGAGAAATTTATGACGATGACATGATAAAGCTAATTGGTGATACTAAATGATGACATTTTGGGGAACAGGTTGCGATGGTTGCAAGGCCGGAGGTTTGTTGCCAACTTCACAGGCACACCGCCACAGACTGTGGACTGTGTTGCAAAACGTTAAAAGTAATTTTCAACTGTGCTACAGTGAATTTATTGTTAAGTGATAGTGTTAAGTAAGATCAATAAAGTAAGATTATTGCGAAGGCCAAAATTCGATCCCAGGGCTCCAACACTCCAGCTACTGGTACTACCGCTGAGCCATTCTCTCCCGAAGTACTGAACTTTAAGCCAGTCTTTCCCAGAGACTGGGTCACCGGGGTCACCAAACTAATTTGTAGAATTTCTTAGACTCCATGTCCGTGAAGGTTCTCAGTCATCCAGGTCATCTTGATCTCGGAGTGTTTAGTAGGAAGCAACTGGACTTCTTATCTTGTTTGAAGACGTCTACCCACTCGGGGTTAAATACCTGGGTTTCCCACACTGAACCTCAGAACTGAAGAAGCCTTTCGGATGAGAGGCGAAACGTCTTCAAACAAGATAAGAAGTCCAGTTGCTTCCTACTAAACACTCCGAGTTCTTAGACTCTACTTTAATATTTGTACCTGCAGTACCTCTTTGAGCCACATGAGGGAGGGAACTGTTTGTTTTGTACCATGTGTTTTTCCATGACAGAGATTCTGCAGCAGCCATAACAAAATGATTGCTTGGTTTAGATAAGATATCAACACTTGGTATCGATTTTCAAGGGGTTGTTGATACGTGACAGGATCGAAGCAATTGTTCTTTGGTTTGGAAGCCAACCCTTGGCACCGAGTACAACTAAACAACAGTTAATGGTTGTTGAGTAGAGGCCCTTAAAACTCCATATCTATGAGTTTCTAATCAGCAGTCCTTACAATAAAACACAATGTGAGGTGCATGGTACACTGAAGTCAAGAGTCTGAACTGTGTGACACCTCAAGTAGTGTTGAAAGTCCTCATGAACCAGAAGGCAGACTGCTTCATATATTTGCCAAATATTTTAGTTGTTTACTGGGACCTTTTAAAGCAGCCATATAGTTTTAGCAGTGACCCCCTTTCTCAGCTAGATCCAAAGGTGACTCGGAAGGACCTGGCTCTCCCAGAGAACACGGCCTCTCCAAACGTGACCCCAGTTGGACAGAAAACATCATCACATGAGAGGCCGGTCTTTAGAGCGGAGCTAGCGTAGTAAATCGGCTCCCTGCGTGGGAAACTTAGCTATCAGTAACTGTCTAAATGCAGCTCTATCAAGTTACCTGTCCATCATGAAACCTGGTAAACCGCCTTGTACGAGATTTCTTGTCATGAAACTGGCCTCAATTCATTTCTGAGACAGTATCCGGTCTCTGAATGTCCAAGTTCATTGGCTCCTGAGCCTGGTGCAGTTAGCATCAGCTATTGTTCTTCGGTGAGACTTCAGTGAGACTCATCAGAAAACTTCAGAAATCATCAGTCACATCAGAGGTATTGAATATTTTCAGCGTAAATTATAATCCCGTTTCACAAAAATCTGTGAATAAAGCTTTTGTTCAGTAATCAATGAGGCCCGGCTCTGGCTCGGCCATTTGGACATAAAGTATTACGGTAGCGCTGTCGAAAAAACTTCAGATTCTGTTTTAGAAAAGGAATAAAGAAAGGATTTAACATTGGAGACATTGATATAGTTCCAATTATTTGGGCTTATATTGTTAAACAGGAGCATTAAGTGATGGTGGACGTGAAGTAAAAGTGTTGAAAAGGCGTTTTTCAGTTCAGTTTGACTTTAGCTACCACCATCTTCATTATGAAAATCAGATGCCAAACATAAGACCTGGACATGGGTGACTTTCAAAGCAAGAAAGACAAAGGACACACATCAAACACACTCGTCCTCTAACAGTGTTCACCGCATTCAGTCCTTGTTCCATCTCAGAGGGATCTTCATGTCCCACACGTTCCTCTCCTCCCACTGCTGCAGGTCAATATTAGCACAAGGAACTCCAGCTACTTGATGTACCCCAGTCAGATTTACCAACCACGGTTTGACTCACGCTATTAAATCTGGAGATGAAAGATTCGACAAGGGCAAACAGCTCCTAAAGCTATACACCAAATATCCAGACTCTCTGCTTTTAACAGTGAGGCACGATTAAGAATTTAAATGGATCCTGCATGAATGTGCTTCTGCTGGGAATCTGACTGACTTTGAAAATATCATAATTAGAGTCAAGCCTCGCTGACATTTTGCACAGCGTAAAGTCCGGCTAGCTTCGCTGATGTGCTACAGTGAGAATTTCATCCTCGTGATTACATGGGTAAAACCAGGAAATATGACACAAAATGTGACTGGAGAGAGTAATATAATGAAGTCAGGAGGAGTCCGACCAAAGCCTACATCTATTTTACCTCAATAATATTTACTTTACTATACTTTCAAAATATAATTCCAGCTCTAGTACAGGGGATAGAGAAGGACAAACTTGACAGAGCAACAGACAAATGGGAAAGATGAGTAAGAGAGGTGCAGTGAGAAAGAGAGAAGGACAAAGGAGAAGGGGGAGCTTTGAGAGATAGGTAGAGTTGGGGATGATAAGGAATCACAGATAAAGCCTCCAGGGTGCTAACGTGTTCCAGAGAGGAGTGACCAATCAAGATAGAGTGAAAGAGGGGGTAAAATTTCTGCTAAGAGTGATGACAGAGTGTAAAACGACTCAGTCAGGCCCGGCGATGCCATTGGCTCCGACCTCGCGATCCTCAACCGAGCTCAGTGGAGTCCTGAAGTCCGGGAGAGGCGGGATGATGTTTGAACTGGCTAAAAAGCTGTCAACTATCCCAACCCAATGGGCCTCTTGAGACCCTAAAACTGTTGTCTGATCTCGGGGGCAAGATTAGCCATTGAGTTCCTGACCCTGAACCAGCCCCGTTCATACGTTATCACATTCAAAGTGTGTTTGCAGTAACACACTGTTGTGAGTTCCTTAGATCTGTAGTGAGAACGTACCTGATAAAAACATGCCAAGGGGAAATCTTTAACTGTTTTTATTTGTTTTGAGATGGACAGTAGTATGTTAGCGTTAAACATCCCAACTGGGGTTGACGAGGCAAAAGTGCCCAAGTGGAGCAAATGGGTTATGTTTGTTCTATCTGGTATCTTCGTCAGAGACAGTCTAATACGATTGGTCACTCGCGTCAGTCTCATGTTCTTTCACGTACTGTCCACACTTTTTGTCAATGGTTACCATAGAACACACAGTCTGAATATTCCACGATGAAACTCTGACTGTCTGTAGGAGGTGGTGTATGATGTAACCATGGATACCGTTCATTGGTCCATTAGCTGCCATGTCAGCTGACATGAATGCTGCCACCTGTCTGCTGTTTATAGTCATTAAAGGTCGACTTTAAGTTCTCAACATTTCAACTTTTATCGATAACACGTAAGCAGATTATCGATCTATCGGCGATAGGCAATTATCGGGCAGTAATACCGGCCAAACTGAAATATCGGCCGGCTCCAGTGAACATCTACTGTGATTACCCATCAGGTCTTGGATTGCATTTTAACCCTTTAACGTCGATCGTCGGGAATTTGCATTATACCGCTTACATGCAGACTGCAGCCGAGATAGCATCAGCTTGAAAGCAAAAACACAAATAATAATAATTTTTTTAATATAATTTCAAATAAATTCAGGCGTCAAGGGGTTAAGGTTCAGACAATCAGCCAGTGCTGCCGTTTTGCTGCAGATGAAGGTTTTACCAAAAACGTTAGAAATGCGAGGCTTCTTTACACATTTGTGGGAGTTTGCAAACATTGGATACGTGGAAATTAATATTGTGTTTGCCAATTTCCATGTAGCGGCTCATATTTTATGATCTTCCAATACTATGGTGGAGCATCATCTGGGTTGCGTGCTTGGTCAAGAGTGGGGGGAAGCTTGTTTCTTGCTGCCGCCAACCTCCTCTCAAAGATTTTGTTAGATTTTTCGACTAGCAATGTTGTTGCAATAAGAGCAACAGCTAGGAAAAAAAAGCCCAAACCGTCTAAAAGAAAGGCCTCGGCAGAACATGAAAACATCTCACAAACAGGATACTCGCATGTAGGCGCTGATTTTTAAGGTCAAAGATCTGAGATGAAATCTGGATGAAAAGGTGGTTTTGTAGCCGATATGTATATGTTTCACCTGCGTCAACCTGAAATATCTTATGTAAGTGGGTAAGTGGGTTTATTGCAAGTTTTACAGACGTCCATGACTGCAGATGTTATGTAAACTCACGTCCTCGGCTCCACCATCCGGGCTGAAACTGTAGCAGGACAAAAATCAAACACACCTCGCTGCGTTGTTCTAACAGACATGAAGCACCGTGAATATTATCTGGACGCTGTCCTTTTCAAACCAACAGCCAGCTGAACAACAGGACGGGGATACATGGATGTCACCGTCACAAGGCGCCGGCAGAGTCGCTGGGTTCTTTGGCATCAAAAAGGTGACATCCTGACATCCTGAGGAGCAAATATTTTTGCAGAAGGACTATAAAGTCAGACGTGATAGAACTTGAACTTGCTGGAGGCTGTTTGACAGGCTTTTGACCAGGGTTCGGTGGGTGGAAATATTATGAAAAAAGTTTTTTGTTGGACTGGAAGTCGGAATTTTACCACTGCGTGTCGCACTCGACTCTGCTCCCACTGAGCCCATTAACGGGACTGAAGCAGCTCCACAATTTTTCTTCTAACTCAGCTTCGCTTCTTCTAAAGAAAAACAATCCTCTAAATAATGAATAAAAAATAAAAAAATCAACCTGGAGCAAAATTGTCCAAAGATGGCAGTCGCGACATTTCAAGCGGGACAGTTTATGAGTTTTCCATAAAACGTTCCTGTCAATGTCAAGAAACGAAGAGAACGCTAATTACCATCAGTTTATGTTTTACTGTCTGCGAGTTTGTTTCTATATAAGATTTTTTTCACAGGGTGAGACAAAAACTACTGGATCGATTTGCATGAAAATTTTAACAGAGGTGCAACTTTGACCCAATCCGATTAAATCTGGAGGCAATACTGATCCTGATGTTTTGGCTTATAATTTTAGAAATGTTCAAAGACCGAGTGTTTAAAAAAACAGGGTAAACCGTCACCATTAATGCTATCAAATGGTGAAATTATAATGATAAACTGTAATCAAAGCCAAACCATGATGGAAATTTCTTTATGTAATTAACTTTGTAACTACTGCATCTACTGACACAAATCCAAATCCAAATGTACTGAGGGTGATTAGCAGTGATTAAGTACTCAATGGAGTCATTATTGGAGTATCTTAGTGCTGCACAATACCGGTTCAGCGTGCATGTGTTGTTTCTGGCTACAATAGCTCAGCTCAGCTAGCGTAACATTCAACGGGAAAAGTGATGTCTGGAAAAAAAAACGGATTCGAAGACCCAAAAGATGATTAAAAAAAAAAAAAGCGCAGTGAAGATATGTGGTGCTAAACCCGCGTCAAAATACTTTTAACCACGTGCACTTAAAGGAACAATCTGTAACGCTGACGCAACCCAGTGGTTAAAATAGGCACTGCGGCCCAAATTCCAAACCTCGCAGAGAGCTGTACCCCGCCGCTCCCTCCTCCTGTGACTTGAAACCCACTCGAAGGTGGCCAGGTCCTGGACACTGAAGCTTCAGGAGCGCTGATGAGTCGAAATATTAATTCCCTTTCATGATTTAATGCAGTAAATATTGTACATATAATTCCTTCATAGCATGAGGACAAACCAGTGGGTACAGACATCGGGAAAGTCTCTTCACATCATGTGCTAGCTCTGTTAGCAGATGCTGCTCTGGCGATACCAGAGTGGAGAAGATTGGCCTGCTGATCACCCAAACAGTGACTGGAGATGTGCTCCCATTATGTTTTGGGACAGGAGGAGGCTTCCACGAGAGCTGATGGTATTTATTGAGCCATAGTTGGCGAAGGTTAGAATGAACATACAGTACATACTACTGCGATTCAGTGAAAAGGTAAACTAGTCGGGGAGGTCTTTGATTGGATTCACCAGTGTTGGTTCTGCTCCGCGCCGCTGTTTGTTTTATGTAAAGACATATATACTGTATATGTTTTGCAGGTATTTAGTACTGTAATATAAAAATTACTGAAACTGTCCGTTTCAGTAATGTTGAAAGGATTGTTCAGCCTTGACGGAGGTTTGCAGTCTTAAAAAGTAATACAGGAAGTGTGAAGGACAAAGCCAAACGCTGTTAAATCTCTCATACGTCAGGTACTGGCAGAAATCATGTTGGTTACATATCCTGCACTGTCAAGGCCCATTCGTCAGATTGTATGATTTCAGGAAAAGGAAATTTTTAGTTGGATGAGGCAGACACATTAGAATAGATTAACTACCGCATGACTCCCCACATTTCAATCTGCACATAATTTGAAAACAATCCCACTCGTCTCTCTGTTCAAATCTCGGTTAAAAACACTGAGGACATGAACCTGCGTTATAAATTTTCATAAGCAGTTGAGGCGGGGGGCATATTTTCATTTTCCGAATAGTTGACAATTGCAAAGTGCGCACATATTGACGGTGATTAGACTCCGTGAGGGCTGACGGCTGATGAATATTCAAGAGCACCTGTCGGCGGCTGAACTGGCAGTTCAACAACGCGTGGTCGGAGTGCTCAGAGCGAGTCTCTAAGATGGAGTCCTCCTGAAACGAGTGTTGCTTAACGGGCGCTGAACAGAAAAACACACGTTAAACTAATAATCCAGTGGGATCACAAGTGTAATGGATGTTCACCGATTCTTTTAATGTGTTTCATTTGTTGTAATTCCCATTAGTCCCATTAGTCGCTGAGTGAAAATGTGTCTTTTAAAGCTCATCTGCAAATTGTTGTCTCACGTCATGGAATCATGTTTGTAGTCTGAACTACCATCAATGCAATAAAATCATGTTTTTGTCTTTTGTGCTGTACATAAAAAGGCAACATGTTTATGAAGTCGACGCTTTACTAAATAATTATGTGTATCGTTTCAGGGGCTTTTTCTCTCTGTTCCATTAAGCAGAATCTTATTAAACGCAATATTTTTGTGGAAGCGGCTTGGAGAAGCCTTTAAGAGGCCAGTTTTCCCAGTTTAGTGTGAAACGCGACCGCTCTGCACCGATTCCTGACCTCAGCCACATCCAACATGAACTGGAACACCCACTGTGAGCCAGACCTCAGTGTTGGACGTCACCAGAACGCTCGTGTCTGAACCACAGCAGACACAGCCGTGTTCAAACCAAAATATAAATGGATATAAATGTACAAAAACAGGTCATGTCAGCAATTTCACGCATGAAAAACTAACCTCAACCAAGCAGACGGGAGAGCCAAAACTGTTGTTTTTCCTAACATCGTTCTGTCCCAGTCCCCCCCCCCACCCTTGCCGTGCCTCTCCTCCACCTTCGGCGCAGTCGACTTCATAATGAGTCACCAAAAATACAGGAACAAGAAGTTCAGTGCCTGTGGAACAAAAATAAGTTTAAAAGCTGATGCTGGTGACTCCAGGAAGATCAAGCTGGATTTTTTTAAAGCTTCCAACCAAACAAACCCACGCCGACACTCCAGAGCAAACTGTTTTAAACACATCTTCACATGATGAGCAGGGGCACAGAAAGATGTTTAAGGCTACAAAACAGTTCAAACATTGCACTGTTTGAGTCTTTCAGGACCGAAAGGTGACTGATTCAGTCTGACAACATTTCCAGAGTCAAAAACAGTCGCACGATTAAAAAAAGTTTATCACTGCTAATGTCAGTAAAACCTTACAGCTGAAGTGAGCTGCTCGGCTGGCAGAAAGTCACTACTGCGCCTCCTGTGGGGCCTCGGCAATGTGCAGGATCCGAGTACTATTTTGGATTCGTGCCCCACTGAGCATCTTTCATAGGAACGAACAGATCCCCGCCTCCGAGGCTCGACTGGACCCATGCTGGTTGCACTGACTGCCTCGCTCGCTCGGTCACTGTGTCTGTGAAATGTTTCCTTCTGGAAAGACAGACTTTGTCTGAAAAAGAGAGTTGGCCCAGCAGGTACAGTTAGCTCTTAGTTAGCTCCAGTGCGATAACCTGTTTCAGCCCCTTACTGTATGTAGAACATGGACAAAGCATCTGGCTTCAAAAGTGCATTCTTTCTCAATTCCAGTAGGAGGCGCCTTCTGGTCAGAATGAATGAGCCTCTATGCAAAAACAGTCCCACTACCCAGATGGTTTTTTGCCATACTTGGCTGCTCAAAATGTGTTCAGGCTCTTAATGTCTAATTGAGACTCCCGGAACAGCACCTGGTCGTCATTTTGAAGACGATGGCCCTGTTCAAGTGAAATAAAGGATAAAGCAGGGTGGTCTGTGGGGCGTGGCTACATTTCGATTGACAATGGTCAATCGGCGTATCAGTGTGTATGACTTGTTCAGCGGTTGGCTGTAATATAAGATACTCCGAGGATTCAGTTGTTACGATCATTTTTTTTCAATTTCACCCCATCGTCCCACTATCCACCATTAACAGCACAAATTACTGTCTCGTTAGCCTTCGCACAGGTAACCATGAGCTAAAATGCAGTCAGGTAGCGGTTCTGAAGGTGGGCTTGCGTTTATGTAATCTCCAAAACTAGTAAATCCAATAGCAGTGCCTGTAATGCTAATGTTGAGGTTCAAAAAGGGGCAATTAAAAAGTCAACGGGTGCTGTCACGGAGGGTTTACACTTGGTTGTCATCTCCAAAGGTAGGCAACTACTCAGGTCTCAGTCACATAGGAATTCATCTAACATTATCGGGAACCTTAAAAAGTGCAAATGGCTGTCCGTAGCTATCAAGCTAGCATGTTAGCATTGGAAAAATCTGGCTGTAGGCGGTCAATGCAAGCGTTCACACCAGCAACGCAATTTCGCCAAGCAAAACTGCCACTAGGGCCGTTTTTCAAAGTTTTCATTTCTGGCGAGTCCACATCTAGCCAATCAAAAGGCTCGTTGTTTTCACGACACATTCAAAACACGCGACGTAGAGAACTTTATTCGTAAAATAACGTCACAAATTCCTCAAGATAACAGGCCGGCCGAAGATTTAGTGGCTGCTGCTGAAATGTTGAGAGATGAGATTTTTGCTAATAAATCAAAAAAGCTTTGAAAATAACAGCAAACAACAATGGTTTGCTGTGTTTCTGCATGTTGTAAACCTCCAATCTGCTCCTGAGCTGAATTTTATTTTGGTGGACTCATGAGCACTGATAGTATATTATATATAGATCCGTTGCTCTGGATTGTTGCCTGACAAAGCCAGCTGGTTCAATTAAGTGTGTGATGCTTTCCCTGGCACACTCAGCGAAATAGGTGGGCGGGCGAACGTGAAGCAGGTCTGGAATCAATATCACTGTTTGTGCAATTACAACGATGATAATATTTGATAAACAAGACACAAAGTGCCACAAATGTGAGCCTTTAGCAACAGCAAAGCACCATCGTTTACCGCAAATATTCAATTTGGAGAATTCGATCACAATTGGGGAATTTGAGCTCAACACCGCTGGGTGCATCCGAGTCCAGCTGCACAAGGAGCAGAGCTCGCAGAGCACCGCCCGCAAATCAGATTATCATGAGCTGTTTGTGGAATTTAGCCGTTAACCGCTATCATCTGTGAAAAGCAGCGTTTGGCGTGAATGCTGGAGATAGGAGCTCTAACCCTACCGTCCTGTAACTATGGAAACAATAATGAGGTCACTCTGCTCTTTTAGCTGGGTTTACTTGGAGATCATTACTGACATCAGCGCGCTCTGCAGCTCAAGTTTGTGGAAGTTTGGCGCGACAGGGACCCTCTCGGTGAGGGGACTCGTCACGTTCGGCCGTCGAGCTGCCGGCTCCCGCCCTGAGTGATCTCACACGGAGCTCAGTAGTCGCAAACAGTTCAGTCCTATTGTCAGGAAAAAAATATCAGTATCGGGTTTTTCTTTTTATCAGTCATGGTAATTACACTTTGTTTGGCCTTCGAGCTTCAGGAGAACCTCTTCGCCCTTTGATTTGAACGATTTTCTGAATGAGGCGTTTTGTTTGTTGGTGACACGTCTGATTGACAGAATCTGAAAGGAATTTTTCAATAAGCGCTTCCCATCGCTGACTAATTGAATTGCGTGTGCTGGGACTGAGACGACTAAATTGGAGTAAATTCCTCCTGCATACTCCCGGCGGAGGGTTCGGCGTCATGTGAGCGCCCTGCGATAACTCCTCCACCGATTAAAACATGCCATTTAATACATGACATAATTAAAAGGACACGCTGAGACCGGACGTGATCCACTACATTACGCATCAAATTACACCCTAAAACAAAAACACAAAAAGAGTTGCTCGCCTTCAATCAAAACCTTAATTTAGTCTTCGGAGCTGAAATGTGCCGAGTGAGGACAAGCTTTTGTGTCACACGAAGGATGAAGGTCGGATGTATTGATCTGTGTGCGACGAAAGTCCCTGAACCTCAACATGTGTCCCAAAGGGAGACGCCCACCACCAGCTAATGGTACACACAAGCGTAATTCCACACCACATCACGTATTATCGTGTATTATGAACCATATCTCGCCAGCAAAGAGAGAGAAAACAAAGGCCTGTTCGGGTTTGCCTGAGGACGACCTCTCCTGGCCACACGACTCGCGACAGGTGTCGCTGAGAGGCACAAACGGAAGAGGTGGCATTGGGTAGGTTCAAGGACGAGTGACAGTTTGTTCCCAATAGAACAACCTCCTCAACAGCAGTTGGAGGATTCGTTGTTTGTGTAATGGAGTTTCTTAGGCAATCGGTAAAAATACCGCTGGAACTCGGGTAAACCACAGCACCATGAATTTTGTGTATTCCGGACTCATTTTTGGTTCATCCGTGATTATTCTACATATTATTGACCAAAGACTAAAGTGTGAGCTTTAGTTTTTCTCTTTCAATCTCATCTTACCTCGACCTTTCTATCAAAACAGCATTTTCAAACCACTTTTGATTCGAACAAAGTTGCATCACAGTACAAAAAAAGCAGCTTGTGATCATTTGCAAACAAACTGTTTTTACTGACAGTGCAATGTGTACACGGTGCAAAGTCGTTCGATGATGCCCTTTTCAAACCCAATCCTGATGCCATCAGCTGTGGAACGGTCCAATCAGGCGGTTTCGGGAGAGTTCCGCTGTCTTTTGGTATGTATTGTCCCAAAGAAGACTTTTTAACTTTTGGCTGAGACTCCGATCCGGATGAATGTTCAAACCTGGATGTAACTCAAAAATGAATCGACAGATTTCCACCAACGTTTGCGTGCGTCTGAGGAACAAGTGTTTGACATTCTGTGGGAGATTGAGATCCGATCTGGATCCTGAAACTGGGTCAGTTTAAAACAGGGGTGTTGCCCAAAAACTAATGGACGGGATTTAATGAAATCTGCTGTATGAGTAGAAAACGTCGAACATGACTGTTTATACCCATCCGTGACAACTGCGTTAGTTAGCGGTCGACACTTTAACGTGTTTAATGCTCAGTGCCAGAGGTATGACACATTCTCCATGTTGGCAGATGAGAAACTACAAAGTACAGGTCAAATAACCATTTTTTTCCCCAAGTTGGTATCTGCCATTTTAGGTTGTACTCATCTTCTTCATGATTGACATCACCAGACTACCGCAGTGCAGAATGATGTCACCAGCAGAAGATGGCAGCGCTCATTTTGGGGAAATTTTGGCTTTGTTTTTGTACCGTGGACAGAGGAAATGCTGGGGATCTTTCTTATTCCTGTTCACTCCCAACCTTTTTAGAAGTATAAAACAACCAGATATTTCAGTGTGAAAACTATTAAAACTGGCTGTCAGGTTGTGGCAATACAATAATGGGTCATAAAAACAAAACAAGGCCGTGGCGAATTTCTTTCATGCATTTTGTCAAGAACTTGATCCCAATTTGCGAATTTGAGCTTCCCCTCTGTCGACGGCATGCGTGCGGTGCTACAAAATGAAACAGCACTCACACAATGTAGATTATAATGAGCAGTTTCAGGTAGAAAACCAGACGTGCAACCTGACAAACGATCACCTTGTCCCGACGACGAGTTTCTCTACAGTTTGGGATTTCTGGGAGTGTAACAGTCATAGAAATCATCAATAAAGCACTGCGCTCCTATTCTCTGGCAGCGGTGTTGGGGAGTGAACGAAGTGAAAGTGACCAGATAC
>KV751363.1:2858058-2869284 GCA_001698575.1 Mola mola
GACCAGACAGCGACCGCCAGCAGTTCACACACATTCTGCAGGCGTCCGACTGGATGTTGTCCCCCGTGTCTCGGCTCTGTCCTTAACCATTTGTACTCTGGTAATGACTCCAACATGCTGTGTACACCCGATCGAAAAGGAAGAGAGGATAGGGGGGGTGGGGGCGAGAGTGGAGGCTTATTGTACAGTTGAGCTGCTGCAGCTGCAGTTTCCATAACAACTACCTGCAAAAATCCTGCTCCCTCGACCATCATTAGAATAACATTTTTACTCGTCAAGGAAGCATTAGCGGAACCTGCATGAGCAATGAGAAGGGAGGAACACAGGAAACGTTGTCCGCCGGAGCCGCCGTTTGGCAGGGAGACGTCCGCTTACAGGACGGTGCCCGACTTTCACAGGCTTGTCGTGCAGGAGTTAAACAAAGCAAATCATTTATACCCGCAGTCGGCTCACATTGAAACATCCTGCGCGTAGCTCCGGGCTCAAGAGGCAGGCGCCCCTTGATCACAACCTTTCCTATTTTTTTTTTTTTTTTCCCCCTCCCAGAAGGAACCCCGGTGAAAGACTCAAGGAGAAAACACGCCTCCCCTGATCAGCTTCACCTCTGATCACGCATTACAATATCAAGCTGAAAAGGCGATAATCAGGGAGTTTAAAGAAAACGTAGAGAAGAGGAAGCACATTAAGTGGTGGCTGGTCCAGGGTATCATTTAAAATCAGTGCTGATGGCTTCATCGCGGCCAGGCGGCACAGACTGTAACCTTGAGCGAGGGCTGGTGGGGCCCTGGTGACCGGGGAGGGGACGGGAGGGGAGAGGGATTGGCTCCTTTTGCATTCACATTCTGCTCAGCAGGCACCCGGGGGCTATAACCCTGAGAATCCGTATTAGGTGAGCCAAAGTCACCATTAATATAGAGCACTGGGCCATACTATAACCTTACACTTCACATCTCTGGGGTGTCCTGAACTGAGAAAAAATGGTACTTTGGAACAATGACTTGGGGGGGGGACTCTCAAAAGTGACCTCTCACCAATCCGTTTGCTTCTCGCGCTCTCTTTTTTATTCATCGTTATCTGTGTTTGCTGCTGCTGCCCAATCTCTCAATCTCTCCCTGGCTTTGCGCGACGCTCCTCCGGCCTCGCGCTCCATGGCCTGTCACGTCCGAGAGGCTGCTCTTCCTTCAGTGGATGCAATTACAGATTAGGGCTAAAACACAAGTTGGGGCCGTCGTTTAGAAAGAGCATCTGCACCTGAATGCAACGTGTAAAGCAAAGCTTCCTATCTCAAGAGCTGCCGGTGTTACAAACTCCATTACCGTGTTTGTTTGGAAGGACCTTCGACTCAACAATGTTTTCAAAAACAATGCAAACACCGGAAGCAAGGTATGAAATACTGCTTCTGCTTCCTGGCAGGTTGGACTTTTTGCTCTTTTGTGGCTATTTTACATTGGGGTGAAGGCACATGTGGCCATTGATAAATCATATATTTGTACAGCAGCTCTAGCTCAGCTTGATTCTCTACCAGTAAGTCCCTCTTGTTAACTTAAAGACGAGGGCTCGTGGTCAAGTCAGGAAGAACATTAGCTAATCTGTTGCTGCTTGTCTCGAAAGGGTCAGCGTGTCTGTTGGCGAGATGTTTTGACACGTTCAACATGTTCGGTTTTCACTGGCCGCGGGATATTTAAGCCAAGTCGTGCAACACTTCCTGCAAAAAGTCGTTTCCTATCGGCCAAACCACCTGCACTTGCATGGATGTCTCTCTCTTTTGTCACCGTGAAAGGAAAGAGGTGTCACGCCATCCACACCTGCATGGACCTTACTGGTGGAAGACAGGTGCTGCACACTGCCCTGCTAACAAGTTTTCACCTCTGGGTCCTCACATACTGCCGCAGCATCTGTGTGTGATGTCTTCACCCCTCGAACCCTTTTGTAAACCATTTGACACTGAGCAGCTGTTTTGATGATCTCATACTTACGTGGGTGTGTCTACTTATGATGTACATTAATTAAAGCCCACTACATCTCATCCAGATGTCAGAGGTACCGTCTGCATCTGCAAGGAGACATTAAAGGGTGTATATTGGAAACAGCTCACATCCTGCTGCTCAAGCCATTAATTAAAGCCTTTAAAACCATTTTCTGTTTTGTTAAATGACATATTTTTAATTTTTTTCATTGACAAGAGTTTGTGGGGATGTATGAATGCACTACTTTAGCCCCGCCCCATCTCCATTCACTACTCTGCCTACCTACTCTGTTATCTTATGACTCTTAAACCAGTCTACTATACGCTGCACAGTGGCAAGTTCTAACATTGGAGTAATTCAGCCACACATGTTTGAACCAGGATTCCTAGGAAGAAAATGAGGAGCTACTTGCACAAGGTCACCTTTAAGTTGATGCATCAGAAAGGTGAGGGTGCACTCAGGCGGGGCCGTCCGTACCGTGACCGAGTACGACCGACACAAATAGTCCAGATGGTTCGGCTAGTGCGAGCGCTCCGTGCTGGCAATAGCCCTGGCACAGTTGGAGGAGGTGTACTTCGGTAATGGTACAGTTTCTCACGCACAAGCACGCGTACCCAACGTGGACGTGACAATATAATATAACTCAGTGCCTCCCGCGTCTCCTGCCGCCGCCGCAAAAATCAATCACTGCGTGAGCACACGTGTCAGGACAAATCCGGTAAAGTCCGGTATAGTCATGTTCTCTCGTGATGACGTAATTACAAGAAGTAACCACACTCAACACCACAAGGGCATGGGAACAAGATCGAAAAAGGAACTTTAAACATGATGTACCAATAATGATAAATAGAACCATTTTTAATGTTAGGATATGTAGTATAGTGTGCAACACTATACTACTGAATATAAAGGTAAATGTTTAAAACAGCCTCTTACCCATTATGGTTAACTATAATGTGTCGACGTCACATATATGTTTAAATTTAGCACAAAGGCCTGGGAGTGTCTGCTGGCCAAGGACCACACTCTGCGACACCGGGCTGGAAATCCGTTCGGAAAGTTGCTGGAACAGGTTTTAGGCTAAATTGAAAAAAAAAAAAAAAAAAGTGGTTCCGCTTCACAGCACAAAAAAGTGAGAGGGTTCTGTTCCTCTGGCAGACGGACAACAGAAGCGCTTAGAGTTTGTGATTAGAGCAGATGGTAGAAGAAATGCGTCCCTCGGGAGGGCGGGCGAGGAGAGCAGTCCTGTACGTGGCCGGAAACAGTGGGCACATCTCGGTGTTTGGGGAGGACTTGCAGTGATTTCCAGCGATAAAGTCGAGGTGTCGCAATGGGTTTAATGAAGTAATCATAAAAGCAAATCTG
Source organism: Mola mola (assembly GCA_001698575.1). Classification (NCBI taxonomy): domain Eukaryota; kingdom Metazoa; phylum Chordata; class Actinopteri; order Tetraodontiformes; family Molidae; genus Mola; species Mola mola. Next base: position 2,861,391 of record KV751363.1, read on the forward strand.
TGCCTCTCTGAATTCTTTCAGGATTATGTAATTCTAATACATGAAAGCACAAATAATGTGCATTTTCATATAGTCGGTTCCATGGAATATTTTCATTGTACTATTAGAAAAGACTACATTACAGGGAAACGATCACTCTGACAGAATATAGAGTCTCTTCCCATGTCACACGCAGACTGGAGAGATGGTTGGCCCTGGGCAGGCATGAATACATGAATAAATAAATGAATAAGCAGTCCTTCAGTGTTGTGATATATTGTAAACTCTGTTTTGCAATGTTAATGCAGAAATACCATCTTTGGATCTGCTTGCACTAATTCTGCAGGTGTAACACAGAGAAACTGGTTGCTTCCTTTGGTGTTTTATCTGTTTTTGAGTCAATTCTTTACCTGTTACGTGCTGTACACTGTATCAGTGGATTACTCTAATGTAGCCCATGCAATCACTCAGCAGTGTGTCCCGGAAATTATATTTATACACTGACCAGGCATCAAATCTGTGATATGCTGAGTTCACCGGCTGCCTTAACATAACCACAGACCGGGATCTGGACTGGTCAAAAAAGGATCCTCCGAACTCCACATCATCAAATACTGCCAAAGGACTTATTCCAGTCCGAAGAAGAAAGGTTAAATATACAGCAGTGTTAAGGGTTTCATAAATGTTTTCATTACATGTAGTGACATGTGCATTATACAGAAAAATATGTAATTTTACTAGCCTGACATGTGAGGCCTCCATGTCATCATGTGGAACCTTTGAACCTCTCCGTTTCTGTATTCCATGCATGTACACTTGTGTGCCCTGTAAATAACGTCTTCCCCGTTCACACCTCTCACTGTTCCACACTGGAGAGTTAAGCTGCGTCCTCGTTTTTTTTAGCCACAGTGTTGTTAGTTTTTCAGTACTATTTAATTTATGTAGGAGCTGAAATTGAGGACGTAAATGATGGAGCGTTTTGTTGTTATTTATTTGTTGTCAGGGAGAAAATAAACGGGGGGTCAGGGAGATTCTGGCCTGGTCCTCTTCATCTAAAGCCTCAGACAACTCTAGTTACCACCAGTTATAAAAATGACCCATTAGAATTCAGCAGCGAGACAGAGACAAGGATACCTCTGTGCATCCCCTGAGCACCACAAGTACCCAGAATGCTAGTCTAAAAGTCTAAAAACATTCAAAAAATGTATCACATGAAATAGGAATTGAACTTTGTGGCATAAAGCACTGGATTTAAATTTGTGGGAATGACTGGATGTAGCAGAGGAGATATAGGTTAGTGAAGGCTTAAGAGAGTTGGTGGTAATACAAGTAATGCCAACTGCCATAACGATGCACACTCGCTTTCATTATGTTTTCTCGGAAAAAGTCTTGCCCACCCTTATTTTCAAGGACCCGTCCTACCAAGGGACGATCCTCAACTTCAGTCCTAAAGCTTAAATCCCCACAACAGTTCTTTGAACGTATGTGGTGTAAACGGAGCCGGCAGTCCCTACAAGCGAACTGAGAGGATGCTTGCAGTACCTGATAGTACCCGGGCGTACATATTTTATGCAATATATGCAATGTTACTGACAGATAATCTGCCATTTACAATCAGAATTAATTTTTAAGTCCACAAAATGCAATGAACATTTGATTATCTGAAATATATGAATCGTTGGCAACTAATTTTCTTTTCTTTTCCCTGCTCTTACTTGTTAAATTGGTCAGTCAGTAATCAGTTTTACCTTTTTCCCAGAAAAGTACTAACATCAAAAACCTGTGAACAAGAGCAGCAATCAGCAGCTGGTGTACAAGTTTCATTAGCAGGGGAGGCTGCCTTTGGCGCCTGTTTGCCCTGATTTGATCTGGAGTTCAATTTGATTTCTGTCTTGCTGTCATTGGCTTAACGCTGACCAGTCCATTGGGGAGAGCAATGAAGTTAGTAATTCATCTCAGAAAAGGTCAGAGTCAGCCAATCGCTAAATATAATCTGGAAACCAGGCTCACATTTGACCTCTGGCCTTTTTAAAATGGCAAACCTTTGCCAGGTGACCTGTTCGAGTCCCAACACCAGCTGGAGAGTGTGTCTGGGGTACGTGAGCGAGGAAAGCCTTCCAAAACCGTCAGCGCCACCTGTCATGATGCCCTTGCACAAGTGCCGTAGTGTGAGAGTGTGCATGCTCGGCAAAACTGTTGAGTAAGAGAGAATCTTTTCTTTAGAACTGTGCTTTGACGAGATCGACGTTTAGACCGAGCGAAGGTGAGAAAATGGCCAAAACAGATCAAGCTCCCCCCCTGTCACGAAGTCACCACATGCCTCAGGGGTCGGGCTGAAGGTGGTGCTCGGGGCTGGAGGTGGGGGGCTTGATTATAATGATTGGCACCTGTGAAAGAGGGCTTGGGCAAGTGCACCGACCATATCAAAGAGGATCAGCTGGGGCACAGTGTGACCTGACTGTTATTAGGTGCTAAAATGAAACCGTCGCTCTGCAGCCCCTCAAGAAATCATCTAACCAGTCACAGCTGAGAGAAATACACGCATGCACGCACACGCTCACATTCATAACGTCAGGCCGTCACGCACGGGTCGGACAGTAAGAACCGAAGGTTGCTCGAGCCGCACGGTCAAAGTGGGAAGTACGTCGAGAAACCAGTTGTTGGAAATGTATTTGTCCACGCAGAGAGATGTGCCAATGTGAATCGAGCTAGGTGGCGCACAGTGAAATAAAATGGGATTTACTGTGAGATTGACAGGCACAAATTTCAAAAGCACATAGGCTCAAGGAACATTATTCAGCTTTAGAATTGGCTCAAGTTTATTGACAGAGGAGATTTTTAACAGGAAGCATGTGCACGAGCCGGGGTGGCGTGTAAATAAGTCGGTCAGATTATAAACACATCTCAAAGTTTTCCTCAGCAGATGGAGAAATCGATGGATTAAGGACTGTTTTCTGCAGTGAGGGATGTTGGAGTTTCAGAACTCTGGGAAGCTGCCATAACCCGGGGAGTCAGCATATACTGTGCATAGATTTGTCAAAATTGGATTAAATTGTGGATGATTCTATATGAAAAACAGGATTTGCATTAATTTTCAGATAGCAGGGAAATGTCAAGTGTTAAATAAGAAATTAGTATGTTACATGTTGTGCCACTTGCATTTAGCACCTTTTGCGTCTTCTGGCTCTATGTTTGTCACATTCACCCATTCATACACCGGCGGTAGAGGCTGCCATCTAAGATGCCACCTTGTTAGGAGCAGCAGCCGTTCACACACCGAGGCCGTGCCTTCTGAGGACATCTGAGGTTCAGTGTCTTACCCGAGGGCACTGCGACACTGCAGGGGTGGGAATCGAACCTTAAGTCCTGCGATCGGAGAACGACCCACCTCCTAAACCATCACCACCCCCAGAGAATCCTAACCAAAGAGTCAGTCGATACTTCTGGATATTGCCAATATCCATTAAACTTATATTTTCCAACTCATTTCGACAGATTGCTGATGTCAATACTGATACAAACTCATATTGTTCCTCCAGCTAATTACAGCGAGCATCATGTCTCCCTTGCTGATGGATCACTAAGAGACGCAGACTAAAAGCGGGGTAGACGACGTCTTCTATCGTCGATCCTTTGAAGCGCTGGCAACCCAAATTCATTTTTACTATAAACCAATATATTGGCTTACAACACACATTTACTCACTCATCCTTTAACATTTATCCTCCGCAGGGTAGCAGGGGCCTGGAGCCTACCCTAGCATCATCGAAGGTGGGCACGCCCTGGACAAGTCGCCAGTTTATCGTTCACACTCACATTCACACGTACAGGCAATTTAGAGTAAGGGGAGAACATGCACAGGCCCTGACCCGGCAGGGAATCAAACCCAGGACGCCACGTAATAATAATAACAATAAGACAAAACAAAGAACATTTGGAGCAGGTGGTAAAACACAAAAATGAGAGTTTGCTGGGGAGGCAGAGCTACATGAGGCTGTGAACAGATGGTGTTTGAGGAGTGTTTTGTCCAGAGATGAGGCCTGTCTGCAGGGAGGGCACTGCAGAGGGTCACCGAAAGGTGCGGGGAACGGAGAGCAGGCCAGTGTCTGAGGACCAGAGGCCCTGGGACAGGGTGTAACGGTGAAGGATGTTGGAGACACACTGAGGAGCAACAGCATGGATTGATTTGTGCTTGAGAAGAGAAGTTTTGTAACTTACGTGGAACTTCACGGGAGGTGGGTTGGGATGACGTGCTGGGCAGAATTCTGGCGGCTAAATTATGGAAGTACTGTAGCCTGTCTAGGCCTTGGCTGGACACCCCGGAGGGGATCCCACGGCAGTCGTCCAGATGGGAGGTTATAAATGCGTAAATGAGGGCTTCCGCAGTCAGAAAGTGAAGGCTGCTTGACCAGAGGTTTGATCGTAGCATATGGGGGTTGGCGTATTTCCCCTGCTTGTTCCCTCCATTGCACAAAGCTTTAAGGACACATGAGACCCACATTCACTGTTCACTTTCAGTCCAAGAATAGAACTGGACCAACTTCAACTGCCAGCATGTTTCTGTGAATTTTCTCTCTATTCTCGTTTTGGAAGCTGGGACTTTGCTCCAGTCCTCAAATGGCCCACAGATTGTTCATAACAAATATTTCCTGTCACTTAGCAGCCCCCCCCCCAATCCCCTACCCGGCTCATCAGAGATATCTCTTGTTGTGTGTCTGCACAACCAACTTCAACCAACTGCAGAGTCTGCCGTCCCCCTGAGGGGCCGCTTCACTCATGACTTCCACGGTTGTGTCTCAGCAGTCCTCTGCCGTTTGCGCAAACATATCGATCACATCCACCTCTCCTCCCTTGTCACCTTTTCTGTCCTGGGCTAAAAATACATTTTCACAACCAATCCATGTCGCCAGCAAACACCTCCAGTCCCTTCTCCCTTCATCCTTTGACCCCCATCTTCTCAGGCTTTAATCCTTTTCATATTTCTATTAAAGAAAAAGGTTAATTTCATCAGAAATCTGACTTGTGACCTCCTGGAGTCTCTGCTACCCCGCGGTCAGAGGATCTCCTCCGCATTTCGCTTTGGCTTCTGTTGTGAAAGGCCACAAATGCGCCGTCTTCAAATGAATGCTAATTGCTGCATTATTATGCTCCTTTGGCTCGTGACGACCTGACAGCCCAGCCTGGCACTTTACCAGGGCCAATAAAAAGGAAAGTGCCACCCAAAGAAGCAAATAATTGAACTCAAACTCAATGACCTGACCTAAAAGAGAAAATAACAAAAAACTCAGGTCTGGTCTTTGGAAGTTTGGTAGCGTCGCCAGGCTCACTCTTGTCTCCGGAAAGTGTGTCTTAACTGTCACCCTCGTTTAGCCTCATTGATGAAATCTCACCTGTGATCCTCTTATCTCTCCGACAAGACTGACAATAACAAGGTCACCGCAAAGGCACCGCTTTGAAATAACAAGTTTGGGCTGAAGCAGCCGTCGCGATAATGTCCGGATCAGCGGACCAGACGCGGCAGTAGGAGAAAGAACTATTCACGAGAGGCGTCCCCTGAAGGTCATGGCAGCGAGGCCTCGACGGAAGTGTCTCAATCAAGGCACTGCCAGGGGTGGGGGTCAGCTGACAGCCGCCGCCGCTTGCTCCTGAGGGCACTTAAACCCTGGATGAGCTGCTAATGGAGGCAGATCATCTTAAATGGGTGCGCATTCACAAACACGTTGCGTGGACCTGCAGAGCGCTAAGAAGCCAAGGGGCCCTCAAGAGGACAAAATAACTCCCCTCAATAGAAATAGGCTGTTTGAAGATGTTGAGCGTAATGTGAATAAGCACAGTTGAAATAAGGCAGAAAAGATATTTATCGTGCATATTCAAAGGGCCGACTCTGACTGTAGTCAAGATACGAAAAGTTGGGAAAAACACGCAGTAAAAAGCTCGACAACATATTAAATCTGATCGCGGCGTAGCGAAAAGCGAGCAGTGATAATAATAAGCTCTGATGGGGCCCTCTTATGGCCCATCGATTTCCAATAGCCGAGATCATAGAAAGCCGGGTGGGTAATTACACTGTGCAAGCAGAGGTCGTCCTGAGCAAATATCATTATCATCAGATTAGAATGAAAGGCCAGGAGTGGGTGGAGAGCGCGGGGGGCGAAGGAGACCCGGAGGAGAAGCATTCCTGACCCCTTCATCAGTCTCCGTGTCCCCCCACCTCGCTGCCACCTCCACAGGAGGGAGGGGGCAGGTCAGCGAGGCGCAGTCATTCATCAGGCCGAGACAGGGCGCGTGATGAGAGCACGTCAGATAAACAAGGAGCACCTGCAGGGGGAGCAGCCGCGTCAGGGAAGTTTGGGAATTCTCAAAGAATCCGTTTAGAGGCCGAATTATTGTATTACTTAGGTACAACGGAAAAGCTTTCTAAAGTTTCTACCTCAAGATCGTGTGAAAAATTATCCTGCAGTGAGGAGCTTTTTTTTTTTGATTGTCCATATGAATCATTTGAAAAATGGCATCCACACATTCGCGGAGCTCAAAGTCCGATATCAAGTGATAGCACATTTAGAATAATTTAAAACTCAAAATGTCAGTTGAAAGGGTGAAACCAGAATTAGTCAATGTTATTAAAGAGTCGTTAATTATTGCAGTAGCAAGTTAACATGCACGATGGTAAAATATTGTCCTAATTCTGTATTATTATCACGTAATGTGAGTGAGTTGTCAATGTTCATTAATAGGACAAAGATATCTCAGAAGCGGGCGTGGTCACGTGTCCATTATATTCCCACTGGGCATTTTTAATGCCAGTAAGATAGAACAATAACAGCTACAGAGGGAGCTACAGTTACCACATTGTTAATGTACAAAAGATATATACACAAATGTAGCTGTTTTTTACCAACATAACTCAAAAAAGTTGTCGTTGGATTTGGATGAGATTTGCTGTGTGACTTCAGTGTGACAACATGTTAACTGCCCGGTTACGATTCGGAACTGGCTCCGGATTATGGATCTGGATCAGCTGTCAAATATGGTCAGAACTCAAAAACTACTTGATGGATTTTAATTGAAAATGTTGTGTACATTGTAAACACATGTTTACATTTTGGGAGATATACAGAGGAGGCGAGCAGTGTTATTTGAGGTTTTTGTGATGACGGAGTGGGGGAGGTATGCACTCTTTCGCTTTCTCACTTGTTGCTAATAACAATAAGTGAAATTTTCTCTTGTTAGTTATCAGCAAGTAATAGAAGAAAGCGACGAGAAGAAATATTAGGTGGTAATTAACAGTTTAAACATTTTTTTAATTTTATTCTATTGTTTTTATTTAATTTTTCAACCATTTTATTGCTATTTTAGTACTTTTAGTTAACCTTAAGTTTTTATTTTAACATTTTACTTCTCACATTTTATTGCCAATTTCCTTCCACTTTTAATTTTGTTACTAATATATACGATGTTTTCATTTTTTCAAAATTTTCTCTGTTTCTAAAGCACTATTAATTGCATTTTGGTTTGCATGAAAAATGCTATAAAGATAAAGTTTGATTTATTTGTGAGATGCAATTAATTAATTAAATAATTGAAATCAGTATCAGTTGAAAAAATACACATATAGTTCATCCCTATGTTTCATATTTACCATTTTTGTTTTTTCTGTTACTGTCTCAGTATTGGTTTCCTGTATGTTTGCTGCCTGGGTCATGAACACCACTGCACGTGTGCAGAAAATCAAGTCAGAACCGGCAGCGCGTGGCTAGTTTTGACTGTAAGTGTCAGGATCTGACCCCATCAAAATGAAGCAGAAAACGTAAAAATGCACATTTTCAAAGGCGCATTCATTAAGAGCCGACTCCTCTGCCTTCCTCTCCAACATGTCATTTGCCGTCCAAAGTGTGGAGACGCAGACTAAGCATCA
>KV751363.1:2869439-2879812 GCA_001698575.1 Mola mola
CCGACGTCTCTATCTGCGCTGCTCAGCGTGGGAGCTGGCCCGGGCCACCGACATTAACATAAACAAGGCGTTCTGCTGGGGTCCGCCTATCAGGGGCTGTCACCGCCGAGCAACGAGGAGAGACGCCTCCGCATTAACCCCCGGGCTTATCTCACCCAAGAAAGAAGAAGAAGAAGAAGAAGAAGTGGGGATTAGTACTCAGTACGCAGTCAGGAATTGCTTCTGGGTCCTTGTCACTCGTGCACGATTACTGAACTCCCTCCTGTCTCCGACAGGGAATCCCTGGGGTTTGAAAAGGCCACGCAGGACGCACTGCTTTGATTCTGGTGACACCTGTGGTGACGAGCTGTCACTGCAGGTGAATGCACGAGCCAACGAAATGTGTCCGCCTCTGCTTATTGCGTTTCTTGACGACTGATCTGAAGTTTTTTAAACGTGCATGTGATTCTTTCAAGTGGGCAAATGAGCTCAGCATTGCGCCGGAACCAGAACAAAAGTCTGATGGATCCGTAACTCTGACTTGTTCCAGGTAGAGGATCTGTGATGACCTTTTCTTTGTAGAGATTCACCCGAATCAGAGAATTTTTCAGGGAAGCATGAATAACTTGATGGAAAGAGATATTTCATTACCCTGAAGAAAAACTCGGCTCCATGATCACACCCATCTTAAACACCGCCTCCGGTGAAAATCACGTTTTCCACCAGCAGGACAGAAATAATGAGGCGACATCGAGACTGCAGATTTCTGCCTCTGTTCTGCAAACCACCAATGACACTCTCCACATTCTGACAACCCAGGTCTTCTACGTAGGAACCTAGGAAAACAATCCTCGCGGGGGAGGGGCTTACAGCAGCGCTGACGAGGACGACGGGACACGGCGGGCATGACGCTCATTTTAGTTGGGGAAAAGAGATATCAGAATTCAGAGGCAGTACAGTTCTGCTTCTGTTGAGGGAAAACAGCTTTAAGAATATACACTTTCTTGACATTTTACATGCACACTAGGGGCACAAAGTGGTATTACAAAACAGGAGAGGCTGGGTCTAGCTGGTTAGCATGCTAACTTTAGCAAATATCTCTCCAGCAATGTAAATAGATGCTTTTTAGAGAAAATAAACGGTGATTCTTCACATTTTGTTGAGAATCATTCTCTTATGTATTGAACTAAAATTAAGGCCACAAATTGCCCCTTTAGTGCAGCAACCAGGAAGAACATTAACTTCAACAAACCCAACATGTTGCCTCCACTCTCAGGGAAAATACTAACCGGCTCACTGATGACTCTATGGCCTCTCGCAGGCCATGGTCTGATCGGAGGATCGGCGGTTCGATTCCCAACCCCTGCAGTCAGAACCCCAAACTGAGGATTTGATTCACTGTTTGTGAACTTTGACCTTCAGCAGGGTGTTCTAAGGACTTTCTGCTGAATCTTCCGCGTAACTCGAAGCGTTTGAAAGCGCTGAGGCACAGATGGGTGGTTCTAACACGAGAGGAGAATCGTGGGGCACAGAAGTCGAGTTTCATGAACAAACGAGCTCATTCGGTCGAACACAGAAGCCAGCATGAACACTAGGGCAGGAAAAGGGTCAAATACACCCTCAAATTGGATTTAAGTTTCTGCGGAAATAAACCCCGTTTTATCTTTCAGGTGTTCGGTCGAGGTTTTTGCAATGATTCTGACTGAGCAATGATTTTGAAGAGTAAAAAAAAAAGGATGTGGAAGCTTTCTGTTGATAGCACACGTCAGAAAACAAAGTGAACCTTGAGAAGAGACTTTTTGTTCCATCACTCCTCCCGAGGTCAACAATGAACTCTCTCTTTGTTGTTCCAAGTTTCTTCCTCTGTCTGTTCACCCACGCTATCGCTGCCGTGTGCAGAACAAACTTTTGTCATTGAGTAGAAGTTAGGAGCTTGATCAATCACAAAACAAGTAACTTCTTTCTTGCTACAGGGCGCGCCTGAGCTTCCGCTCTACACTGTGCAAAATCATTTTCCCTCTTTACCATCACTGCCGAGCCAAAGCTGCGTTCGATTCTTGACATTCCTGCATGGCTGATATCTGTGTCCTTCAGCTCCGGCGCACTCTGGCATCACCGACGATGATGTAGCATGAAAGGTAACGTCCCGCTGTCATCCTCAGATATCGATGTGTTGTCACGGACTCTCATCGGTCGTCAACACGCTCGAGGCGTACTCTTACACGGCGGGCAGAGACGCACAACGGCCGAATGTACCCGTGACGTCAGATCGTCTTCGTCAGCATCGGACGGTTTGAGGTCAGGGTGGAGAGTGATAAGACACTCAGCAACCAGGGGACAATGGGACAAACATTTGGGCTTTCAGACGGGACGTGACAGGCATGATTCGAATGGCCTGCATGGCTCGATAGTGGTTTTCCCATTGTGTCAATCGACGCGCACACATAGCGCCTGATTGGAGAGCACAAGCCTGTTTCTGGGCAAAGGACAGATGCATCTTTGTCTCCCACCAGACGATCGTCATACTCAAGAGTTTTCTTCTTGCCTTGAGTGAAATCCCCTTTCGCTCACCAGCCAATGATACCAAAGGATATCGTTTGGGGTTATAATGGTTGCAAAACTATTTGCAAATGTGAGCAGAAAGCTGTGCAACTACACCACACTGCCTGCCTGTCATTTAACCCCAGCTGATGTATGAGAAGCTCCCTGTTTGTTAAACGGGTTAACGGGACATATTAGTGTGCCTTTATTGATTTGGATGGGCAATCTGTGTGTGTGTGTGTGTGTGTGTAGTCAAATATCTAAATGTATAAATAAATAACTCTACTAATCTGGGTTTGTATTTACAAGTGCACTGGGATTCGTAAATATGTGCACAAAAGTGTAACGTTGAACACTGACGAATAAACAGTTTCAGCAGTTTGATACATGACTTTTGCAAAACTTTTGCTGTGGCCGATCCACAACTGCAGGTTGAGGTCAGGGAGTCTTCAGGCCAACACCAGGGACCAACTGTTGGTCTCTGACGATCTGCGATGAGAGTCGTCGATTGGGTCGTAAATAACACGGAAATGCTGATGGAAATACAGCTGAAGTTTATTAGTTCACAACAACGCTTCTGGGATCTCAAAAGCAAAGCGAGACTGCAGCATCCTGAACAAAATGACGAATTCAGGGCCTCATACAGCTCATCTGGCATAAAGCAAAACTCCAGAAGATGCTAAATTATATTGCAAGGATGCTACTAACACTCTTGTTGAAGCCACATCTTAACTGTTGCCGCTGAGACCAAAAACATGAGTTTCAATTCACATTTGCAACTGAGCTGCTTCCCTTCCTTTGCTGTCTTTTATAGCCGATTCGATGAAAAACACAAGAATTCAGATGTACCTGTACTAATCTCTACCCACACGAATGACAACAAAAATCTAACCTGAGTGAGGGCTTTTAGTGTTTTTCCTGAGGAGAGCAAATCGGATGTTTTAATTTCACGTTAGTCTTTGAACAATCTGCACTTTTGAGTGGGCAAATGACACTTTTTGCGGTTAATTTGATATCTGAGGGCTTCCAGAGACTTGGACTGAAACAAATAAAAGTGTTTGGAGGCAGATTTTCTACTCCAGAACCATGTTGTAGACTATTTTTCCCCACTTTCAGGTGAACTGCACCTTTAAGCTCCCTCCCGCTCCTCTTCCTCAGTCCGTTTCTGCACGGCCGCGCGGCTCCTAGCCAACAAATGACAGCAGCGTTCTCGACCGCATCGCTGCGAGGGCCCAATCCATATCTGCAGCCCCCCGGCCCAATCAAACAGGCTGAATGTGGGGAAGGAGTCAATAGCTGCTTAATTACTAACGAGAGTCATGACAATAACGATCACGTCCCTTTCTGGCTGACGTAATTAAGGGAGGCACTGGCGGTGCACCGAGGGAGCGCTGCCTCCAAGCAAGGCAGCAATCGTTGCAGGAGACTCTGCATCACGCCTCGTCGTCGGCCGGTGCCGCGCGATGACAGCGCCGGGCGTCATTATGTCAGTCCTGCCGACGCCGTGTTGTTCAGGCGGCCTCCTCGGGCACGTCGCCGGCGGCTGCCATCTTTAATGACCCTCCTCCTGCATCCAGCGCCCAGTGGGCCCAGCGTGAGACGTAGGGAAACACTCCATTTCTGTAATGGCTTAAAATGGAGTAAATATCACCCCCCCCACGCGCATTTGTTCCTCATTCAAGCGCCGTTATCGCTCGCTGCCAAATTTCCCGGCGCACTGACAACGGCAGAGGGCGTTTCCATGGAGAGGGAACCCTTGCCGTCTTCCGAGCTTCTCTCGACTTGACACCGCTGTTCATTTCACAGCAATTATCCGCACATTCTGCCACAGAACTCGAGGGAAGGAACTCTCAGCTAATTGCTTTCAAATGGAAATAAAAATTAATCACACGGCAACTTTGTCAGAACGACCCCTGTCATGCAGAGTTTGGTGCAGGAAATTGACATGGGGTTCCTTTTAATGTCCCGTTTACAATGTCTGACGCTCGGCGTCAGATGTCGGCGTGGAAAACTTCTTTATACTGGAGGTAAAGTGCTTTCTGCTGAACTCACAGTATTTAGGTCTATTTATAGCAGAGCCTCAAATTTACGACGTACAGAAATGCTGAGTTTTATTTATTACGAAGTTAATATTTAATGATGTGTTATTGACTTTGCTCGTTGCACATGTGCAGCAGGCCGCTCTGGAAATAAAGATTAGACCGTCTGCATACAGTAATTAACCGAGTCCGGACGCTACCTGTGACCACATCAATCATGCGTGAGCTGCCAATATGTGTTCAGTACGCTTGTAAAAGTCAAAATATCATTAGTGATATGTGGCCGCTGGAAGAGGTCGCAGGTCTGAGGTTCGTTTTGAGGAGATCTTCTCTTTGTCCAGCAGCAACAGCACTCGGCTCTTTGGCTGCGCGGCTCCAGTCAGTTCCTCTCTTCATTAATGTCCAGCCAAAACGTCGGCCGGGCGCCGGAGCAGCAGGAGAACGCTCGCTTTCGAAAGACCAGGAAACAAGAGGAGTCGTCGGCCGTGGCGGCTCTGAAAGTCTCCACGGCTGGTTAAAGAATGAAGCTAAAATATCCCGAACTCATCGGTCAATCGTGATGTTTTAAACCAAAGTTATCAGGAAAATGAGCTCTCGAACATTCATCGGCCTGATCTTCTATGTTTTATTTCTACTTCTACTTTAGAAATAAATCCTGCCTTTTCTCTTGGATCTGCTACATGAATTCATTCATTTTGAAACGTTCAATTAATCTCATGGTTTTATCCAGTTTTTTGTTGTTTTCAACTGAATGTTTCAGTCATTATTATATATTATTGTGCCCAGTTATGATTCAATTAAATTTTATTCGTAATTGTGTACAGAGCTAAATGCTAACAAATGCTAACAAGGCACCAAGTGAAATCAAAAGTTGTTCAGAAGGATCAAAGTCCAAAGGATTCATCCTCAGGTGACTCTAAACATTAAACTCAATGTCAGTCATTTAGATAATTCTTTAAATGTTTCACTTAAAATTAAAAAAAACTTGAAATTAAAGTCAGCGTTTCCTGAAGTGTTCTGTCTGGAACGGTTGACCTTAAGTTATGTTGCTACTGTTGCTAAAAACGCCAAAATTATTATTATTTTGTATGAAATCTGCCTTTCCCCCTCCATCAGAACATGCTAATCATTTTTCACACTTTAGCATAGATCTTTCCTCTCACTTCCACAAGTGTTGCACAAACTCCTGTTCGGTCTACCTCCAAGCGCCACCAGCAAGAAATATGTTTGTCGATACACACCGACCGCTGTGCTGTGAGCTGCAGCGGGCCTGATGTATTTTGGTGCTGAGCGGCGCTGATGCGTCGACGGTTGGTGGGGAGGGAGGAAGAGGCAGCTGCTGTTCATCTCCGCCAGAGGACGGCCGCTCTGAGAGGACGAGTGGAGATGGGAACTTTGAGAGATCTGTGAGTCAGAGCGAGCGGGGAGGCGTCAGGATATTATTAGGGAGGTGTGCCTGCCGCCCTGCTACCGTGGCTGAAATAAGTGGTTCTGCCGCTTCAGGCCTGAAGATACACCTGCCGCGTGTTGTTCTGCCAGCAGTCCAGCGTGAAATGTAAAAGAGGCTGGATGCTGTCAGGCCTGCAGTTCCCATCAGATTACAGGGCTAATGACACTTGAATAACGTAGCTGCGAGCTACAAGAGAGTGAAGGATACGAATCTTTGTTTGACATCAACTGCGGCAAATTCTATTATCTCCGTGTCTTCAGGTACAGTTTAGTAACCTGAAACAGCTACAATATATGACGGAGCCTCCCATCCGAGGGCCTGCTCTTATTATTCTCTTGAATTCCTCAGCTGCCTCTACAGACTCTGTATTATCTCAAGCGAAACAGCCACACTGCACTTAATCTCTGGTTTAAATGCACTTAAATAAATGATTGAATATATAGCGCGGGAAGCGAAATGTCACTGATGAGCTCCTCTTTTGAGGCTTTGTGTGAAACATAAAGGCGGAAAGGAAAATGTTAATGAATTGTCTGAGGAGGAGAAGATCAGAGGAGCCAAACGAATTTCATATCACACCTAAAGACCTGGCATTTAATTAAAGTGGCCTGAAAAATGGCTGCCTGGTTGGCTGACAACAGTTTCTCTTGAAGCAAATTAAAGAAATCAATTACTGCCGTGTGAGAGTGTAAAGCCAGGCATGCCGGAGCCCCGCGGTGCCACAAAGAGACACCGGGAAGAGGGGAGAGGAGCGAGGAGGAGGAGGGCGCCCCCACCGTGCCACATCTGACTGGCTCGGCCGCAGAGTTTATCACGTCAACCTGTTACAGGCAACGGAGCCTGAAAGGGACCCACGCGCTGGAATGGAGCCGCAAATCAGCCCTGCTGCCTCCACATGGCCGAGCCTCCTCCACTCTGCTCCCGGCGCTTACTCATTCTCTCACCTTCGTTCTCCCTTTAGCGCACACGCACACGCGCACGCACACACGGTCCATATGCTGCAGTTAGAGATGCTCAAGCTGATAATGGCCCTTTACTATAAACCTTTATACTGCTAATTAATGTCCACTTGTAATACGATCTGGTAGAGCCACTGTTGCTGCGCAGGTGTGCGTTTACTTTCAGAGCCCGTTTGCCATCAGGACAAAAATTCCATATGAAATTACTGTAGAAAATCAGAGTCTATCAAATGAAGGTTGGGAACGAAGGTTGGTTCGGCTTTTTGCAGACGATGCAGTTCTTTCAGCCTCGTTCGTCCTCCGCCGTCACCGTGCACTGGGGAAGTTTGCAGCTGAATGTTATCTATGGACCTAATCTATGGTCTTGAGCTTTGGGTAGCGACCAAAAGAATGACAACAGGGACACAAGCGGTCAAAATGTGGTCTCAGCCTCAGAGGTTCAGGAGCTCAGTGAAGCACTAGCTGAGGTGGTTCAGGAATCTGATTAGGAAGCTTCCTGGACGCTTCCCTTTGGAGGTTGTCCGGCCACGTCCAACTGAAAGACCCCACAGGATTATTAATGCCTTCTGTCCTGGGAACACCTCAGGATTTCTCCAGGAGGAGCTGGAAAGTGTTGCTTAAGGGAGGGACAACTGGAACAACCTGCCAGGCCTTCCGAACCAAGACCCACCGCAATGGATGGATTAATATGCCTTTTTTTTAACCTTTAAAGTTACCACTGAGATATTGAAATGGAGCTTTGAATGTCTAATTTTCTGTATGTTCTGATGCGAAATAAAGCCATTCATCAAATTAAAGGAGTTGATCATTTTTAGTTAAATAAATAAACTTCTTTTAATAGATAGAATCCAATTTCGTCAAATTATTTTATTTCATTACTTTGTCTGTTGCATTGTTTCCTCTTAATGCTAAACCAGTAGTGGAGGAATTTTATAATCGTAGGAAGCTTGATCTCACCACGGTGGAAATTAACACAGAACATGAGCGCAACTTTACTGACTTTATGGATCATTCGGAGCCTTTTTGTTCGGAAGTTTGCCCTGCAAAGCCTTTAAACAGTCTGATTATGCTGCGTTTTGGTCACGTTTAAGGGTCAAAATTCTGTTTTAAAGTCTGTTTCATCCCAACAAAAATCAGACTTTGGACAAATGCAGAATTCACACCAGTGCTTGCATGGAAATGACAAAAAGAACATTCAAATACTGACCATTTGTATTCTAGGACTGTCTGATATGGGTGTACACAATCTTGCCACTGCCCTACTTAGTTGCAGCGAAGTAAAAGAACATTATTCATGGGATATTTATGGTGGAGCCTGTGGCTGATCATTACACAGATCTTAGACGTTTCAGATTCAGATTTACCACTTAGTAGCTGCTGGTAGCACAGCCACAGATAGTAATTTTTACTCTATGCAGACTGCATGAGGAGAGCGAATGAGGAGGTAGTGAGCTGTAGTTCTGTAGAGCTGTAAGATTCGGGACGCTGGCGCACCCAAGAGAAAATGACGACACGCTAGCGGCCTGTCAGGGGAAGATTCACTGCGCTGTAGGAATCTCTGCTGTCATATTCCCGCTGTTCAATTTTTAATACGTTACATACACTGTGGCGTTCCGACTGCCACCCACTCTAAATGTTAATCTCATTGTTATCAATAGAACGTCAGTGTCGGCAGGCACAGGGAGCCTTTTCCCAAGGATGCAGACTGACAGCCAAGGTCACTTCCAGTATAAATTCTGTTTTATTGAGTGCTGATATAGACAGTTGATAGTTACTGTGGCCGCCAGCTAGCAACAACAATGTGGTGAATGAAAGGGGTTACATGATGTTTACAGGTGCTGCTGACCCAGCTTTGACAGCCGCAAAGGAGGCATTGCTTTGCTCAGACCTGCAGGAACTGAATCTCTGATGTAGTGGATATTATAGCAGTTCCAGAGTGACACGATCCTTCAGTTGGAACTGCGTTTCTGGTGACTACTCAATGTAAAGCCATGTTCATTTGCTTTTAGGTCTGGTTTTGGCCTCTACCAACTCCTGAGGGAGGGGATCAAGACTTTTTGGGCAAAGGTTGGAACTGTCCTTAATTCTAATAATACAACAATGTCTTTTTTACATTCCTGTGTTTTCATTCAATTAGCTGACGCTCCAAATCCAAATTGATTTATAGTTTGTGCTTTTAGAAGACTTAAATCGTACCAATCACCAGACATTTGAGTGGGGCCCCTTCAAGTATAGTATAAAGCTTAAATGTATTATTCTTTCAGTGGCCAAGAAGAATCTCTGCCTCCCAAAATAAGGAAAAGCACAAAAGGAAACAGTGCACATTTAAAAGCCCTCTTCGAAATGTTGGCTCAAACTAAAACCCACTGGGACAGGGCAGATTTAGAGATAATGGCCTGGAAACGGGGGTGGCTGAAATTTCAGGGAAGGCAAGTGACACCCCACAGTGTCTCATCCACCTCCGGCTGCTGTTTGGTGCTGAGCAGGTACGATCATTTCTCTGATGGAAACAGCTCCAGCTGCAGCCTACGACGGCCCGATGGGAGCAGTGACAGTGAAATTAAACCAAAGTTGTGAGCAGACAGACAAACAATGAGCTGAAAAGCATCATGCAGAGCTGCAGACTCAGCTGATAATTCTCTACATATTATCCACAAAAACTGGAAACATACACGTAAATGGATCTGCGTTACAAAAAAAGCCCCCAAAAACATTACATTTAAAGAGCATAACGTGTGCAATAAAAATGCTTTCAACAAAGCACCACTTTCTGCCGTTGTGTAGAAAAACATTGTGCAAACAATGCTGTGGTAGACATTAGCTAGCGTTAGATGCTAGCTAACGTAAAGCAGACATAAACTAGCAGTGGCATGTTAGCCACAGTGGCACTAAGTTGAAATAACCAAAATAATTACGTAAAAGTTGAAATTTTATATTTACGTAAATTCGTGAGCACGTTTAGGTAAAAAAAAAAATTTTTGTGAATTCAAATCATGGCCTATTATCAATAACTCGGAGCCCAGAATAGAAATTGCATAGAATTAAGTCTACTTAATGTACCTGCTGTACTGTAATGCGAGTGTTTAATCAGGTTCAACGTTGGACTTCTGCTTCAGTATTTTACATACAGCCTTCTTTCAGCGCTTCACAGATGAAAATACACACTGGCTGTCTCCAGTAGGTTGGTATTAATTATATTGGACGGGCTTACAACTACAGAAATATGACAGGGTAACACACATTTAGCGAGACTCCTGTGAGAGGCAGCGCACCCGCAGCAGCGTTTTCTTGCCGTTTTGACGCTTGGATTTACTAGCATGTTACCTAAGCATTAAAAGTTTGTTTGCTCTCAGCTCAAAATGCATGGATGTCAGCACACAAGCATAAACTTGGTGGTGTACTTTGCGT
>KV751363.1:2879833-2890230 GCA_001698575.1 Mola mola
TCAAACCCCGAATTGAGCGGAATACAGATGAAGCAGGGAATCCATTTTCACCCAATAAAGGCTGGATGTGTTCATGTATTTTGCATTTAATTCTCACTCGCCCTTCATCACCAGGTCCGATTTAGGAGTAAACATTGTACATCGTTTGTGTTCTGCAGAAATTAGTTACCTAGCGTTTTTTAACCTTCCTCACAAGCATCACATTTCAACATGTTGTGATGTAGTAGACACCGAATGTTCTAAGGAACTGCCTGCAGGATGTTAAAGAAAAGCTGTTAAGAAAAGCAGGATGTTAAACAACGTTTAGGTCCATTGTAAAAAGATTAGGATAAATCCTTTCGTCCAGACTTACAGCACTGAAACACCCCACATGTTCTTACAATGTTCAGAGACGCTTTAGGACGAGCTCAACAAGCTGCAACATCATGCATCATGAAAAAGATAAAACATGTTGCTGTTTTCCAAATCTAAAGGGTCGTACCTTCGAAGAGTCGACAACTGTCACCAGAAACGTGACAAATAGCTTAATCAGGTATAGGAGGTACGTATTTTACAGCATTCAGCAAAGTTTGAACTGGTTTGTCATCCAATTCTTTGACTTTGGGACAATTTAGGGTTGGGATTTAAATGCACGTTCACACACATTGAACTGGTTTTAGCAGAGCAGCGTCTCCTCATTTGCTCATTGAGCTAATTGTTGTCTTCGTCGATTTGGGTGAGTTGACCTGCTTTTAGGAGCGGTACACAGAGATGAGAAATTTAATTTAATTAATTTTAGGACTGATTCCTAATTACGTCCCTTTACTTCCTGAATCAACTAATGTTGCAGCACTGGGCCAAAATTGATGTCCTCCAAGCACAAAATGTGTCCAGTTTTGTTCATTTGGTGAGTCTTCAGGCCATCTGTCACAATGGCGGGCGAATGTTTGCCAAAAGATTTAAGCAATTAAAACTATGTAGAGACGGGAGGGAGGAAGTACATTGTGGTACAAAAGACCTTAACTAAATTGCAGCATGAAAAACCTGCAGTAGAGAAATTCCAGCGTTTGAAAATCTTCACAAGACGTGGCGGGTGGAGGCTGTGCGGAGAGAAGGAATCAAAGAAGGACTTGACCGGTAAGTGTTCTTCAGTGTCATTTTATGCAACTATTTTAACCTCTTTGACAAGTGTTTTTCAGTTTCCTGTCCTGCAGATGGATATTTCATAAAGTTCGTGGGCTGGGAGCCACTTCCGTTGTTGCAGGATTTATCCTTTTGGTTGGCAGGGTTCAGAGTTTTCCAGCGTTTTTTTGACTTAGTGCTACAGTTTTTCATTTTGTTGTGTTAGAATAAGTTGTTATTTCCTATTTTCTGACCATTGACGCATTGAGTCGTATTCGGTTCTTTGAGATTTTCTATTTAGAACAAACTCTCTGCAGCACATAAAACATACAGCACAGCGAGGAAATAATCAAGTTCACCGGTTTATGCAAAGATTTATTCTCCCCCTTTACAACCGTTTGAAATTTCTCTCAGTTTGGATCATTTGGTTCTGACTGAAGTGTTTATATGGAGCGTTTATTTTTCTCTGTCTGGGCTCCATGTAAACATACTTGAGATGTTGGGTTGAGTTCCAAGCATAAAAAAAGCACAAACAAAATTCAAATGCCTTTAGTGAGAAGACCTGAATTGCTTTGACTCAATAAAACGTTTGTAGCGGCAGATTCAGAAGTGTCTAAGACATCATTAAAAGTAATCAGAAGTCTAACTGAGTAAACAATACTGGAACTTCAGCCCAAAACAATGCTGCCCTCGAGTCTTGAGTGTTCCTCGATCTGCAGCTCAGACCGATGGAGGAGCTGTGGCTGTTCGGGCTGCCTCTGCAGGTAGGCGGGCTGCAGTGGTTGTGTATGGGCAGCGGGGAGCGCTAAAGGCAAGAAAAACCCTCACTTTTCTTCTTGAAGAAAATGTGAGAATCCCTGTGGAAATTCTGTGCAGGGCTGAGGGGGTCAGATAAAGTTTGCTTGCTCCTCAAGTTCCCAGCGTGTGTGTGATGAAGTTCTCATGGCAAAGATCTGAGACTTCCGCTGGTCTCAGCAGTCCAAAACAATCCGAATCTTGCTGACAGGGGATGACGAACGTATAGAGTTAACACAGGAAGGCTAATGAATATGGATAAGGTAAATGAAAGCTGATGAGAATTATCCCTTATCTCCATAAAGATTGCCCAATTGCCTTGAACCTCTACCAAGGACACACACAATAAAGTATACATTCAAGGAGATGCAGTCTGATGGACGTTGATAAGGTTACACCATAACGCAGTGATATACATAATATCTGCATGAGGAGTGTCTGATCTGAGCTGAAACATTGAGCCGGGTGCAGTTCATTTTGGTAATAGTTTGTCCAGTGTCGAAGCAATTGCTGGAAAAGAAAAAAGTCAATGTAGTTTTTTTTTCTAACAATATCCTGGAGCAATTTTGCGCATTATAGTTATTAAAATGAATATGTCCATTAGGGTCCTTTCTTCCCGAGAGACCACTGCCAGCTGACGAAGAGATATACGCTCTCATTTTCCTCTTCATTTTCCTGGTGTCAGATCAATCATGCATCATCCCGACTCAAGGTGAAACCCATCAAAGTGTCATTCCCCTATTGTCAGTGATTCACAGGAAACTCCGGCACAGCGGCCGGGCAGGCAGGCAAACACAGAGGCAGCGTCAACAAGCGGGTTAGCTGCAAACAAACGGCCGTGATGCCCGGGGAGATTAATCTGCTTTACTGCCGCTTCTCAAGAGCAAAACAGGGAGGGAAATTCACTGCGAACACAGGTCCCGGCTGTAAAACATGAGCTCATAAACGGGGCCGTGTGCAGGAAAAGTACGAGATAACGTCGGAGGGATAAGATAAGTTGGTGAAACTTTGCTCAGAAGGTCTTGAGGCAGGTGACGGACCAACAGGTTTACCTTCTCGATTCAGCCGGAGAATCATGCAGCTCTGTCAGGTGCTCGCCATGCCGTGGAGCCTCTGTCTCCTCTGGGCCTCCTGCGTCCTTGCGGTGCCGCTCAGCAACCCGAAGCCGAAGCTGCTGCTGATCTCCTTCGACGGCTTCCGATGGAATTACGACCAGGACGTGGACACACCGAACCTTGACCAGATGGCCCAGGACGGCGTCAAGGCCCAGTATGTCACACCTCCGTACATCTCGATCACCAGCCCTGCGCACTTCACCCTCCTGACAGGTAAAGTGTTTTTGTTTCCTACAACGGCTCTCCCGCCTGGCAGGGGACCTGCATATGAGGGAGCAAATAGGAGACCGCTATGAGTTCGGTTCGGGGAGAGAAAAATGAAAGCCACAGGAAAAAAAGGAATTAGTTGTAATTGAATGTCCCAGGGCCCAACAGCTTTTATAGCTGAGTAAGATAATTATGCTTGGATGACTGAGGGAAGAATTCTGCGCTCCCTTTCTTATTTTGACTCTCAAATCATCAGTGCCAGCTCAAAGAAATTTAACTTCCTTGAAATTAAATTCCTCTAATCTCCGAAGTTGGCCGTAAGACCTTGTCCGAAAGCGTGCATGCCACTCAGCCGGTAAAGTTGATGGAATTTTTAATGTGAACGTGTCACGCCATGAATAATGAGTGCAAGACGACTGACAGCGATTCTCCTCTCGCAGGCCGCTATGTGGAGAACCACGGGGTAATCCACAACATGTGGTTCAACACGACCTCGGGCATGAAGAAGCCGTACTATCAGACCCAGCATGTCAATGAGTGGTGGGACAATGGCACTGTGCCTATCTGGATCACAGCGCAGAGACAGGTCGGTGCAGCACAATTTACATCTTATCACAAGTGTGAGAGACGGCTCTGCCGTTTACAGAGCTGGAAACCATTTCTCTCGACAAAACACCTCTGAAAGCCGGCTGAATGATTTCGGGTAGATCGCCGCTGTTATATCGCAAATTATTTCGTGGGGACGGACGTTAACTGCATGCAGATGACGGCCACTTTAAGGCCGCTTGAACAGTTCAGCAGCAACTGCTGGTTTGGTGTCCTTGTTTGTTGACACGTGACTATACTGGCCAAAGAGACTTTCTCCCATTGCTAAAGAACTCATCGGATTTGAACATGGTGCCTACTCCCTCTGCTGTTTAGCAGAAGAAGTGGTTGTAAAACCCTAGAAATATGTTTCGCGAAATGAGTCGTTTCAATATCAGAATTTGGTCCATTTGGCCTGATAACATTTTGAGTCTAGAACAACTGCACCATTGAGTAATTTTATCCAGGCGAAAGCGGGTCAGAGGAAGAATCCAGTGCGCATATTGTGTGGGTCTCATAAAGATTGGGTACAAACAAAGATCTGAGTAGTTTTACACCCAGGAGTGTAGGTGTTGATATTATGGGACCATTAGTGCTGCCGGCACAGGTCGTTCACGTCAGAGTGACGGACGGCTGTTGACGACTGTATCTTCATTTATTGCACGCTGAGCCGATTTGATTTTCTGCATTGTAAGACATCAGAATTGGCCACCGTGTAAATCTTTTGGTAGTTCTTAAGAACTACATAAAAAAAGGTTCGCTTTTCGTACAAGTTTGGTTTTAATTTGCAATTTAAAACGGGGGGGAAGAGTCATGTTCAAAAGCTGAGCCCCCTGCTGATGACCACGTCTGTACATGGAATATTTTGGCTTCTGCATGCTTGTGGACAAGTACGGTTCAAGTGTTACGTTTGTGTGTAACCTTCTAGTGTCTCTTTCTCCTTCCCTACCAGGGCCTAAAAGCTGGCTCTGTTCACTTTCCTGGCACAGCTTCCAGTTACCAGGGAGAGGTTGCTATGAAGCAGGAAGTGGAACCGCCGCATTACAATTACAAGAACGAAACGGCTTGGCAAGAGAACTCTGACAAAGTGATGAGCTGGTTCAGGGATGAGGACCTGGACTTCGTGTCCTTGTACTTTGGCGAGCCGGACGTCACG
This sequence comes from Mola mola, assembly GCA_001698575.1. Lineage (NCBI taxonomy): Eukaryota > Metazoa > Chordata > Actinopteri > Tetraodontiformes > Molidae > Mola > Mola mola. The sequence goes on from KV751363.1 coordinate 2,884,793, forward strand.
GGCCACAAGTATGGCCCTGACTCGCCGCAGCGGCGGGAGACGGTCAAGCAAGTAGACCGAGCGGTGGGCTACATCCGACACTCGGCCGAACGGCACGGGCTGACCGACCGCCTGAACATCATCATCACGGCCGACCACGGCATGTCCACGGTGCTCCGCAAGGGTCAGGTGGAAGAGATCATCCTGTCCAAGATCCCGGGGTTCTCGTTCAAAGACCTGTCCTTCCACCTGGTGGATTACGGCCCTTCTGGGATGCTGTTGCCCAAGCCGGGCAAGCTGGAGAAGGTTTATAACGCCTTGAAGGGGGCCCATCCACACCTCCACGTGTACAAGAAGGAGGAGATGCCAGAGCGTTTACACTTCTCCAAAAACGACCGCATCCTCCCCATCGTTTTATTCGCCGACCTGGGATACCTAATCAACGGGGTGAGTTTTTAGAGATTCTGTGCGTCTTCAAGACGTGTTGGTGCTAAGGCAAGACATTTCCACATTAACACAACTGTTAAACGTTATCCAATCGGAGAGAGGCTGCAGTCTGCTCCTCTCTGACATCACTGACTCGCGTTTGGCCAGAAATGAATCGCGCTGGAGACTTTCAGAGCATAAAGAGATGTGCAGCAGCAGTTTCCCGCCTCCTGCGTGTCCTATTGATTTACCCTCTAAAGTAAACAGTTAGCTCAGGTTGCCATTTGTGGCCCATCAATGCGCCGAGCTGCCGAGCACAGCTTTGAAACAGCAGCCGAATGTCTAAACGTTGCTTTAACCAAATCCTTCTGGTAACTTATTAACGTCAGCCAGTGATTATTCTTCACGTTACTGTGACAGTTGAATGGTTGTAAGGAAATCAGATGGCAGGAGCTGATATGCTGCTACGGATCAGCTGCCAGGTTTGTAATCAGTACCTGCCACCCAGTTTGTTCAGGTATCCTTGGATGCAATGTCAGATATTTACAAATTTACATACTCTGGAATTTATTTATTTTTGCTTACAACTACAGAAATGTTGAAAATTAAAATGCCCCAAATTTATTTTTTTGCGAATAACTTTGGAACTACTGCGAATATTGATACAAACCCAAATCCTAGATGTCTATTTTGAGACTCAGAGATTTAAAACCATAAAATTGCAATGGGAGCACATCTCGTAGGGATTTTCAGCCTTGGCAGAGGTCTGTGCTCTCTGAGTGCGTTCTAGTAATTTAATACCATTTTTTGAATTTCCCAATGTTTTACCAGTTGAAATGGTGAAATTGGGCTCTTTTTTCAGCCGCGAACACCGGAGCTGAACGTTAATCTCAGTACTTTACAAATTGTAGTCATTGGCACGTCCCAGGGATTATCCAGGCCTGCCTGATGACACGCGGCACTCTCGAAACGCGTCACACCTCAAGACTCAAAATGAGCGTTTTTCCATTTGGCCCCACTGTGCAGCAAATTTGCTGAATTCCTCCAGTCTTAAATCCATTTAGGAGCCAGTAAGTACATCGTAAAAATATTGTGAAATGCTGAGCGTGATGAAAATTATCAGTCATGTGAATCCAGGGATTATCTGTTACTCTTTATGGCCACTTAATTATGATCTCCGAGAAGGATAAGCGTGTTGATTCCTGTCTCAGTGCTGGAACGACAGCAGGGTATGATGTTGCGGTCGTTGGTACCAAACATCACCTGTACTCCTATATTCTACAAGAATATGTCTTATTTTCTATGAAAATTGACGTTTCAGAGACGGATTTAAATTGTCATTTGGCCACTTTCATGGGTGGATAGCAGAGAAAACAGGCTTTCACTCTGTAGAAACAACTCTTTGACTTGGCCAATAGCTCCCTCTGCTGAGCAGGCAGGGCAAAGCCGAGATGAGTGAAGTGAATCAGTGACTTCAGAAGGTCTGAGAGTAACAAACGCCCCTTCTCCGTGTGTCCTTGCAGTATTTCCCGGTTCAGATCAACAAGGGCGAGCACGGCTTCGACAACCAGGAGATGGACATGAAGCCCTTCTTCAGGGCCGTGGGCCCGGCCTTCCAAAAGAACCTGGAGGTGGGCCCCTTCGAGACGGTCAACATCTACCCGTTGATGTGCCACATCCTGGGCATCCAGCCGGAAGTGAACGACGGCCACTTGAACGCCACCAGACACCTGCTGGTGACGAGCCAGACGAGAAGCGGTGAGTTGACATGAGAGGCGCGTGTCCTCCACCGCCTGCTCCTGCTTCCGCGGTTCATCGGGATGGATGAATGCAGACGCGGAGCTACTTCAGGTCAGAACAAAAGCGTTTTTCAACATTTGAAGGATCCTGATGACATGTGTGCGTGGTCACCAAAGCCAGCCTTAGCTCACTTCAGACAACAGTCCGTTTTTCGACCTCAGACGGATGGTTTCGCTCAAACAGTTGGACGCGTCGATTTCAACAAACAGGAGGAAAACGTGCGTTTAGTTGGCGGCCGTGTCCAGCGGCAGATTTAGCCACATTTGGTGTCTGTGTCAGCAGGACACCGTACGTGGGACCGAGTCACAACAAACGCCGTGTGTGTTCGTGGAAATGAAGTGAGAAGCGTGTGGCTCGCTGATCTGGTTTTAATCCATTCTGGACAACCCTGAGCTCCCCGGCGCAGCTAGTTGTCTGGTTTTCAGATGGAGCTCTGAAATATCACCGGACTTCAACTCTTACAGCTAAAGTTTATCTTAGCTGGATGCCTCCAGTCAACTTCCTCCAATAACCATCGTTTCCCTTCAATTCTCTTCACCAAAACTGCACAGTTTGTCTTAAATTTGTTGTGACTGTCATTAATCTAGTATGAATATAAGTATTAGTAGTAACACTCATTACTGGCTTACTTAAGTCAAGTTTCTCAACTTTTTCCTCTAAAATCTCTAAGAACCATCTTCCCGAAAACATCACAAAAAAAAAGATCTGAACATGACCACACAAATTTTAAAGAAATTAATTGGGCTGTGACAGGATCTAACCAAATCTAACCACATTGCGCTTCCCGCTACGAACGACCCAACTGTGGTCAGGGTGAGATTTCCTCCGCAAAGCTCCTGGAGGTTCACCCTCACAACGTCCACCGCGGCCAAGGGAACGTTAGCTTCAGACGTTAGCCAGGTGTGGCAGATGTCAGTGAGCTATGTCAGACGTTAGCCAGCTGTGGTAGATGTTAGCCAATATGGGCAGACATTGACTAGCTGCAGCAAATGTTAGCGAGCAGTGGTAGATATTAGCCAGCTGTGGCAAATGTTTGCTAATAGTATCAGACATTAGCCTACTATGGCAGATGTTTTGCTAGCAGTGGCAGACATTAGTCAGCTGTGGCAGATGTTAGCTAGCAGTGGCAGATGAGAGCCAATATGGGCAGACATTGACTAGCTGTGGCAGATGTTAACCAATGTGGGCAGACATTGACTAGCTGTGGCAGGTGTTAGCTTGCAGTGGCAGACATTAGCTAGCTGTGGCAGATGTTAGCTTGCAGTGACAGACATTGGCTAGCTGTGGCAGATGTTAGCTTGCAGTGGCAGACATTGACTAGCTGTGGCAGATGTTAGCTAGCACTGGCAGGCACCAGCTTATTGTGGCAGACTTGCTGTTATCTAGTTCTGGCAGCTAAATAAATGAACAGCCAGGGTCCTGTTATATGCCGAAAGACACTGATAAATGTTTGCAGGCTCATCTGATGGTACTGAAAGCTACTAAATTTGGGATCTGGGCCACACAGTTAATGGACGGAATGTAAAAGATGTTATTGCGCCATCATGTGGTTCGTTTATGTGACTGACTGCAGTACAGTTGTGCAAATCAGATACATTTAGGGACAAGCAGAGGAAAAACCAAATGGAATAAAATAATTTTTTTTGTTTGTGTTTTGGACATATTAAAAGATAAAATACTAGTAACATGTAAACATAATTCGATTTATCATCGCCAAAGCCTCACACTTACAGATTGTGTTCTGTGTTTTCTGTTTTTCACTCTCAGGAAGCAAAGCGAATTATCTGCAAAACGCCATCACTGGACTGGCTGCAGTTGTTGGGTTCCTTGTTATAGTTTTTATAGTGCTGATGGCCCACACGGTCCTCCGCAGGAAAGGCCAGAAGAAAAGGTAGTTCTGAATAAAAGACGAGATCTGGTTTAATTTGTCATGACTGCCGGTCCCACTCACAGCTGCATGCTAAAGTAAATCACTCAGAATGTCGTTTTATGCTCATATTTAATGCCACAATGTGCCGTTAAGCGTCACATTTTCAGTAGTTTCCAGTGTAATCATTCCGTCTGTGGCAGTAATACTGATAACTTTCTGCTGAGAGACTGTTATCCAGCACACGACCCCACTGATTCATGTTTCCCTTTCAGGTCGGGAAGCTCAAAATACCTTCCAGAGAAAGAGGAATTCCAACAAACTGCGATGTGATCGTCACCAAAAACCAACAATCATTTTGTGGGTTTTTGTTTTGTTGTTTGTTTTGATTTGTTCTGAGGTTGTAGATTAAGAACATTGAGGCGGCAGAATGAAAATAAGAATAATAATTTTTTTAAAAAAAGACACGTCCATTCTGGTTTACTGTGGTTGTTTTGTTGAAATGTCCGATAAGATATGTGAATAAAATTTGTTCCACGATGTTGTGAATATTTGGACTTCGTGTGATTCCTTTCAGTTGTGCTTTTAAAGCTCCAGATGACTATTTAAAATGTTTGGGTTTTTTTTGTTTGTATTGAACTTTGTTTGTATTGAACTACGGCCCACTCTCTTAAGTGGGCCGTAGTTCGACGACGGGACGGTGGCTGCGAAGGGACACGCCAGCGTCTCCTCAGCTACAGCGTCAAGTTACGCAAAAAGCACCGCACTTCCGGTCAAGACTTTCAAAATAAGTGTTTCTATTCGCAGGTTCCTACTCGAATTCGTACGTTGCTACAAACACAATATTTTTCACAAAGCAAAGGGATTGTGTTCATGTTTAATAGCAGCAGTGTTTTCAAGAAATCCAAAGAAACATTGACACACTGAGCATCTTGATTGCCTCGATATCTGGACCTGATTAGACTTGAACAATTCAAGCTCGGTTATTATGTTGACTCCATTCAAGTTTTACATTTGCAATGTGTTTGTTGGTTGTTTAGATGAGTTTGGATGAGGGACAGAAGGATGAACGGAATAAAGAGGTAAAAAACAAAATGGCCAGCAGGCAACAGCTGTGGTTTCTGGTTAAAAAACTAAATACCACATTCAACATGGTCGATGACAAATTTACTGAAGTTTCGCCAGACTTTCCTAACATGCAAACATTTCCATAAACAGAAACGGGTGGAATTCTACTTCTGGATGGTTTTCACCGAAACAACAGTCTGTTTATGTCTCTTTGTCAATTAGTTCGTCATGCAGTGACTGTTTAGATTTAATAGGGTAAAATTTACTTCACTTTACAAGTGAAGGAAGTGGGTATTAT
>KV751363.1:2890240-2900464 GCA_001698575.1 Mola mola
AAGTGTTTATTATTAATATTATTATTATTATTGAACCCACTGTCACTATTAAAATGTCCAGCTTTTTAAGGACATTGTGGCATTTTTTTCTTACCTTTTCAACTTTTATACCACATATTTTTTCTGGGATTAAGTAGTGCGGAAACTGCGGCGCTTAAAAAAAAAAAAAAAGTCTTTGAATTCCTATAAATGTCTTTAATGTCTTTAATGTGACAGAAGGGACGTTAAAGGCATCAAGGGAAGAAAAAAACGTAGTTTTTGTTTGGGGTTTTTTTTAACACTGAATGCAGATACTTTGAAGTAAGTAAACATGCACGCAGTAACGCACCTGGCTCTTCGGCTCACATGTCTGCAGCTCCAAAAGACATCAGCGTGCAGCATCCACACGCCTTTCCGCCAGGAAATGACGTTTCTTGATTAGAAAAGTAGACATTCCTGCGACATTTTTCCCCTTTAATGTCACTCACGCGCGCTAACTTGCTTCTGTTATTGCTTCGACGACGTTAAGTGGCAACAAAGTGATAAAGCGTCGCCGAAACGACCTTTATTCTGAAGCGACGCCGGAGCACATCCGGCCGTGAGCGAGCGCGCCGCTGATTGGCCGCCCGCGCCTGTGCGCTGCCCGTCGGCGGCGGAGTCTTTGTCGGGGCTGAAGGCAGACATGGAGGAGCTGAGCGCCGTCGGGGAGCAGGTCTTCGACGCCGAATGCATCCTGAACAAGCGGCTGCGGAAGGTCGGAGCTCGGAACCGAGGCGCGCTCGCTTCTTTCCGCCATGTTGTCCCGTTTGGGCCGCTCAAACACGTGCCTCCTCTTTGTGTGTCCCCCTCACAGGAAAAGTTGGAGTTCCTGGTGAAGTGGAGGGGATGGTCGTCCAAGTAAGTGCAAGTGGCCCCGAGACAATGAAAGCGGCGGCGGTGCCTAATGGCGGCCTCGGAACCGCAGCGGGGAGCCGTGTGGCCGCGGCGGGGAAACTCTCGTCCTCTCCTCCATGTGCGGTCTTTTGTTCCTACCAGCCCACTTCGGCTCGCCTGGAGCCCTGTAGTTTGTGTCTCTCACTCCGTCCTGGGTTCAGTTCTTCCTCTCAGTCCGAACTGGGGGTTCGTTTAGAACTTTACTGGTACCGACACTGTTCCAGTTATTACACGTTACAAATCCACCATTTTAGACTCTCTTTTTATTGTTTACCAGGCTCATCTCTCCCGTTTCTTGTCACATTGTTGCTGGAATCCACCGGCGGTGCTCCAGGGCTCCCAGTTAGGACCACATCCTTTGTGTGTGTGTGTGTGTGTGTGTGCGTGTGCGCGCGCGCGGAGGGGGTGGGGGTCGGTGATGAGGAGAAAGGTCATTAAACAGGTACTGTAGATGTGAAACAGCGCTGCCGTACATGAACTTTGACTGTGGAATGGAGAGTAAACAACCAAACAAAGTACAGCTGCAACAGTGAAAACGGAACAATTAAGGAATTGTAATTTCGGCCATGTTTAGATTTTAGTTAACTCTTCTTTGAGGTCACAAAAAGAAAATGTTGTCCTTTAAAACATCAATTTTGTAGATGTGCACACACACCGATGTATTCATAGTTTTCTCACTTTGTTAAAAAAAAAATCAAATGAAAGAATTAATTTTCACTTGTGACATCGGGAGGATATAAACTTTTTAAACTAAACAAATGTACATTTCTTTTATAAATGAGAACATGAAAACATTTTCTGCCTTAATAACAAACAGGCTTCACCTTTAGACTTTGTCTTCAAGGTCAGAATGTTCATTAGCTTTAGTCATTTTAGTCACCTAAATTCAATCAGTTTTAGTTTAATTTTTATCATTGAAATATCGTTACGTCATCCGTCAACTTTTAGTCCCTACACTAGTTAAATATGTCTCGAACCGAACCTAACTGTGCCGCTTAGTGGAAACGGGGCCTAAATGACGGCTCCAGCTTCTCCACAAAGAGGCGGAGTCCCTTTGTGCTGCTTCACTGCTGCTGCTGGAAGTGAAGGTTGGTCCTGAAGCACATCTCCTGTTCCCTGGCCAAGTGGCAAAGACTAACGCTGCTGTAGAGAATCGGGGGATACCTGCCGCTGCCGCGGTCCAACACAGTTCCAGCATTGACATGACTGGAGGTGGCGAGTTATCGCGTGCTGGTGTGAAAAGACCCTCAAGTAAAGTCACATGTATTTATCGTCAGCACCAGCTGCTGTTTGCGATGTGTATTGCGTGTAATGTAAAATCTAAACGGGCTTAATTCATCGCATTTTTTAAACTCGATTTTCACTATAGTTACATCTCCAGTGTGCGCAACGATACGCTTAAGTGACAGAACGAAATGTAGCTAATGCTGGACTTAGTTAGCATTATAAAAACTCATCTAAATAGATGTTGATAATATGATCAAAGTAAACGTCTATCTGCTGTCAATACAGGTTTGTAAACATGACCTATCACTGTGTGTTATTTGCTGCCCTCTACTGGTGTTAACGTGCAGCCCGCCGCTCATTGGGGCTAAATCTTTTGACGCTGTTGGTGCCTCTTTTTGTTGAGTTTTGTCTGAGCTGGAGTCCCGGCCCTCATAGTCACAGTTCAGTAATGTGCCAATGGGGCTGTGATGTCAACACCCCAACACTACATGCGTGTCCGGTTTACATGGCAACAGTCGGGGCGGCGTTTTTAAAAGATTACAGTCTGGATCCCAGTTCCAAAACCACCAAAATGGCCAAAGTGCAACAGTAGTTGTAGCTGTTTTCTGCCCCTGAATGTCAGCGCCTTTCCACCACCTGAAAATGCCCCTGTTGTATTCACGTTTTGGAGCAACAACATTCCTCCAACAGTGCCGCTAAACGTATCCAGTTCTCCACTTTCCCGTCCCCTCCCGCGTCCTCGTCCCAGCCTCGGCGAATCGATCGCAGTTTGCTCCGCTTCAGTTTTCAGGCAGTGATTGGAGTGTGATCTTTTTTAGATTTGTCAGAGAAAGTGTTAACAGAGCTGCATGATGAACTTTCGGGCGACGGCAATGAGAAAATGTCTTTCTGTAAAAGCCTGATGAGACACTACAGGACGTTCGGGCTGTGAGTTACACGTGACAAGAAGTCGGTGCGTCTTCACTGCTTGTTTCTCTACTCAATGGTGGCCTGTTCGTTTACGTCACCACATCACACCGTGCACGATGGACTCGTTGGATGCGTTTCCTTGGCTTGAATTCTTTTGGTTTGACGTTTTTAATACTGTGTTGTATCGTGTTTATTAGCTTGCTGTCTTTTTTTTTTTTTTTTCAACTCAACTGCAGAGCGCCGCCATATTTTGCATTTGGATAGCAAACCAGTGTTTTTACAGGACATGATGTATAAGTACTCTGGGGCTCCAGTGTGAGCAGTGATTTATACACACTGATTATTCAGATCAGATTTTTTATTGTTTGTGAGGTAATGTCCTCCACACAGGATATTTGATCCTTTGACCGAATGCCCCTCCCATCAAATATGTTTGTGTACGCTTGAAATGACAGGAGACATAGCAAAACGCTAGCTAGCAATCTGAAAAACATCTTATACTGATGCAGCGGGTGGAGGTAAAATCATTGCAGGTTTATTCTCGATGCCTTTTTAAGGCTGCCCAGGTTATGTGTGTGCGACATTTTCAGACGAGCGACTGGTGAACTGAATTGTTTGGACTGGGAACTCTTGACCCACCCATTTGTTGAATAAGTGGAAGTGTTTCTTGTTGTGCTTATGATTTGTGGGTCTGGACTTGGTCTAAACTTGTACTGAGGTGTGACTGTGTAGCAGCTATTTGTCTATGTAACATTTTGTAGCTGAGCGAAGCAACTAATTGTGTTTAAGGCTGTAGCAAGGAACCTGTGTGAATGGATCAACAGCTGGGTGGTGGTGCTGGAACTTCATTGCAGAGGCAGCTTTGCTAACTAGTGTCACACACGGTGACTGCCTCTATGGCATGTACCCCGTCCACACAGGCTAACAGCCACTCACAGCTGGACTTTCAGTGTGGATGTAAATCAGCGGGATATAGTCCCACTGCAGTGGCCACAGGTATTGATTACCTTCTACTCTGCTTGGTTGTGATGTAAACATTCAATTTTCGGACGCGTGTTTGGCGGATCACCGTGACGTGTGTTCAGGATCTGGACAGTGGTGCCTAAATTGGAGATTTGAGAGTGGTTCTGTTGTTCCTTTTACTTTCCGAAACCTGTATGTTCTCAGAGATACAAAATGGTAACGACTGTAGCATTGCCGCTAGCATCCATGTTACTTTCTAGTGTTTACGCTGTTTACAAACTCTGTCTCCAGCACGTTTGTGACATCGCGTGTGATGTATCTGATAAAACAAAAACACAGAGGGAGACTGCCTTATCCCATGGCAGTACAGATGTACCGCCATGGGACAATTGTAAACGGGTCTACCCTCGGTTAAGAATAACAGTACATACTGATTTTGGTGTGATAGTGTGTTTATGCCTAACGGGCGTGGCGGCCTACCAGAACCACAGACGGCCCGGTTCTAATAAGCACACTTTGCCCCCATTATTTACCATTCCTGCCTCGTGTTGGATGTTCTTGCTCTCTGCTGGGAGGGTTAGTGGTCCAGGTCGCAGTCACATTGAGGATTTTTCTTCTGGTTTACGTTAGCTTCTTACTACTCCTGGTTACATCTGGACAAAACATCACATTCCTGTCCTGTCGTTCCACCTCACTGGTTCACGCTGTTTACATTGACGTCGACTCCATGCTGTTACCTCCTCTGATGCCGTCTCGGAGGCGAAACAACATCAACCCCCATTTTACAACCGTTAGGTTTATCCAAACTGGCGAGACACAGCAGAGGTGCTGCAAGCTGTGTAAAAGAAGTTTCTGTTGCCATTGCCTGTCAATCAGTGGACTGTATTCTGTCACCAATGAGCACCAGGCAAACAGCACGTAATTTAACAACTGCTATAAGCTGTTTAAAGAAAGCAGTTGTAATTTATAGCGTGATTTTGTTTATTACTCACGGATTACAGATTTAAGGTTTGTGCTGAGCTGACTCGAATGGTCTCTTTAGCCGTCCTCTGCATAAAACATACAGGTCTCCTTTGGTATGTTCATGACTGCTGGAACAGCCGAGTCCTCTGTTTTTGAATGAACAGGCTCTGTTTAAAGGCCACCTTAGCTGGAGGGGGCATTTAACCTTGCTGCTTTATTCGAGCTGTCACTCTTCATGTCGATTCATTTCAGACACAACAGCTGGGAGCCCCAAGAAAACATCCTGGATCCAAGACTCTTAGCTGCGTTCAACAAGAAGTGAGTGTCCCATCGAGATGAAACCACTGTGGTCTCAAATCTCACTGTAAATCTAGAGTTGTTGGACCGTTATGTGTTTTTAGTGACTTTTTAGTGATTTACACCAAAGATGCTTTGCGTATGTAATAAGACAAGCTTTGATGAGATTGTGTATAAAGTAAATATATATATATGTATGTATAATTGCCTGAAGAGTAATTGTTTTACAAGTTTCCAGTCATCTTCACTTAAATGCTTTATGTTAATATACTGTTTTTTTAACGACATTTTTTCAACTACTAAACACTACAAAAATGTAATTTATAGTTCATATAAACACCGTTAATGTGCCCGATGTCGCACTCAGGCTGAGAAGTAAATTGTTGGACATCTGACATATTCTTTAGTAACTGAAGTGATGTCACTAATAATGTCATAACAGATTAACAGATTAATTCCTGTCAGACAACAGCTAACTTTAGCACGCAGTCATTTTCTTTCTAACATTTCTGTTTCATAATGTTACACGAATTGTGGATTGGGGTAAATAATTACAAACAAAGTACTGTAACATATCAGTTCATTGGTATTTTAGCATCAGATTTAATCTGTATGGACATTACATGGAAACATGTTTTTAAGTAGCATAATGCTGCTAAGTTTTCAGAATCCTGACGTGCTTACAGGAACACTGTTATTTGACACTATCTCACCTTGAGATTGATGTCAGAGGCCGTGTCTGCTTGTGGTCTATATTATTACATGATAAAAGCTTATTAATCTTTCATGGGGTGTTTAATTTTGTTTGTAGGGAGCAAGAAAAGGAGCTTCTGATTCGTAAGAAAGGGAAAAGGCCAAGGGGACGACCCCGGAAAATCCTAGTGAGTACAATTTAGAGTAATTTTTGATTCCCTGAGGACACAGAAAACTATCTAACTCTTGCTCTTAATTTCAGGAAAATGTTCCAGAAGTTACAAAGTCGAGCAGCTCCTCATCAGGTTCATCATCATCGTGTTCCGACTCCTCATCCTCATGCTCCTCCTCTTCATCCTCATCAGATGATGACGATGACGACGAAGGCCAGGCAAACCAGAGCGTCAGAACACGGGACCTTCATCCCGTCCCCCAGAAGAAGGCGCAGATTGTTGTGGCCAAACAGGAGCCCCTGAAGAAACGGAGCAGGAAGCCTCCGTCCCCCGACATGAATAATGGCCCCCGCAAAATCCTGAAGACGCTGAAAGATCCCGATGTTCGAGGAGCGATCAAGAAGCCGGTTCACCCAGCAAGCTTCACCTTCATGGGCTTTCATCGAGGCCCAGTGAGGGACCCAGTGGGTGGTCAGAACAGGAGCCCTTTGACCCAGGGTGGGGCTGTTAAAAACTTGATAGGCTCTGTGGGATCCCCCTCCCCGAACAAATCCAGCCAGAACAGGAATGTCACTGAGGCTAAACCATCCGTCTCCAGTATGAGCAGCGGGATGAGTCTGGATTTGAAAGCAGCTGCAAGTAAATCAAAAGGGGTAACGGCGCCGAATTCAAACACATCCAAAAGTCCCATTCAGGGAAACACGCAGCATACACTAAGTTCCCCCAATGGACCAAAGAAACTCCAGGCCCCGGTGTCAACACTGCAGCGGATGCCCAACACTAAAGCTGTGGCTTCCTTTCCATCCAAGAACATCTCCTCCACTCAAGGTTCTGGCCTTCAGCCTCTCAACCTCCAGAGCAAACTGGCACAAAACAATGATGCTGCTGGAAATGGCCCCAGTCCAGTATCAGGCCTAAGAAATGCAACAAACGCAGCAAGAAAAACTCCAGTTACACAAAATCAGGAGTATAATCCTCCTAAGAGTCCGGCAACTCCTGGAAAACCGCAGGCCAGAAAGACCCACCCGGGAGCAGATAAGGTCAGGGAGGCAGCTGAAATCCAGAGCCCAAGGGTCCAAGGCAGGCTGGAGAAGAGCAGCATGCAGAAATCCTCCATGGAGCTCCAGCAGGAGAGGTCAGCCTGCAAAGACGGCAAGAAAACTACCGACATGAGCACGGGGGAAGACGAAAGCAGCTCCGATTCCGACCAGGACTACACCGGACAGAACCGCTCAGTCACGGTCCAGAACCAGGACTGGAAGCCCACTCGGAACCTGATAGAGCACGTGTTCGTAACGGATGTCACCGCTAACCTGGTTACTGTCACCGTCAAGGAGTCGCCGACCAGCGTGGGCTTCTTCAGCATTCGTAACTACTGAAAGGAATCGAACATCAGGGGGCTTTTTGCTTCTGAGGGAACGAGATTAAACTCTGGCTGAAGAATTCCTGAGGAACACTTTGGGTAATAGAGGTTCATCCGCTCTTAATTTCACAAAAGGATGAATTATTTAGGTTAAAAAATATAAACCTTGCTTTTGATTGTGGTTATTTATTTGCTTATGTCTACACATTTCTCAAAAATGGCTTTGGAGGAAAGGCAGAAAAACAACTGCTGCAATAGACATTTCACCCCTAAAATCAAAAACGCTTGTCGTCCCTGTTATCTATAGTAATGTATCCATCTAGATCATTCTTGTGTGAGTTGATCAGTTTTGGAGATACCAGCTGGAGAGTCAGTATAATGGAACTAGACAGCATTTCAGCTGCGGTGCCCAACTGCCCATCTATAGAACTGAACAACTCACACCAAAAGTATCTAGATAGATAAACACCATGAGAGGCAAGAGAAAAAAATAGCTTTTGAGTTTGCGGGTGAACTGTAATTTTAAAAATGAAGACAAATCTCTATAGTCTGTGGATGTGATATTCTAACATAACCACAGAAGAGGAGCATAATGAAGAAATAAAGTGTAGACATGAGCAGCCTCTTTTAGCCATTTAGCTCATAATGTGTCAGTGTTGTGGATCATTCAATAGCTAATGTACACCAGTTTTTAATTCTTAGTAGTATAGTAGTGTTTATTTTTTTACTGTTTCATAAAGTAGCTACCTCCTTTCTCTCCAGGGTATACCTTTTATTGTGTCCATATAATTGTTCTTATATATCTCAAAATGTCCTGGACGCTCATGCTGTATGAGCTGTAAGGGTAATGAAAAACCCCGACGGGACGGCCTCTGACTTCCACACCTTTTCTTATCTCCTCATGAAGAAGTTTCATTCCACAGCACAGCCAGTTTATCAGCACAGCTTTTCCAAGCATGCGGGGGTGTCTGATACTGTATCTGCTCTCCTCCTGCTCAGATAAAGACTTGGTTCTGGCTGAGGTTTGCACTCGCCAGCTCCTCGAGTCTTCTCCACGCTCGCATTGACACGACGAGCGTTTCTCCCTCGCAGGTTCCCATGAGCCTTTGGAAACCGCTGTGGATGAGGCTCAGCATTATCTGTCGCCAACCTTAAAACGCCGGATTTCATTCTGCTGGTGTCGAGTTCTGAAACGTCTTTTTTTTTTTTTGGTTTTGACACTTGCAGCTGCAGGTGTTTCATTTCACCCATCTGTATGGGCTGTGGAGCTGCAGGCCCGGCCTCCCAGACAAGACATGAAAAAGGGTTTTTATCTGATGTAACGGAAAAGAAACCACAACAATGCGCCCTACTTTCTGCTCCCACGAGAGGAGTTCAGCAACCAAGCACTTCAACTGAACTCTGCAGACTGTGCCTTTCTTTCCTGTCAAAGAACCCAAAGATAGCTAGAATTTTCAGGTGGTTCAATACAGGAGTTTCCCTGGAGCAAAGCGCGCAGGCTGGATCATTTTTTTATGTCCACATTGACTCGAGACGGGGAAGACTCATCACAGACGAACAGAGCAGACAAATATTTGATGCCTTACTGAAGCAATAAGGGGGTGAAACTAGAAGACATTTGCATTCAGCTGAAAAGTGAAAGTGCACTCATGTGTTACATGTGGAAACGTTAGTGCACCAGCCGGTAGGTGAAGATTAGAAGATAGACGAGATGTTTTCTATGGCTATTATTTTACTGTATCTGATTTTGTAATTAATGAAAAGAACGACCTTGATATATATTTCCAGTTCTTCTTTTCTAGCGCTACTAACCATCTCAATGGAATGTTCTCTTTTACAATCTATTTATTTTAAAACGAGCTTTTCAGGGTAGGACAGTGTCATCGATCCTTGTGTCACTCGTCAAACTGACTAATAATAAATGGTACAACCTTATGTCTGATTATTGCCTTTCAATTTAAAAAAAATGCTAGTTTGAGCTTCTTAACTGTGGCTATTTGCCGCTCTCTTGTTTTATATCAATGTTAAATCGGGCTGTAGGACTCGGTTGAGTATATAGAGCAAAATGTAAGTAATGCAATATATTTTGATATATTTTGTCAGACATTGGGCACTCTAAGTTGCACCGTAGGTGTGAATGTGAGTGTTAATGGTTGCCTCTATATGTGAGTCCTGCGATGAACTGGCGACTTGTCCAGGTCGACCCCGCCTTGACCTAATAATGCTGAGATAGGCTCCAGCCCCCCTCCAGTTGAAAATGGATACCCTTTGTGTTCACACTAGCAGGATGGAAGCAGTTAGCCTTGAGGGCTTTCTGTCAGAAAGGAATCAAAAATCCCATGCGATAACTCTACCATCCTCGGTTAGTGGGTTGAATAGTGAACATACACTGCGCTAGTTTAAATTCCGGTCATGAAACTTTGTCTCTTTTATTTCATGTTATATTTCACTCACAATTTGTTTTATGTTTCGGTACCACAAACTCTTGATGGTTTAGGTGCAGCAAGTGGCCCCAGCTAGCTATCAAAATAATGATATGTTTAGGCCTGTCAAGGATTAGCTTTCAGCATAAAAATTGGGTCATGGTTAGGATCTAAACTTCCTAGCTAGGTTTGGGTTTGCAAACGAAATTTTAGAGATTAGTTTAGGAACCAAATGTGCTTGGTCAAGTTAAGCCCACAAAACTACCTGGCAAACTTAAGGCACCAAAAGTATTTAGATGGA
>KV751363.1:2900496-2918145 GCA_001698575.1 Mola mola
AACATAACCACATTGTTACCCTCAGGCAACAAACTTTGTTAAGTCCACGCAGCACAAATGTTTTGTTATTTTTGTTGACACAGCAAAAATACTTATACGTTCGGTGGAAGTGTTTGGGTTAAAAACAGACGCCTGCACAACATTTAACAATTCCTACAATAACCTTTCTGTAAGAAAGCCTTCAAGGCTAACTTCTGCCATGTGCCTCAGATAATGTTAAATTGGGGTGAAATGACAGGAAAGGTGCTTCAACGCTGCCATCTAAATTTCAGGGGCTTGAACTCAACATGAACAGACACTAATGTCTGCAAATTAGAATGACGCACTCTTTAGTGAACCCAAACAAAGTGAAACATTTTTGTTACACACCTGTTAGTGCCCAGCTTTCACCCATAAGAATCCTCAGAGATTTTATTAATCTTTACTAATCGCTTCACTTTCGCAATGTTGGCAGCAGCTGAGAGGATGTTGACGTTATCATGGACTCCACATGCTGATCTGAAATTCAACATTTATGACTGGTCTTGATCTTTCATTCTTATCGAAGCAGTCTTGAGTCTTCACAAGAGTGATAGAGGCCACGTGTACTGCGGCAGCCACTAGATGGTGCTGTTGTACTTGGAGGAAAAGGCTCCCGAGAGGCCCCAGTGTCTCAGTTATCTATAATTATATAATCTGTTGGTTTAGACACCTAAGATTGAAACTTTGAAAACTGAAGTCTGTCATTATGCTCAGCGCGTATAAACGGTCAGTTTGCTGGTTTTCTCACATTGAAGGCTCTCAGTGTTGTAACACAACAGTGTTCTCTCCAGAATGCAGACAGCGTGATGCCTGTATACCACGTTGTCCTTCCACCAGCAGCGGCTCCGGAGGTACAAATGAGCACCGTTCACGAAATTTCCTCCATATCTCCATCTACGATCTTGATAACACTGGAAAACCATACAAGCCCTTCGACGTGCCAACACTTAAACTGTATGGTGAGTGGTTCCGTCGCAGCCACTCGCCGCATTTTGTTTGCTTCTGGTGTGTCTGTGTGTGCAACTGACAAAACTGGAGCAAAGCACTGGAGGAATAACCTTTCAATGTGGTGTTTTAAATCAAATAACCTTCTCTGCGACATGCAGCCAGTCTGACTGACAGTTTCCCATCAGCCTCAGCTGCAGAAAGCCCACGGTGCTGATCTTTGGTGGTCGCTGTGTGGTCTGAAGTTATTTCCTCCACTTACTAAACTTTCTGAAGACTGTCCATGCCGAGGAAACATTTGGGATAATGTCACCAATGGAAAAATTGTTGGACTTTTCAAAGCAGAAGTGCTGAATATTTCGGTATTTCTCGGCCTTGTAGGCGCCAAAATGTTTCCGTGAAAACTTTTCCGCTGTGGTGTTTGGTTACTAGGACCGATTTGCTCGACAAGGCCACACGACGAAACATCAGAAATACCTACGCTCAAGCTGTTATTGTCTGCTCACATGGAGTAGTTACCCACAGTTAAACTTCCGTGAGCTTTTCACTTATAACGTAAAGATCCCGTATCAAACGAATGTGCTGACGATGCACCCGATTGCCAGGGGGGCCCTGTTGTCCCCATGTTTACGGGAAAAACAAACAAGTACACGTCGGTACATTTCCAAGTTTTAATTCAGTGCTAAACAATCAGATATTTTCCATGAATTCATTTTTAAACATCGGAAAAATTCGGGAAACATTTCCCCTTCGGCCGCTGATTGGTTGTGACCGGTTTTATACAGTAACTGTGGCTGAGTCAAACACACGCAGGTTTGTCACTTTGAATTTGTCACCAGACACTTGCAATAACAATTTGAGCTCCGTTGGTGGCAAACAAAGAGGTTTATTTCCAATGTTTTGACTTTGTCTACTTCCGTTGCATTATGTAGCCTCGTTGAGCTAAACAGTCGTCGCCACTGGACTCCGTACTGGTGGTCACTTTTGTAAAGCTTTAGATCCAAAAAAGACGAGGAAATGGGGTTTGAACTGATAAGTCCTAGAGTAGGATGGCACTTGAGGAGATGCAAGAGGTCAGAGGGACGTCTGCGGTTTCGCTCTCCGCCGGCAAAGTGGTGCGAGAAGCTCTGTTATTGTTCTGCCGAGAGTCTGCAGCACCTCTTCAACGCGCAGACTCCCCTCTCCCTTCTCTCACCACCGCCGTATTTACACACTCTTAAAAACACTGTCATGCCGCCTGACTAAGTGACAGAAGTTATCATTACACAAAGCGCTCGATTCCATAATTTACAGCGATCCCTGTCCCAGTCGTGTGGAATTCTCCCAAAATAAATCCAAGTAAACACTTACGCGACAAAGAGGCACTCACAGTGGCCTGGTATGCATAAACAGTGCGAACAGTGTGACAGTGTAATCCCGCTCACACACACACACACACACACACATATAGCCAACAACCAGGCCGGGCGCTGTCTTCAGGCTGGCGCTACCTCAGCCCCTCGATGCACCGACAGCGGCCCCACACCTGACTCCCGCGGAATGAGCCAGACTCCAGTCCATCTTGCTTGGCAGCCGTCTCGTCTCTTCTCTCCTCCTCGGGACGTTTTATTGTTTTAGCAACGCGGGATGCCGTAAATCAGTCGGCCCTTTGTTCAAAGGCCACAAACGGGCTTCCCATGATGCACTGCTGAACGCGAGGGTCACTTTCTCGCCTTTGTAATCTTTTAATGCCATCAAGGAAAGCTTCCCGATCATTTGGTCGCTTTTGATCCGCTCTGTGGCCCCGTCGCCGGCCGGGGCTGACACCGACGGCCCTTTTGTTTGTGTTTGTGTTTGGACTCTTCCCTCCACCTTGAGGATCACAGACGAGCCGGGCTGGCTGACTTTTAAAGCGCCTGGGATGGTCGCTACTCGATTTCAAAGGGAGTTTTTGGAAACCTGATCCGGCCCTCCAGCGAGCATACCTTCTGCAGCCACGTCTCCCTGGGCCCTCATTCTGAAGCACTCCACCGGAGCAGTGTAAACAAACTTCAGTTTGTTCTCTGATATTGAGAGGTTAAGACAAGCGGCAGTCCTCCACTATGACAACATGGCCTCAGACAGACGATGTCATCTGTCTTACCTCACTCTCCATCCATCACCGCGCCGGAGTCGACATGTCTGACAGTCCCACTCTCGCTTTCCTCGCTGGCACAGGCCTCCACATCTGTCACACTTTCCTCCGAGCTTACTTTTATTACAGCAGAGAGGGAGTCCGCCGCCTCCTCCGAGCCCTCCGGCCTCACGGACACCTGAGGGGCAGCCAGGCAGAGAGGAGACCTATTGATTAGTCATGGTGTCTGATGTCATCCCGGCTCTAGGAGCGCTTTCTCCACCGCTGCTCAGTCACCTGCAGAACGCCAGAGCGGAGCGGGAGCCATCTTGGACAACAGTGATTCAGTTAGAACTTCAACCGATGAGCCAAACGAAACGTCAAGACTAAAGTAGAGATTTATTAAATGGTTTTTTTGGGGTTTTTTTAATATTTAAAGGTGCTCAGAGACTCACATAAATAAAAAAAATGTCAACCAAACATATTTTGCCACAGCCATCTAATATCCGCCATAGCTAGCCAAGGTTTGTAACAGCTAGCTAACATCTTCGTCGCCCAGCTGGCAAATGATGGACCAACATTGTGGCTGAAGTAACATAAAAGGTAAAAGCCCAAAGGTGATTACGATTTTTTTTTCTTCTAAAAACTCCAATCTCATAAAAGCTTTGCTCTTTTCGCTGCTCGCACCGAGGAAAGGTAGAGGAGGTAGCTGGAAGAGCTCCGGTTAGCTTTAGCTTTCCTGCCGTTAGCTTCTTCAGACTGGACGTACTCTGGGGTTACTTTGGCTTCACTCACAGTGAAAAACTTCCACACTGCCGACATGTTTATGTTAGCGTGCGGCTAAAAAGAAGCCATCTCTGGTTCTGGACGATTCAGTCGGTACGTCTCTACATTTTTGTGTTTTTGTGGTGTTGTAATAACCAACATGTATGTTTTAAATTCCTGAGGAACATGTGTTAAATTAAAGTTTCATATATAATAGGGACATACATACCGTAATACATGTCCGTATGACCTAAACTGGGGTCGACCCGACATGGAACCCCAGCGGTGGCGGCGGCGAGCAGGGCCCGGTGCCGGCGGACCTGCGTGCGGCAGGACGAGTCTCCCTGTGAATTTCACAGGTCATTACTCTGGCTCCAGCCTGCGGCCGGCTTTCTCTTCTCCTCGGCCCCTGAGAGACAGCAGCTTAGCGGCTTTGTGCTGCCTAAACAAGCGTGTCTGTCTCACAGCGGCAGATTAATGTGGAGATACGGGGCTCTGCTCCTCAGGGAGACCTGCGCCGGAGCCCCCAGTCAATAACAGAGAGAGCAGGACGGAAACAATCCGGTGCTTTATGTAAAAGCACGACGGTGCACGACTCGATGAACAGACCCCAAATACAAATGGGATATATGGCATCACATAAATCCAAAGTATGATACGTACGAAATGGCTGCTCTCATTAAAGTTTCATATATTGTTTAGTCCGTGAGTCGGTATTTGGTGTGTTTGAATGGACATTTGCGGAGGAAAGTTTGAACGTTGACTACGCTGAGGTCGAGAGGTGGCGCACGCGAGGCTGACGGCCCGGCGGGAACGAACCGGCGTCAAATCGAAGAGTTGATGGCACCAAGACAAAAACAATGTTGCCATTTGGTAACGCTAAACCAAAATCTAAGTTTTATTCAATTTCAAAACGTTTTACACATTCTACATCCGCCGCCTGGAAAGTGAAGAATCGAAGCCTCTTTTGATGACTGTGTCCACAGTTGTCATCGTCAAGATAATTAAAACGGGTGTTTGTGGTGCGGGAGGAGCCAACACCAACCGACAAATCCTGCGCCGTACTTTAATTTCACCTTCGGCGATTTATTCTGCCCACCGAAACGTGTCAGGTGAACACCAACAAGGGGCCAAGTGTTTGTTCCGCCGCTCAGGCTGAAACCTCAGGCTTCTTGACTTCACTGATTATTGGCTCGCCGATGAACCGTCGAGGCTCTGCGGACCATAATGCATCTCTTCACTGCCAGGGCTCGTGTGTGGTGAACACAAACCCTCCAGATGAATGACAACAAACAACACAGGATCTCAGGCTGCCCCACCACCCCTGAGGAGGAAGGGGGTCACACAAACACTCTGACCGCCTCTTAATGTCTTTAAACGGGGCCCATTCAGACGGGATGGTGGACGGGGGAGAAAATCACGTTGCCCGGACCGCCGCTGCGCTGTTTGGGAAGGATCAGGACGCGGCCAACGGCTCGGCTTGACTCCCAGCACACACGGCTTTCACAGAGGCGCCAGCTTGTAATTAACACTTTGGAGATTACGTTTACAGGACCAACACGGTCTGCCTGAGTTTTATTGCCGGCCGACTTGTGCTTCTGCCCTCCGGGGACACAAAACAGGCTCTGTCCGATGTTTGGCCTGTCCCGAGAGCGAGCGTGCTCCAGCGTCCTCTGGTTGTTCATTCGCTCCTCAGAGATAATGACACCTTTTTCTTCTGGATGAAGTCTGACCCAACGAATCTGTTTCCGCAGCTTTCGTTCATTCACCCGAGCCCACTGCCGTGACACCAATCTGTCTCCTGGCAGCGTACTCGTTCTCACGCAGCCCCTCGGCTTCCCCAGTTTAACGTGCTGTGGCAATAAAGCAGCCGTTGGCGTGCTGGTGACCTCAGGAGCACGAGGACGTCAGCACAAAGACCTTTCCTGACCGCGTGATGAGTGTTAGAAATGTAAATATAAGGTGTTGGGATCCTCCTGGGTATTATCTTTGGATCTAAATATATCAGCTAAAAGCAGAGCTAAGATTAGCCCGACCAACAGGGGGCAGATATCCACTGTGTATCAGCGGGTATTCCCTGATACACCTGAACGAAGTTTCCCTTCGATGGGAAGTGACGGATTCCAGTGGCGCGACATGAATCTGGACATGTAGCCGAAAACCCAAACACGAAACAGTCCTAAAGAGGGAGTTTGTCCAGGATCAGGACAGGCCGAGGCGTCTGACGCTTTGCTGTGTGTGTGTGTGTGTGTGTGTGTGTGTGTGTGTGTGTGTGTGTGTGTGTGTGTGTGTGTGTGTGTGTGTGTGTGTGTGTGTGTGTGTTACTTCTACAGGTTGCAAGGCTCAAACTACAAATAAGACGAATAACACAGATGTTTTTTCTCTTAGCGTAATTCACTGCAGGATTTCATTAAGAGTGACGCGCCGGGTCATGTGATCGCACAGATGTCAACAAAATGACTGAAGTGCAATAAGTTGCCAACAGGGTAAACGAGTATGGATGAGGAGGGCAAACGTGGACCTTTAGCTGTCGGTTTAAGAGGAACTGCGGTGTGCTAGCTAAAGTTAGCCTAGCGTGGGCTGGCCATCTGTCCTGTTTTAGGACGGACAGTCTGGTTTTGAATGAACATTTCCGCCTACCACTGCAAGCTGTGAGCCATTTGTCCTCTTTTTGAGTTCATCCCTAGTTAACCTAACCATAACCCTATAATAAATAATAAGTATTAATAAATAGGCTTTGTATATTTATAGACATTCCCTAAAGACTTATTGAGCTAGCAAATATCTGCCATTTTGTTGGTCAACACAATGAATGCAGCCAAATTCACAACAGATCCAGTCATCTTTTTTTTTTTTTTTGTCGTTATGCACTTCGAGAAAGTCAACATATAGCGGCTAAGGGACAAATGATGGGGTATCCATGGTTAAAACCTCCGTGCAGCTCAGAGGGGATGTCTTGTATCACCCGACACACCAAGAAAATCAAGTTATTTCAACATTATTCTCGACATTTCCCCTTCGTGAATAATGAAAATTTCTTTTGTCCACTCATAATTCTAACGACTGGCACCGATCGTCTCCCGTGTCATCCTGAATGGACGAAAGCGTCTGGATTCGTCACAATAAGGAGACAGGACAGCGACCATGTTTGCTCCATGTTATGCGGTTCACGACGAGGATGTAAACACCAAACGAGGCGTCTCTGTAGTATCACCTCGGCTGCGGAGGTTAAAAAGGCGCATGAAAGAATCCAGACGGATTAATAGCACCACAGATGATTTGAATATGTGGTTTGGATTTGGGAGTCAAAGTACAGCCTTGGAGCTGTATGGAGGTAATGTATCCCCGAGGGGGGGGGGGAAATGCTCGCCGAGACATAAAGTTCACTATTAAACATGCTGTATCTTGTTCAAGACGTACACAGACATTAACATATAGACGGCAGTTTGTGGTTTTAGGTGGAGTCCTGTTCAGCAGCTATGCTGTGACACACATTGCTGCCAGTGAACCCAAACTTCAGTGCTCTGAGAGTGTAAAGACCCTCCAGCTCAGTCGTCCAGTCGCATTCCTCTTTCCAAGGTCTTTGTGACAGTCCTGCTCAGGCGCCGTCTCGAAGGTGACATGAGGGGTTACAGCGGAAGCTGGGACCCGTCCTGGCCTTCGTATCCAGCACGGCACCTACGTGGCATTTGTGCAACACCTTGACACAATGCAATTATATCAGCCACCCACAGGCGTGTTAATGAGGCTACGCGGTCATCAGGATGGAGACATGAAGTTGGTTTCATCCCGGCTTCTGCTGCTGGAGGGTTTTTGATCCACATAATTTTGGATGTATCTCACATCGTGCTTCCCGCTCGGCGGTGAGACTCTGAGGCCAGACAACACCCCACATCTCCTGGCTCTCGTTCGACCTTCCTCTTCCCGCTCCTCACTTTCTGGTTACCTGCTGGAGGAACAGAAACACTGAGCCTTCCTTCACTGGTCTACAGCAGGCCGTCAGATCGGGGGTTGCCATGGTGAGGTAATAAACTCCCAGCAACACTGGTGCTACAGAACACGCCAGAGGATTTAGAAGAAAGATACCCATTGAGGAGTATGTATGTTCTCCCCGTGTCTGCGTGGGTTCCTCTGGGTGCTCCGGCCTCCCCTCGCAGTCCAAAGTCATGCAAGTCAGCTGGTTACACCAAACTGCCCGTGGGTGTGAATGTGCTTGTTTTTTTTGTCTCTGTATGTCAGATGTGTGATAAACTGCTGACCTGCCCAGGGTGTACCCCGCCTTTACCCAGCAACTCCAGCCCCGCATAGATGGTGAAAGATAATGGATAGATGGGATATTCTTTCTTCTGAGTTCTTCTGAGTCACCGCACGGGTCAATCGGTAACATGAGAAAATGTGCCATAAAACCTAACTTTGTCCGTCTGTCCGCTAAAAAAGTTAGCGGGCAGTCATGGGCTAAAATTAATACTTAAAGCACATATCAAATACATTTTTCCCCAAAGAAGGTTTCGCGCTGTTTCCGCAGCTCTTATCACACACGTGTGTTCACGTTCTCATTGTTCTCATTAGTTTGGTGTTGTTCAACACCAAGAGAAAAGAAATCCAGCTGATTCTATCCAAAAGAAGCCAAAGGTATCCGTGAACGATGTCCTCTGCCTGCTCCCACACTGTGGAGGCCCCTGGTATTGTCAATTTGCCTGGACTATCCTGAACCAAAACCTTTAAGACGAGATTCTAGTTACAAAACAAACACAGCAAGATGATTTATGACCTGCAACTGAGAAAGAAAGAAGCCTGGGGGTCAAGGCGATATAAAGCAATATGGTGGTGCCGATGTTAGCACTGTTGCCTCACAGCAAGAAGGTCTTGGGTTGGATTTGGAGTCTTTCTTTGTGCAGTTTGCCTGTTCGTCATGCTTAAGGGAAGCTCGGGTTCTCTCCAAAGACATGCAAGGTCAAGGTTAGGTTGACTGGTTAACGCTGCTGCGCCAATGTGAGCGTGTTTGTCTCTGCAAGTCAGCCCTGTGATGAACTGGCGACTTGTTCCAGATGTACCCCGCCTTCGCCCGATGATGCTGGGATAGACTCCCGTGACCCTGCATAGGGATAAACGGTAGATAATTAATAAATGAATACATCTACAGCGTCGCCCTAAATAACTTAAATACAAGTGATAAATGACCAATAATTACATATTGCACTCAGCAATGTGTCAAACAATGACTCAGACAGCTTTGATTGCTCTTTCATTCCAGCATGATGTGGGTGTCACAGTGGATGATATTTCAGTATCTGTTTACGTAAACGACAGAGCGGGACTCCCGGAATCACTGTTCTGGAGTTATTGTAGATGAGCGGCTGAAGACAGAAAGAAAACACACAACGTGGCCGAGCTGGGAGCAATGTGCAGAGATCCTTGAGTACATCTGAGAAGCTCACAGAGCTCCAGGAATGATCCCTGCAGATACTTAACATCTCGGGAGAACATGGGACAGGGATGATGGACGGCTCACACGCCAGCCATTGTGAGGAAGTTATAGCTAAGTGCCGCCGACAGAGACGGCGTGGCGGCTAGCCAAAGACCCGGGAGAACAAAGGCCCAGGATCCCTGTGTGAAGGAACGCTGGCCCTCCTGCCAAACCCCAGACTTCATATTTACATGCGATGCTCAGGAGTTAATTGCAGTGAATTCCTGCGCTGGGTGCAAATTGGGGGCTGTTGTAGCTTCATTTTACATAACAAACACGCCATTTCCACTGCGTCCCTTCTGTTTTCCCGAGGAACTCGAAGCAGAGATGCAAACAGAGTTCTTGCAAATTGATGGTGCTCATGAGACCCAAAATGAACAAAAATAATAACACTTGCTTGTTTTCTTGTCGTTATGTGGTCCAAGGATGGCGAGAGAGAGGCTGCTTTTAAAGTTTTATCACAAACAGCTACGGTCAGTCGACAAAAAAACAAATGGAAGCAGCAGGTTAACAACTGCTAATATGTTGTTTGTGTATCCAGCGTTATCGTGGCGCTCTCTCCTCATAAACTACTGCGGCGGCTCCCCGAGGAAAACACAAGTTCCTCACATTCCTCCCCTTAACCCTCGTGTTTTGAGAAAAGATTTATATTTGATTCGGCTTCTCTGGGAAAAGTGTGTGCGTTTCTGCCGCGGGACGGCCAAGGGCCCCTTCAGTGAACCAGCGCTCATCCTCGCAGCAGTTAACGGACAAAAGCCAGAGTTCCTGATCTTTCACAAACGAGCGGTGCCCTCTCGACTCTCTGGCCTTGGCGGGGCCATCCAGTGCACATCAAAGTGGTACCCTGACCTTGCATACCAGATGAGGTTCGGATTAATGAGCTCTGGACATCAAACAGCAGGTTCACCGCCCACAAGTCATCAAGCCCAACTCAGTCAGATTTACAGCGCGGAAAAATGCTGGAAAAAGCAGCGTCGACCTTGCCACGCATCCCAGTGTTGTCATCGTGACCAGGAACGGGGAGCGGCAGGAGCAGCGGAGGGGATGTTTCAAAAGCCTCCAATTATCCGATGTGTGGGAGAGGCCAATGAGGCGGGCTGGGCGCCAAACGGCATCCCTTAGCGCACGAGTGAAAAATGGTCGACAGGATGCGTCTGCCTGTCGGAGGACTGCACGCCATCAAAATGGCCAGGCGTCTCATATCCAGCACTCACTGATTTCTCTCATTTTATTCAACAAATCGTCCATACTTGTAGAAATAAGTACAAATCCAGGACACGGAGGGAGGAATAAACAACTCTTTTATGTGAAATTTAAAGGATTATCTTGAGACTTCAGAGAGGTTGAAACACAGATCGTATGACTGATCAAAGCGGGTTCATGAGTCATCTCTCAAAGCTGAGGTGAAAAACCCCAAAGTCATGACGAGAAGTGAGCCGGGATAATCTGGACTGACATGTGGCGAACAGTGCAGACTCTCTGACAGCTCCTGTCAGCAGGTCCAATCCCTCCTATTTCCCACCTCCACACACCCAGCCAATCAGGGCACAGAGTCATTGTTTTGCTAACACTGTTGGCCAACTTGTCACATAATTGTTTCAGCATTACAAATAATTACAGGGAGCAACGGCCTGACGAAGCCCTGCGACTGGCTGACAGACTAACCCTAACCCTAACCTTTGATTCAGAGCGCTGAAACTGCTTCCTGCAACACATATTCTATCACGGCAACTCTGTTGTGAACTAAACACACCTGGTTTAAAGGCCTGTCGACATCTTGGAGGGAATCAAAAGAAATTGGGAAGGTTCAATCCAGTGAAACTTCACAAAATTATAGGCTGTTTCTTAAAAAGAGTAGACAAGTGAAAAATCGGACGCTTTGTTGCTGACAGGAAGAAACAACACCAGTTAGAAGTGGAGTGAGGAACCGGTGGGATGACACGTATCGCGATACAAGGGTTACCATGGATTGGCGATGTGTGCCGACTTCTTCCTGTCTCAGCTGACGCTGTTACGTTGGAGGTCAAGACTTCAATGGCTGAAGATAGGTTACAACACTGCCATCTAGCTGTCGGAGGCTTAAATACAACACAAAGATTAACCGTGACCACATTTAAAGCATCCATCCATTATCTATCACCGCTTCTTTGGCTTTGTTTACACAGTTGTAGGGTCGGGAAACCTCCACCAACTAAATAAATGCTAAGCCTCCATATATGGTACAAAATCGTGAATGAAAACAGTAAACATATATAAAAGCAGCTGGACAGTGAATTAAAATGTTACGTACAAAATCGTGAATGAAAACATTAAACATATATAAAAGCAGCTGGACAGTGAATTAAAATGTTACATTAGCAACATTGATCTCTGACGGAAACCTCAGACAAAGTCAATTAATAGTCAGCAATCAGCGTCTAAATTTGTAGAATAAACAAAGCACATTTCAAAAATGCTCCAACTAGACAAACTCTCAACAAAGATGGAGGACGCCACAATGTCAGTAGTTGTTGGATATAGCCTTGGAGGCGGGGCCACGTTCAGGCATTTGAAATTTAAGCCAAAAATGATTGACTTCCTGGCTCGAAAAATTACTCATATCTGAGCATGGACTGAGGACAGTTGAGGGGCTAACATCTGGTTTAGCATTTTGCTAATCTGAATGGGAATAGAAAAATTAAATTGTGTGTCTCTTCTACAGTTTCAGACTGAATGGATCAAATTCTCATGGTCGGGGTCAAGGTCAGGGTCAGGGTTAGGGTTAGGGTTAACCGGGGTCAGGGTCAGGTTCAGGGTTAGGGTTAGGGTGAACCAGGGTCAGGGTCAGGGTCAGGGTTAGGGTTAACCATTCTCATGGTCAGGGTCAAGGTCAGGGTCAGGGTTAGGGTTAGGGTTAACCAGGGTCAGGGTCAGGGTTAGGGTTAACCTGGGTCAGGGTCAGGGTCAGGGTTAGGGTTAACCTGGGTCAGGGTCAGGGTCAGGGTTAGGGTTAACCTGGGTCAGGGTCAGGGTCAGGGTTAGGGTTAACCTGGGTCAGGGTCAGGGTCAGGGTTAGGGTTAACCTGGGTCAGGGTCAGGGTCAGGGTTAGGGTTAACCTGGGTCAGGGTCAGGGTCAGGGTTAGGGTTAACCTGGGTCAGGGTCAGGGTCAGGGTTAGGGTTAACCTGGGTCAGGGTCAGGGTCAGGGTTAGGGTTAACCTGGGTCAGGGTCAGGGTCAGGGTTAGGGTTAACCTGGGTCAGGGTCAGGGTCAGGGTTAGGGTTAACCTGGGTCAGGGTCAGGGTCAGGGTTAGGGTTAACCTGGGTCAGGGTCAGGGTCAGGGTTAGGGTTAACCTGGGTCAGGGTCAGGGTCAGGGTTAGGGTTAACCTGGGTCAGGGTCAGGGTCAGGGTTAGGGTTAACCTGGGTCAGGGTCAGGGTCAGGGTTAGGGTTAACCTGGGTCAGGGTCAGGGTCAGGGTTAGGGTTAACCTGGGTCAGGGTCAGGGTCAGGGTTAGGGTTAACCTGGGTCAGGGTCAGGGTCAGGGTTAGGGTTAACCTGGGTCAGGGTCAGGGTCAGGGTTAGGGTTAACCTGGGTCAGGGTCAGGGTCAGGGTTAGGGTTAACCTGGGTCAGGGTCAGGGTCAGGGTTAGGGTTAGGGTTAACCAGGGTCAGGGTCAGGTTCAGGGTTAGGGTTAACCAGGGTTAGGGTTAGGGTTAGACAGGGTTAGGGTTAGGGTTAAGAGTTAAATGTATCCACCATATTATAACTATATCTTCTCCAATGTTAGCTGATGAGAAAATGTCTTTTCCTGAGCGTCACCATACGAGTTGCTTTGGCCGCCAAATCAACTCGTAGGGGGCTCGGTAGCAACACTAACTGCTGGTGGTAGAACAAATAAAAGTCATACAAGCATAAAAAATGTGTAAATCAGCAGTCTGAGAAACTAAACAAAGCTTTGTCCTCAACGGCGCTGCGAACAAACACCTGCCTTCACTCAGGCCACAGCTGGACATCTGGACTTCATATATGATCATATTGACAGATGTGCGTAGACAGATCATTAAAGCTGGGTTTGTCTTCACCTGATGAGCTGTGAGACAATCATGAAACCTTCGTCGCAGCTCCAATCAGAGTGCTTCATCGGCCGGATCCTTCCCAGTGATGTCAACGCGAGAAAAGATGCGAACTGCTACCCAGAAAGGTAACCAATCATGGAAACAGTCAGCACAATAGGTAATTACCTCCTCACACAAGAATCCTGGATCCGCTTGGGAAAGTTTAATGACAAATACATGATTCGGTGCAATTCCTGACATTTATTAAGTAAAGTTTACTGTTTTCTCAGTTCAAACTTATTCATTTGTTTTGCTTTAAAAAGACAGAGCAGTCTCATTAATTCTGGACACGCATGTCTGCACCAGCCGAGACCCACAAATGAATGTTGGGAGTGAAAGTTCATTCTTGAAACAGACATAATAAAGTCAAAATTCATCCTTGACGAAGGTGTCACACCCCAACGAGCTTGTCTGAAGCTCTGACACGAAGGAACCTCGACAAAGTGTTTTTCTGTTATTGTTTATATGAACAACATGAGTTTTTAAGCAGTTGTTTTTCCCTGGAATGAGAGATCACCACTGAGCTGAGACACGGCTGCAGTCACACGATGTGACGCCTGCAATCCTTTCGCTTTATGACGCAGGTAAAATGGACTTTTTGAACCTTTGTGTGCTGCACAGCGTTGTGGCCCAAGCGCAGCAGTGAAGGCACATTCCGAGCCCTCAGACCGGATCATTACGGCACATCCTTTCATGTTTCCACGGCATTTGGCGAAATTTGTCATTTTCTGTGAATAAACAGTCTGACTCGGACCCGGGTTCGCAGCGATGGAGCCGCGGAGGCTACCTCTGGCCTATTAATGAGTCAGTCAGTGTTATTATAACTAATTTGAGCGACTCGTGTTTGATTCTGTTGGCAGAGCAAACAAAGAGAGGTTTGCTTTGATCAGGAAAATATCTGAAGCCTGTAGCAGAATTTAATCAGCAGCGAGGGTTTGGCTTCAGATTAGCTCCACGGAAAAAAGAGAGCTGATTAGGTCAAAGAGGGGGAAGAGAGAGGCAGTAAAATGAGCGCGGAGATATCATTAATTTAATGGATTTCTGGTGGCTAAAAGCATTTCGCTGCTGGTTGGTCGGCCTGGCCTGGGATGACGGGCGTCGGCGGCCATCTGAGCGGCGTCTCGGACGACCACCGAGCTCATGGCTGCAAAAATTCAACATTTTTAGACTGAATGCTCAAAGAGGCACCTGGTGCAGGAACACTCATGACTCACCTGCCCGCTGATGCAAACTCAAGAGAAATTTTTTGACTTTTTCAGGACATTGGCTCTAACCAATATGGAAGCTTTGACATCCCAGTTGAAAAGATGTTTTTTATGCTGTAGCCACTAAGCTAGCAGCGGGAGGTCACAGCCTGGTCTGCGTCACCAGACAAGATGTGACGCAAGCATCTGGATGGCAGATAGTCTGTGCAAACACTTTAAATACATCTGTTATAATTACTTCTGTACAACTCCACAGACCTGGAGGAGCTGAATGGAATTG
The DNA here is from genome assembly GCA_001698575.1 of Mola mola. Lineage (NCBI taxonomy): Eukaryota > Metazoa > Chordata > Actinopteri > Tetraodontiformes > Molidae > Mola > Mola mola. The sequence goes on from KV751363.1 coordinate 2,915,371, forward strand.
GAAACAATTTTTTTTTGATAAATCCTCACAAACTCAGATACAGGCAAGGAATCAATGAGAATTTGTAATGTCTGGATTACTCAGCATTCGTCCTTCTCTGCCTGGCGACGAGTTGAAAGCCTCGTCCTCTGAAACTGAGGTTTTCCCTGTACATTTCAACCTTTCACAAACTCTTTGCACCGTGTTTTGGTTTGTTACCGTCTCACCGCGAGGCCCTTTTGTTTATGTGTAGCGATTCCTGCCATGAAGGTCGTAGCCAAACATTGTGCTGGTGTTTATGTCGCTAACTGGCCTTTTTTTACGCACCGTTGTTGTTAGCGTGCCTGAACCGGTCGTGAGTTTTGTCTCTGAAAATTTGAAAATGTTTTGGAGGACTTAACGTGTGTGTACAGGAATGTTTTCAAGGTTTCCCAGAACCCAAAGCGACGTATTCAACCTTGTCTTTTCGTACAACCAAAGACTCTTCATTTCCAGTCCGACAAAGAAAACCAGAAATGTTTGACAGTTTTACTTGAAACCATGAATGAATTATCCAAATAGCTGATCACAAATATTCCTTCCAATCAGCTCATTGATTGATAGTGACAGCAACTCTGGTACAAACCACTGGGAGACTCCTGAGGGGCAGCTGCAGCCTTTAATCCCTCCAGTGAGACTCACAAACCCTGAAATAAGTGGACGTCCACCGTGACGAGCTTGGTGCAAACAACGTGTGTGAGACACTCGCCGTTTGTTCTTTCTGTGTAGGCTGCACGGTGCAGATCTGCCCGGTGACAAGCCGCGTGTCTCTGAGGCTGAGGAGCATCGTTACCGACTGCACACAACTAGAACAAAACACAGTCTGCCTGACTGAGGCTCTGCCGGGGGGGCGAGCGGCAGCCGAGCACAGCTCAGGCCATTAGAGCATTAACTCAATCAGAACTACCATTAAAGCGCCGACGGCTCCGGCTGTGCAAAAAGTGCTGGTCAAGCCTTGTTCAAAGTCACGAAAGGAACAGAAACACCAGTTTGTTTTGTGCTTTAGTGCTAATGAACCTGCACAGGACCGTGTTTCCTTTGCCTGTGATGGTGCAGCTGATGACAACGTGACAATTACGGGCTGGAAGATGCTTTTCTACCACATTTAAAAGATGCTGGAGGAGCAGAAAAGTGTCCTGTGGTTTAGTTTGGAACGAGCAGAGGGCAAAGATGTCAGTTTAGTCACAGTGTCCCTCATTTTCCAGTGCAGAAGCACCAACACACCAACAGACTGAAGGACCTTAACTTCCAATTTCTGCTGCTTCTTGTCCAATAGTCAGAAAAGCTCTAGATCTTTTTCCACTACATTTTATTCATTCGAAATGGATGAAAGAAGCAGCTGAAATTCAGAAATTACTGTTGTACTTTCACTCTAGAATTTAAAAACGGGTTGTTCTGAGAATGAAATATATTATAAATATAATATTCTGTAATTCTGATGGACTCAAAGTCCTTTCAAGTGGTGGAAACATGCTGATACATCCCAAATGTAACCGCTGAAGAACACGATATTTCCGTGTGTGTGTAGTTCCAGTTCTCTCATCAAACAGTGAATTTGAGAAAAAAATAAAAGGTCATGTAGAAAATAAATCTTGAATGATGGTCATCTTACATGAATTCTGGCTTTATGGCCATTTGCTGCGAGTGAAGAATTATCAGCTAGTTTTCTCTCAGTTTGTCTCGTGGTTTCTACTGTTGCTGTTTGATTTGAGTGGATTTAAGGGGATCATGTTGATGTTGCCCGCGAGCTCGTCATGAAATGTGCAGCGTAAACGTATTTTATGTTACGGACGCCCAAAAGCGACGCCTTCGAATTGCTTCAGTCCAGAACCCGAAGACTCTTCGTTGTTTGTCATGAGTGAACACAGAAGGCACAGAGGGACACAAATATTTGAATAACCGTCGAATAACCATCACAGCTCTGAGATCATCTTCATATCTGTAGTTGTGTAAAAGTTATTGCCGACAGACGCAGAAACACCTCAGTTGGAATCAGTGGGTCGTTTTCTGGTGGATTCCTACCGAGAGCAGGAGCAGCTCCTCTCTCCTGCTGGGCTCCAGAATGGGGAGGAGGAGTGTCAGCAGCTGCTCCCTCCTCTCCCAGCGTGAGGCGGCTCTGGTGTGTGACTGACGGCTTCACCGCGATAAAGTAGCAGAAATCTGAAATCCCGCGGGTATTTCTGCAAGCACATCACCTGAAGCCTCTTTGTGCGTCAAAACAGGGGACTCGGCAGTTTAGACTTGAGAAGAAAAGGAAGAGGAAAGCATTTAGAATCAGTTCAACGTGGTTTTATTGTACCAGTATAAAGAATAAATAGCGCGTTTCCCTTAATTGACAGGATAAAAGAAGTGGCGGCATCGATAATCCACTGAGAGGTCGTTCTGCTTCATCCATAAATACAAAATATAGAACCAATACTCTCCACAAATAAAGTAGCCTCTGGGTACAAACAATACTGACTCTGTACACTGAGCTGTATATAACTGCATATACACAAAATACATTCCTACACTCGGTAGTGCACGTCAACGAGAGGAATCACGGAAATAACGAGCTTATAATTTACTCTCAGAGTCTGTTTCTAGCTGGAACAGGAGCATTTGCAGTCCGTGATGATCGGGTACTGCACCGGTATCCACGCGCACTTCAGCCCGCCCTTCCGCGGCACGCACCTCCACCTCAGCACCGTCAGGTGGGTCGAGCTCGCCGGCTTGCACACCATCCCCTCCGGGACCGAGCACGACCTCTTGCTGAGG
>KV751363.1:2949048-2960749 GCA_001698575.1 Mola mola
GCTCCCTCTGGCTGGGCTAATAACCCCCCTGCAGCCCATAATAGACCCCCGCTGTAAAACAAACAGTCTCTCTGCATTGTGACTCTTTGAGCCGATGAGGTGAAAACTCTAAAATCTAAAATGTAGCCTTAATGTGAAACGAATGATCCCTGTGACTTCCCTGAGCCAAGTGGCCGATGTAGGCTGGGCGCCATGCCGACACGAGGAAAAACCGTTTTTAATTTCATCATGTGGCTTTTGCAGACTTCTACAGAAATGTTATCAAACCGGATGACTCAGTACAGATACACAGCATGTAAATATTCCAAAGTGGCTTCAAAGTTCTCCTCCTGCAAACTCGCTAGTTCGGTCCACAAAAGGCCTCTAGGTCGTCCAAGTGTTGTAACGTTCTCGTAAATAACCGCAGAATCCAGGGAGCCCTTTTAAAGCTTAAGTCTTGGCTGTAGCTGCTAAGACAAAAGCATCAGGGAGTATCTCCACAGAACAGACTTCAGTTCAGGCAGTGGATCAGAAGAAACTGTGCTTGCTTTTATTCATGGATCAGCGTCCGTCCGTCGTTGACAACGCCCGACAACCGTCGTTGTGCATCATTGTGCGTTAACTGTTTCGGAGAAAGCTGCATCGCTGCTGTGCTAACCGCTAACTGTGCACCAGCGGCCCGGTGACTGTTGACCGTAGTTTCATTTGGTGGTGACCTGCACTCACACTGTGACACTGGGTCATACTGGTGGCAGTAATATCAGCCATCAACGTGCTCCCATCGCAGGAAATGGCAGTGTTTTCCTTCTGTCCGTGACAGAGGGGAAACATAAATCAAATTCAAGGGCTGAAATTGGTGCCTCCAGTGTTCCCCGCTCCACAAAATTGGCTCAAATTGGATGTGCATGCATGACGGAGCAGGAGGGCCCTCCATCAAAATGTGGCTGATTAGCGCAGCAGAGTGCACCAAGAACGCACGTTCGGGAGGGCATTTAGGGTCAAAGATTCCCTTGAGACCATCAATATCTCTAATAGTAATCTATTAAAAATCATAAACAAAACACGGTGAGAAACAGGTTTCCAGGCAGAGCCATTACTTTGTTACCTCTGGCAGACAGCGAGGCACCTGGGAAATCTGAGCTGACGCTAACAGGCAGCGGCCGTCCGGCTTCTTTAGCAAATTATTCCTGTGTATTACCAATCAGAAGAGCCTCGCCGTGAGACACGACGGCCGGCCAAGAAACATATTTGTCTTCCATTTATGAGGGACTGGCAGTGGAAAGACTGGCTATCGTTCACCCGAGACATTCCAGGGAGAAAATGAAGTCGGATCTAAGCGCCTGATTTTTGTCACGGCGACCGCTGTTATTCCCAGACAAACGGATGAGCGAGCCGCATTTCCCAACGCATCAGTCCGGTAAGAGATAACGTGGCCTCTGGCTTCTCCTTCCAGAGGAGCAACCCGCCTTCTGTCGGTCGGTCCGAATTCAGATTTCAGTGTCTCTCTCCCCACCGAGGTTCCCAAGGACCACTATCCAGGCGGCCTTGATGGGGGTTCCCAGCGGTCCCTGACTATAATTCACAGTGACACAATGTACGGCTGTTTAGGTCACGGGCGTCGTTTACTCTCTGTGAAACAAACAAACAAACAAAAACCTAAACAATGAATTTGCTTTAGTTGACATGTCATACAATCAGACGTGAGCTGATTTCTACCAGCAAACCAGAGGCCGTTTTCAAGACCCGAGCCTCCCACCAGCAGAGGGCAGTAAAGCATCAACTATCCCTCAGAGGCGGCGGATGGCTGAAAGTTGCTCTGCAGCCTTGCAATAATGTGGCCACTGTGATATATTGATAGATTTAATGAAAGAATATCTCTTTGCTGCAGTATCCTCAAACTAAGCCTCAGACTTACCAAAAACCGTCTCTATCAAGGACAAAGTGACCGATTCTCATTAAGAGAATCTGTTGAAAATGTACGAGTACAGGACTGCAGGCTGTAGTTAGTTAGTTGGTATATTTGTTGTTTTGGTAGAAAACATACACATGTTGACCTTCACTTGAGGTGAAACAGCAAAGGAAGCTCACTGCAGAACTACCATTCATTCATGACTGCCCAGAAATGCTCCTTAGCTGTTGTTGTTTTTTTTATTATACATACTGTATATGTTACACATAAAGAATATTTGATTTCTTGTTTTGTGTGTTCTACTTCTGTACATTTATTATGCATAAATGTAAAAAATTTAAATTGAACCAGATTTCTCCTCTTACATTTGTCTGTTCATCGGCCTTCACAGTTTTGCTGTGTGTTGCTCAGTCAGCTTCCTAGTTTGACACTGAAATTAGCATGTGGCTACAGGTTTTTTGACCCCCTTTTACGACCGTCAGCTGAGCTGAAGGCAGCCTTTTGTTTTTCCGTCTCGTTCATCACCTGTGATGTCACAAACATGCCAGAAACAGGGTTTGCGAGCAGCGGCGCCGGCACAGGAAGCACGAGAAGGCAACACGTTTTCCGAAACAAAAAGTGTCAACAGCCCTGTTGGTTCTGGACAGCGAAAGGAACAACAGGCCAACTCTCGGAGACGGCGGACCGCCAGTGTCTCCTGAAGGGTTCGCTGGTTCACACCCAGAGGGCACCGAAAAGCCGGATGAGTTAGTGGGATCTGGGGCCATGAAAGGGATATTAGTTAACTACACCTTCATCTAAGAACAGACGCGGACGTCCTCATTTCCATTGAGTCTGTCTAGATGGAGACCGATGGACAGTAATGAGAGAAGGGCTCAGTTTTATCTGAAGAATAATGATACATGTAACTACAACGAAATATCAATATCAAGCACTTTGATCCCTGTTGACGGAACCGTTCAGCGGTTTAAAATGCAGCCAACAAACTCAAAGCTCACTCTTTGGTCTTTGGTACGACTGCCTGGGTATCAGGCCAAACACTGGTTGCAAGAAAAAAAGGATCTGGACGGATTCAGGCCTCGTTTGACTGGTTTCGGTGTCACTAATTAGTTTGGTTGACACCTTGATGGGTATCAAAACCCAGCAGACAGAAAAACTCCGTAAACACTGAGATTATCTCCCACATTCACTTAAATAAATGCTTTCGTGGGGAATTTAGCAGGTCCAGCGACCTCCGAACGTTAAACATCTGGAGCAGAGTGGATGCAAAGATCCAGTGATTCCGGCACGGTGGAGCGACGAGGGAGTCACGGCACCACCAGCGGAGTGACCTCATTGGAAACAACGACCGTCTTCCTCACTCAGGACACATCTGGGCCAACATAGGGAGGTGGTGGGAGGGGCCTGCTAAAGGTTGCTGTCCCCGTTTGACTTCGAACGCCGCAGCAGATCAGAAGCGAGGAGCATTTGAGGAGCAACCAGGAGGTTTCCACAGAGATCTCCGAGGCAGCAGCTCCGATCAGACCATCAACACTTCGGAGAGGCTGACCAACGCGCTTCTTTTAATGGATTTAAGTTTTATTTCTGTGAACGGAGAAACTCCGGATCTTAATTGTCACTTTGTCATCCATCAGAATATTAAGAACTTTTTTTTTTTTTTAATCATTATTGTTTTGAGTTTAAAAGGAAAAAGTAAACATTCTGAGATTAAAATCTAATTTAATTCAACCCTGCTGATTGATTCTTTCCTCAGATTTCCCACTTTTTTTCTATCTATTTTATTTTCTCCAAATTTTAATAGATTTTTTCAAAATGGGTATTTTTCACGTTTACTCCCAACTCATACGCTTTATCACATTTGGCTTCAATGGTCTTCCGTACCTTCAGCCCCTTTCTGACACGTAACAGACCATGCATGCACTTCGTAAGTTTAGTAAATGTAAATTTCTCTTTAAATTCTTAGTATTACTTGTGTTGTTCAAGTGTGAAATGTGGTCATTGTTTTTAGAAATTACATTATTTTGAACTCTTCCCTGGGTCAATGGGAATTAGAGCATCTTTCATATTTTCACATCATTTTTTAAGATACACCAAAAACATCTTTGTGTTGTACACATCTAGTAAACAAACTCTCAGGATTTCGTCTTGATAACTGATTTTTTTACACGAGGTTGGGAGTTCGAGCTCCATCTTTTTTCCAGCGCGTTGTACAAGTTTCTCAGCTCCTGCGTCACCTGACACAACGGGGAGTCGTTATTGGTTGCCCTGACGCATTGATCTTCATCACTGTGAAGAATGAATGAAAGGAAATAAAGTTCACGGTTCTGAATGTCACAGAATTGTTTATGGATTACATTAACACGTCAGTGTGAAACAGGAACAAGCTGTCCACATACAGGACTTAATCCACAGCGGCGTCATACAGGATTATCTCAGATTATCTACCTTTCACCATAGTCCTCCATTAAAAATAAACATAAAAAAACAGTGTCACATGATTCATACCCATCGAGAAAAGTTCCTCTTAGATTTCTTGGAACAAATGAGTTATTTTCCAGTGCATTTAAAGTATGATTGACGAATCGGGCCAATATCTGACTTCGTGAGGTAATCAGCATTGTCTAAAATCAGCGATCAGAAAAATCCCTGCGAGAGCTCCTGAATCCAGGAGGAGGTGGGGCTGACAGCACAGAGGAAGAGATGTAGTGCCTGAGTAAACAAACAGCTCCCAGAGACCAGAACAAGGAGCCCGTGGGTCATGTTCACTCCCTCTGCTGGCGGTTTCTGTAGTTGCAGCAGGCCTTCTGCATGTCCGTGAGGAACGCTGGAACGCCGCTCTGTACGGGAGGGAAACAGACAAAAAATGAGACGCAAAGACCCACCCAGCAGGGGATGCTGACATCACCCTGCGACACATGTGCTCACGGGGACGACGAGAACCCACGAAGGCCGGGTGAACTTTCACACCTCATCAGAGATCAGCAGCCAACAAACAGTTTCGCTTTTCAGTCCTCGCAAAGGCATCTTTCTGTGTTTTATCCCCGGGAAGGGCCTCCTAAAGAGCATTTCACAGCACACAGTACACTGGGGGCACCCTAGGGGGCACTACACTGCACTTCATCTGCTGGAAACACACCCTGGAGGGCACTTTATCACACTATGGGCCCAATCAGAACATCAGAGGGTCGGTCACTTTTTGTGACGAGCAGGAGGAGGAGCTTTACAAACGTGATGGTGGAGAAATGGCTCCTGCGCACACACCAGAAAAACACCCCAAAATGACCTGACAGCCGGAGAAAAGCAATGCGAACAAGACAGATCGCCGATCTCGTGCACGGCAGCCTTCTCTGCAGGGAGGGGCTGGGAGGCGGAGCTAGAGCAAATTCCTGTCTCTTCTCAATGTGACTGACCCCAGATTTAAACAAATCTCTCACGCTCACTTTACCTACGGTGGCCCTGAAGGTCAAAGGTGCTTTGTGATGTACTGTCTCGTTTTATTGTATCATTTTTGTCTGATTTTCACTATGTTGCCAAAGAAAAATCGGATTTAAATTAAAACAACAGGAGGTCAAAGGATCCTGGTGTGTTTTGAAGCGGTGAACGAACGGTACAGCAGCGTTTGTGTGTGTTGGAAGAGATGAGTCTCACATATTTGCTGTGCTCACAAACAACCACCTCCTCCTCGTTTCACCCTCCTCGGCTGTTTTTTCGCCCCTCTTGTGCAACTTGAGGAGGTTTGATTACACAAGAGAAATCTGTCCATAAACAAAACCCATTTCTTCCTGCTGTGAACCACGAGAACGTTACAGGCTGCACTTTACCTCCGAGTCAAACAGTGAAAACAGTCGTTTCACTGAGTCCTGCTCTGAAAGTTCTTTGCGTCCGACATTTTAAGCTAATCTACGGGAAACAGGTTTAAAACTGTAAACGTTTCCATGCTCCTCTGCAGGAGAGTGAAACCCGGCGCTCACCTTGGCCGCCCAGTTCACCAGCCAGGCAGGAATCATCCCTCCAGGGTTGTCGAAGTAGTTCATGAATACTGAAACAAAGCACATTGGTGGTTTTAGGTCTGCTGGTTAAGATTCCGTCTTCAGTCGATCACTCAGCTGACTTATCTTTCAATAAGTAACTCGGAAAGATATAAGAAACATTGAAAATGTGTTTTTACAGGCTCCCAGTAGGGTTGGATGATAGCCAGTTACCCAGCTTTTTTTTTTTTTTAATCCAAGCTAAGCTAACATTAGCCCCCCCGGATATCTGGGATGGGAACCCAGCCCCTAACTGCCGCGTCTTTGAAAGATTTCACAAACTAAATGACTAATCTGACAATTTTGTCACGACAAAACATGACTGTTAGCCGTGTTAGCCGTGCTAACGCCAGTGACTTGTTTCGAATCTGTCGTCCAATCAGAAGATGCTCTGCAGTCAGTTCTCAGCTGCCGTTTTCAGACCTAATTTTTAACCTAGCTTCAGTCGTCTGAACAACCAAAACAGACGAGAAGCTACAATTTTGTGACAATTCTGTTTTACAAATTACAAATATTAAGCCAGTTTCAATAAAAATTGTAAACAAATATATTAAGAAATCTGTGGTGTGAAATATTAACCTGATGGTTTTGTTGAGAAGGATTCAGTTTTGACTGTTGCGAGTTAAAACTCAGAAAAAGAGCTTTAGCTTTGTCCTGCACACTCTTGGTTTCATATGTTAAATTCTTGAGTAAGAACTGAGTAAACGTATTCTGAAAATTCTGTTTCCTCAAAATTCTGAGAGGAAAGCCAGAACTCAAACTTTTCAAATATGGACCTAATTGTCCTCCGTAGTTTTTAGATACATTTCTGCTTTAAGGACATATATTAATGTTAAAATATATGTAAGTGAATATCACAATGTTAACGTCGGCCATCATGGCCACATTCAAGGTGCCAGGAGAAAAACGTGAGAAATGATCACATCTGTAGCATCGTTGGTGAATGAAAGTCTCGAACGTGGCACCTTTGGTTCCGCAGGCTCCGTCGCTCTCCAGCGCCACGCTCTGCTTGTAGTCATTGACCCGCAGCACGCCGCCCTTCTCTGCGCACGGCGTCTCCGGAGAGCTTTTAGCCAGGACCACCCAGATCTTCCTGCCGTCCGCGTCCAGGTCTCGCCGCTCCCTCACGTACACGTACTGTCGGATCTGTTAGGGAAGACCGTCACACGGGGCGACGCAGCGGAAACACGTTTGGAAAACGGAAGGATACGTCTCTGTTGGACAGAGGAAAAGGGTATTTGACTTCCCAGTAGATCGCCGTCTGTCCATGGAAGTCCCTCTCGTAGAGCTCTGAGTTAAACAAGCACAAACAGTCATGACATAAAACCGTACACTTAAAGGAACAGTTCACCCCAAAAGTCGAACACATATCCCTCCTTGCACCTCTGCTGCTGTTTACCCATCCGGACATTTGATGGTCAGTTTTGGGGATATAATGGCTTTATTTTGGAGAGAAAAGCTACTTCAACTACAACTGGTCATCTACATCCGGATTTTACACTAGTTTACGTGATTCACTCTGGATTTGAAGTGGTCAGCTACAACACTACAGCGCCAGCGTGTTACCTGCAGGTGACTGTGGAGATGCATGAACACAAGGAGAGAACATTCAACAGGTTCAGTCAGTGTCAACATCCTCTCAGGAGGATAAAATGAGATGAGGCACATGGTAACTCGAGAAGCAGGACCTCGACTTACTCCTTCTGTTTGTTTTTATTACCTTTTGCATATTTATCCCATTCTTTGCGAAAGGCCAAGTCCATGTAGACGTCAGCAACGAGCTCTGGGCTGCAGCTGGTCAGCACACCAAACACTTTGTACTCATACAGTCCAGTTTCCTGAAAACAGCACATGACAGTTGTCTCTACCAGGTACGGTTCCCATGAAGCCACGCCCACAGGAAGCAGCTCGTCCCAAAGCACACGACTCCGAACGCAGCCGGTGTGCGTTACGCTCCTTCTCATTCGGAACGAGGAATCTGATTCACAAGCAACGAAAAATAAATATTCTGAAGATGCTACAAACGTAATGGAATTAAAAGTAGGGATGTAGCGACGCAACGCGAGACGGTGGAAAAATTAGTGAAATACAGTGACTCCTCGAGGCAACCGGGGCGTGAAATAAAGTCACGCTACAAATCTCAAACAGCAGGTGGCGCCGGGACCTCACTTTAAGGTCTTTTAACACCATGGTCTCCAATCATTACAATCAGGCAAGCTGTCGTTGGTCATAAAAGGTGGGGCGGAGCTACAGAGCAAAAAAGGAAGGGGAGGGGAGCGGAGTGGAGTTGCTTCCATAAGAGTCCCAGGCTTGCACTTTAAAACGTCGGATGTTTTGTGTTATTGTCTCATTTATGAATAAAAAGGAAATGTGCATAGTTTTGCAGTTTGTAATGTTTATAACATCACTACCACGCAAGCAAAAAGGCATTCTTAAAATGTATAAAGAAAGTTTAAGAAAAATGGCAGCACATTGTCTGTGGAATAATAAAATTACACTTTCATTTAGAATGTGTCTCTTTTTTTCTTAGCATTTTGAGTTTAATGAATCATTACATCCCTACTAGATACTTTTACACAAGGAGTATTTCTATAGGTGACTCTCACTTGTAACCAAAGTTGATTTTCAGCATGATATCTTTACTTTTACTCCAGTATGGACTTTGGATACTTTTTAACAACACTGGTCACACCAAACTCCATTCACAAAAACACCAATTAAGTTTGGCTTATTCAGGCAGGGGACAGCAAAACAAAATAATTATGGAGACTCTTAAATACAAGTCTATTATATTTATTTTTGAAAATACTGACATGATCTTTAAAAAAAACACACACACACTGCCTGCAACAATAACCAGACCAAATTATTAACTAATGGTTTCGCCTTATATTTTGGCATGACCGGATTTCCGTGAGGACTGCAAAGTGACAACGTTTTCAATCAAAACGCTCTAAAAGTCGCTGCCTTAATGTTTCAGGTGTTCACCGAATCAAAGAGTGGATCGTTCTGATCCCAGACATGTTTTCAACCCAGACCGATAAGGCCGGATATGAGTTCAGAAGGAGAAACAATATGAAAGTGACAGTTTTGGAAATGGAGTTTGGTTTGGAGGGAAGAATCACGTTCTCGCTCTCAATTTCCGGGTGTTTCCCGTGTTGACCACTAGAACGTCCCCGCCGACGCGTTTACAAAACTTAAAAGATTAATCACATTAGATTTAAAAAGGCTGTTTATTTTCGAATAGGGCAGCAAACCACCGATGGCACCGCTGCCCTAAGCTCCACAGCGGAAGCTCACACCGGCTGCGGCCGTGCTTCCGGTTGGGGTAAATGTCGCTCGGTACCTGGTCGTACAGCCGGTAGATCTTCACGCCCATCGTCTCCACGAAGAGCTCCCATCCTCCCTCCAGCTGCGGCTCATCCAGCTCCCTCCACGCGCCCTGGAACTCCTCATCCGTGAAGTGCAGTGACATGGCAGCTCCGTCCGCTCCCCGTGAACGCCCGACGCGCAGCGCTTCCTGTCGCTGCTTTCACAATAAAACGACGCTTTCGTTTATAACTTTACAAATGCACATCTGTATAAAAACTTATAGTGAACCAGCCCCATTATCAAACCAAAAGGTGAAATTGTGATGGGATTTAAAGCAAGGATTCTCTGCCTGTCTGTCTGTCTCTGACTTTGACTTCACCCTCGGCAGGTGTGGTGCTGAGGACGTGCGTAAGTGTATCTGATCCGGTTTGGACGTGTGAGACATCGGATATTAATTCAAATTGTATTGATTATACCATGAGGGCGTCTTCTTCCTCACCTTCGTCTTCATGTGCCGTTCCGAGTCAGAACACTCTGCCTTTGCAAGCCACATTGTGGCATCTGTCACAGAGTTGAGTCCATCAGGCACTCATCCTGAACGGGCACCAGCTACATTCATCTTTTATGAATAACTTTGGAAGTAATGCATGTAACGACACAAATCCAAATCGTACACACACGTTTTGACTCTTAAGGAATTCAAAAATCAATCTAACTTTAAGCTGGAAGCCCTTTAGGCGAGGTGATTGCTAGTGATGTAACAATATACTAAACTGACGATTTGTAAACATTTTCTTGTAAAATAAGATTTAGGATCAGTTATAAATTAAAATGTGTCCTTTTATTATAAAGGAAAAAATACTATAATTTAATCTTTTCTTTAAAAATTAAAGAAGCTGTGTTCAGAGGTTATAAACTTTACACGCTGCAAAACAATGCACATTTCCTCTTCTTTCTAAATGAGAAAACGAAGACATCTTCTGTCTTAAAGCTTGGGTCTGTAGCTTCTGGGAATCAAGCATGAGACTCAATGGAAGCAACTCTGCTCCGTTCTCCTCCATAGCTCCGCCCCGCCCCGCCGTGCCCTTTAAGACAGCCATTTTGAAATGTTGTCAACTGTTTCCTGGTCCAACCAACTGCAGTGGAAACCGCCTTCCTTCCATGACTGGAAGCAGAGATGCTAAAATCCCATAAAGCGACGTCACAATATATATTGTCTGCGTATAGTAGACTAAAAACTGGTCTACTATAAGCTGCAGAGAGGCAACTTCCAACATTGGAGTAATTCAGCCATGAAATGGGTGGAAGTACACGAAAACACATCCACCTTTCATCTTACGTGGCCATTGAAGTTCTCCTACATGCTCAGAGAGGGAGGGGGAAGCGGGTCAGCCCATCATGCTGGATCTTCAAGAAATAGAAGGCTGCAATGGCAGGAACTCTGTGAGTCTATATGACTCACTGCACCTGAAGGATGTCAGGCCTATTGAGAATTAGGCACAAGTGGAGTTTGAACCCACGATCTTCGGTTTACGAGACCAACACCTTACCACTTGGCCACTGCGCCCTCTTCCTGCCCTGGTGTCTCCTGCTTCTTGCACTGCAGCAGTATCTTTAGATGACGAATTATTCTGTGACAGGCATGGATGGAACAAGGTCAGATACATCAGACGGCTCGCCAAAAGTCAATTCAGGTGGCCGCTTAAGTTCTCCTACGTGCTCAGAGAGGGAGGGGGCAGCGGGGGCGCATGCATTCTACTACCTCTCCACTAGGTGGCTTCAACGCCCACATGCTGGACCTTTAAGAAATAGATGGCTGAGATGGAAGGAGCTTTTCAGCTCTATGTGCCTTACAATGTCACGTTTCTTGATAGACATTGACAGAAGTGCGGTAACCATCTGAAGGGGTTCACGATCGCTGAGAATCTTAATTTTGTTTATTTGCTTCTTTAACTTTTTTACTCTATGCTGTATTATTTTTTTGTAATTTTTTTTTTCTGCTATTCTCTCTGCGGATCAATACAGGATTATTGTCTTATCTAAGTATTCTTATACTTACTTATCATATATCACAAATTTCATAACCGGATTGTGATGATTCAATGTGCTTTTTGGTTACAAAATAAAAGCATCCAAGGACCCTGAAGTGAATCCAACAGACTGGCAACAGAAAGAGCTTTATTTTGAAAGCGCGCGTTTCCGGTCGCGGATTGTAACTTGACACCCTGCGTCATCGACACTTGAAATACTTGCTCTGGATGGGGATGGCAGCCCGGGACCTGCGCGCTTCACGGGGGACGCTGCTCCTGAGTGGGGGTCCGGCTCCAGGGTTCCAGGCTCCAGGGTTCCAGGCCGGGCAGACGCGCTGTTTGCTGCACATGAGGAAAACAGCAGTGGATGTTTGACTGCAGCAGAGACATGAGAAGAGCTCTGAGGTGAGTTAGAACCTCTGTGTGCTGCTCGGCACCAGCTG
>KV751363.1:2962047-2987546 GCA_001698575.1 Mola mola
TGTCCTGTTACCGCTGCACCGTCCCGTTCGGCGTGGTGGTCCTCATCGCCGGCATCGTGGTCACCGCCGTGGCGTACAGCTTCAACTCGCACGGCTCCACCATCTCCTACTTGGGCCTGGTGCTGCTGTCGGCCGGGCTGGTGCTGCTGGCGTCCAGCGCCGTCTGCTGGAAGATAAAAAAAAACAGACCGCCCTGGTCGCCAACCAGAGGAGCCTGTTCACCTGAGCGATTGGGCCCGGATGTCTGGGCCGGGGCGGCTTTGGGGCCAGAACTTTAAGCTTGGAAGACGTTGTCAGGGATTCATTTGTCAAAGGGAGCATCTGGCGAGCGGGAACGCCGCCAAAAGGGAACGTATCACGATTGAGATGAATGGGTGAGGTGGGTGGAGTTAATCTGCGGTCGGATGCGGCTGCGCTGGGAGCGACTGTGGGTCAAAGAGCCCAGGAAACGAGACGGAAATTGGGAATTCCCAAGACGATGATTCATGCCTCATCTGTTATTCCTCGACGCCGGCAAAATGTGCTTTCAAAGGGTAACTGTGGAATGTTTCGACCTCAGCCCCGTTTCCGGCCTTTTGGGCTCTAAAGCCTCTCAAAATACATCTTTTTTTTTGTTTCAAATTGCTTCAGCATGAGCTTCGGTCGCTTGGACCAATTAGCTTGACGAGACGAGACATCGGCAAAGACGGCGCTGAGGAAGAGTACGTTTGTTCTGCGGTTGTTGGGTGAAAGACAAATAAAGGTTTGGGCGTCGAATGAAGCCATTTATTCCCAAAATTGGTACGTGGTTCTCACAGTTGCATCGTACAGCCTCGTCGAGCTGAACGGTCCCGGCGACTGAACTTCATACGGGAGTAATTCTCCAACGAAGAGACCAGGAAGTCGGGCTCAGGTTGAAACATACCGAAGGTCGCCGTGACGGCGTGCGGAAGTACGGTACTCGATATGAGGATTATGTTTGAAAGCGGACGGTATAATCTGCTCAGAATAAAGGGCACACACCATATTTAACCTCTCACACGTATTCTCTTAAAGCACTTTGATCCTTCCTAATCACCGTATTCGGCTGTAAACGGCATCTATAGACAAGCTGAATAGGTGACACATCCTGTTTTGCCTATTTTGGCAACTTTATCATTATTGCTATTGTGTTCTTGGATACTGTAAACAAATATGAAATGTAGCTATACGTGTTTTGTTCTGTTGTAATCGTTTGCATGTATTACTACCTGTCACCAGGACGCCGTGAGGTCTAATAAACTCATTGATACACACCTGATCGTGTGGGACGGCCTAGCTTTAACCACTGATCCTGGATTGTTGGCAGTTAGCCTTCTAGCCACGGTTAGCCTCTTTAGCTTTATTCATTACATTATTTTGGGGGATCTTGAGGTCTATAGGGCTCCTTTCTTTTATTTTCTACTTTCTTTCCTGGGATCGGGATAACTCCAGCTAACAGTAGCTGGCACGTGGTCCATGCGGGCTTTTAATGAACTACGACGCACATCGTGGCTGAAGACTTCCGCCGTTGTTCTGCCGTCCACCATTGAAAGAGTCCAAAAACAAGCTCGTTACAGTCGAGGTCTTCTACATAGAAAACTTAAGGAACCGATCCTGGGTTCATGTGGGGGTTGGGCTTAACGTAGAAGTTTGGTTGTTTCGTCATCACGAACCTTTCTCTGTGTTTCTCGGATTAAAAAATGCTTTAAATGATGATGTCACTTAAATAACGGACGTCGTAAGTGTCGTAACATCCGTTTCTGCATGGATCCCTGAGCCGTTTGTGTCCGGGGGCTCTAAACAGGCCGTCCCACGTTGCCAGAACCACCTGCAGGTGTGTTTGTCCGCTCACCGGCTCGGGCTCGGGGCTCAGAGTCACAAGTTCCCGGCCGAGACGCGTGAAAGATGCGTGAAATCATTTGTCGCCACGTCGTGACGCACATCAGTTGGCGGCAACGAGGTGACAGGGATCAACAACAACAACAACATTCCTCTGGCAGTGACGGGCGTCAACACAGCTCCACACATAACTTTGCTTCTGTCAGGATGGACCGAAGGGTTTTCTTTTGTTGTGATTTTAATATGTTGAATTACCGATTAGTTTTGTGCCATGATTTACGTGTTAATGAGGTTTAATACAAAGTTGTATCAATGTGAAAAATACACAATAACTAACTCATTTTGTACAATAAAGAGCTGAACATAACCATTATTCTAACCAGTGATTAATCTGTAGTTTTACAGTTAAAAAAATGGTCATTTACTGTCAGATGTGACAAATAAAAGCACAAATCCTGACATTTAAGGAGCTGAAACCAGCAAATGTTTAATAAATTCGCTTCGAACGAGACCGAAGCGATTGTTTATCAGTTGTTTTCGATTAAAGCCTTTATTCATCGCAGGTTTAGTAAGCAAAAACTTTTAACTCATGAAATGTCGATGGAAAGTTACTCTCAGCTTAAAATATGATAATTAAAGAAATACATCATAATGATAATTAAAATAAAAAACAACATGTTAATGTTTAAGGTTGATCCATCTTAATTCATCTTTACTCATTAAACACATTTGGGTGATACCTTTAATAGTCATAACAAACACACAGCAAGAGCAGGAAATCAATAACTGAGAAGCTTTAGGAACAGATAGAATCAAACAGTGAGCTGATCAACCTTAACTACACTCTCCACCCGTCAGTGACCGAGCCAGGCTTTCCTAAACCAGGTTTAAGTTTGATTCTGCTTCACATGGACGGACACAAAATGTAAAAATCACAGAAACATTCTGGGAAGTTCTGGATGATAAAACCAAAAGCTGTGATTATATCGATAGATGGGTTTATTGTTGACCGGAGCGTCGCAGTAATGGTGACACTGAGGGGTCAGATTTATTCCATCCTAGGCTGATCTGCTGTAGTTTGTCTCCGTAACCCCCTCCAGCTGATGAAACACCTCAGGACAGAGATTCCCTGTGGTCAGAGGAAGCTGAGCTCCCCTGTTTGACCCTGTGGGGTTGAAAATAGCCTGGACGCGGACGCGTATTTATAGGCCGCATGTGCGTTGCTATGCATCCCTGCGACACCAGACACTACACCTACACGGTTTTCTTGCATCAGAGGAGAACCTCCAGCACGGCCTGTCACTCAGAGGAGCTCTCTGCACCACACCCCCGGCCCTCGGTGGGCCGGGATCAGGGACACGTGACGCAGGCTGGAAAAACGGTGACTTGATATGAGGTTTGACAGCTGCTCTCCACCAGCGTCCGCCGCTGCCACCTCCTGCAGGGAGCGTGTGCGTCACCTTCTGGGCCCCACGTGGTTGTCATTCCACTCGGTGCCGGCATCGTGCACCAATAAACAGGAAGAGCACCGATCCTTCCTGTTGCCCAAAGACCAAACATGAAGCTGAGTCAAAGTTAAACCTGCGCTGGATTTAAGTCAGCGCAGAAGAGGAGTAAAGCTGAAGAGCTTAGCTCATCGTGAGGTAGGAATTGAGATTAGAGTCAAAATCCCGAGGAAAAGAAGGCAGAATTCAGTTTAAAAGTTAAGTCTGACTTATGAGTTTAAAGTCTAAATTCTTGAGAATTCTCAGAACAAAAGTTGGAAATGTGAGACAAGTCACAGGACAAATAAAAACATGAGATTTAAGTCAAAAACCGGACGAAAAATGTAACTTTATATAACTTTAAAAGTTACAATTCTTTGAAAATTCTCAGAATAAAAATTGGAAATATGAGAACAAAATCAGAATTCTGAGATGAAAGTTAGAATTCTGACAAAATTAAATATATTCTGACCAAACAATATCACAATTAGGACAAAATAGTCCGAATTTGGAGATTAAATCAGAACTATAAATCATCTTTTTTTTTTTGATTTAATTGAACGAATCCGTGAATATCCAAGCAAAAGTATCGAGCTAAGTCGTCTTGGATGGCTGAAAACCTGGTTGAGGCTTCTGTGGGTTCACAGACGAGATAAGGGAGCTACAGAGGAAGCAACGAGGAAGAGGAGCGCAAAGGAAAGAAGAACCTTTCAGAGAAGAAGGGCAAAGAGTGAGAGGAAAAGAGAAAACAGGGCAAAGCAAAAAGAAGAAAAGAAGAAATAAGAAATAAAAAGAGGATTCTGGCAACACAGACGAGAAGACATGAATGGTGTTTGTTGATTTCATCTCGTGGTGTCAGTAAAATCGGACTCTTTCAGTGATTGTCCCTCTGATGCTGCCGAGGAGAACTGGGACGCATCAGAACCTCCACCGGTTTTATCTCCACGCCCAAACGGAGCAGCAGAAGGCTGAAATTCCACACGTCAACACCAGCGACTGCACATTGTTCGAATCGAAGGCAATTACGCATAATGAGCTCGGCGTTACAGGGAACCGGGTCCGGTCCGGAGCGACGTAAAACCCAGCTGTGCAGAAACCGAGGCGACCTGACAGCTGTCAGGTTGGAGATAAGGCCAGAACTGACCCGGTTCGGGTGGTCCCAGTGTTTCAGGAGACGGGAACAAATCCTGCACTGATAAGATCTGTTCCGAGAAGAGGTCAGGCCTGGGTTCACGCTGCGCTCTGGGAGAGCAGAGACAAGCCCTCGGAGAGGGTCGGGGAGCTGCGGCTTAATTAGATTTCAAGTTGGACTCACAATCCACACCAGTTTGATTGAGTTAGTTGTTTTTCCACCACTCGTGAGGCCCGGAGGGGTTTTCAAACACTTCCTGCATGTGAAGATGGACGAAACGAGAGCAGTGAAGCTTCACACAAATGCAGGTTTTCCCTCTGGAAATCATTTTAGGGACAATGTGAAGAGCCCCACTTCTGTCCCTCTCCCTTCTTCCCCACCTGTGCTTTGGTTTGGTGATACGATAAGTTTACCACATCAGGATATCGTATGTTTTCTGTAAATTTCATGGAATAATGTCCATACAAAATCACCACTTACCTCACAACAACTTACTATTCCGAGTCCTTTGGATTAAAGAATATCTAAACCCCAAAAACCGCAGTTTTCAGCTGAAAAACAATGTATTCAGGTGTTAAATAGTGTTTCTGATTGATTCAGATCCACATCTTGGCATTTTTATGCAGAGAATCTGAGCTCTACATGCTGTGTTATAGATATACACAGTGACTCTACAGGATGAAATCGTTGATGGAGGAGACACATTTGTTCCCACGCAGACACAGAACAGGAGAACATCATCTGTATCTGTACATTGATACTGGAGATCATGTGTACCAAAAATAAAGCGGCAGCAGAATGACGTAAACATACATCAACGTTTAACATATATGCAATAGTTAGGCCTGGCAGGTGGTGTAGTTGGCCGCCAGGACTGCACAGTGGCAGAGGAAACCCAGGAAACTATATATATATATATGGACATACTGTACATATCAAATATCAGAACATATAACTGTAGATATAAGGGGAAATGGAAGTTTCAAATATATGTCACACACATATATTTAAGAGTTACATGCGCAAATGCGTAGGTGTATTTTGAATATATCTTCGATGCGCACATGAACATATATGTTCCATTGATGTGTATATCTGGAAAATTACATATATAATATATAATACTCATATTAAACGACACAACAACACATGTAGTTGTATGTATGCATACATGAGCATATATATCATATGTAGTTTACATGTTTGATCAGATTTGCCAAAGTATCTCTATCGCCCCCTAGTGGCTGGCTCCGGTACAGGTTCAAAACCCCTCCTCCACCATCTCAGGTAGCACCTGGGTCAAACTAACATTCAGGTGGTTATTTTTTTTTTTTTGATCTGTCTGGTTTTAATTAGTTTGGTTTTGTTATTTGGTGCTGATAACCTGATAAAGGCTCGACCGCTGAGCTCAGCCTGCGATTGGGCAGGAAACCTGATACCACAGCTGCTCACTGCTCACGGACGCTGGCTCCACATGATGTTAGTGCCTGACGGTGTTCATCTCCGTTTGTACGGTTTTTAACTCGAGGCTTTCCTAACGCTACGCCAATAAAATATGCTCAGCGTGCTGGACACCCAAGGGTGCATTTGCAACGTTTTTTTTTTGTTTTTGTTGTTGTTCGATTTTGAGAATGAAGTCATAAATTTAGGAGGAAAAAGTCCTAATTTGATGAGTCTCACAGGGGATTGATCTTCTGATGCTGTTTCTCTACAGAAACTAACATTAACACGATTTTCCTCATAATATTATGATATTAATTCTCAGAAATATACAAGTTTATTCTTGAAGTCTCTGAATTTTTATTCCTCACTGTGGCCCTAATAGTTTGTCGCAGGAAAGAGCATCTGAAGTTTACAGCCACGCGAGTTAAAGTTTGTTTAGTTATGTGACAAATCATTTTGGATAAATATGGTTTTTGGCCATGATAACGTGTCCATGTGGCATTTTTACGTACTACGACAGCATCATGACGGAATAAGCATCAGTAGCTTAACGCTGTAGAAAAAAACCTCGACCTTTTACCAGTAGCTCCTCCTCTTCCTCCTCTGCATCCTGGTTCAAACATGCCTGGCTGAATTACTCCAGTGTTAGAACTCGCCACTGTGCAGTGTATAGTAGACTAGTTTAAAAGTGAGGTGTTTAAAGGAGCAGCAAAGCTTCGCTGGCAGGAAGAAAACACAATATCTACTGAACTAACTGCTGACGTTAAAGCCAACGAGGCTGATGGGAATTTTACCTTTGCAGTTTTGAAAGACCAACAAAGTGATTAAAGTTCTCGCTAACCTGTGACTGGCCTAGTTTGTGTGAAGCTTGATGATCCTTTTGAACTTGTCCTTTTTCCGCTGGGCGTCAGTGGGAGCGCCTCTGGATTGGACGTAATAATGCCAGCGGTACGTTACAGTGCGATGAACTCTGCACGTTATCCTCTCCCTTCGGCTCTTTCATGTGCTGCCAGCGGTTCTCCGAGTGTCTGATGTCCGGGCTGCCCGCAGTCCCGGAGGTGCCGCCGACTCGGTTCGCTGTCAGTTCCACCACATAATGAAGAGGGAGCGCTTCCTGAACACTTCCTCCCATTTCCACGGTCAGTCCCACTTCAACAGGGCCGTGATGTCATCTCACAGCCAGCTGGAAGCATATGTACCCCGGGCCCTCACTGAGCTTAGCATAAAGAAACAACAACACAGGAGGCTGCAAATAATCACCCAAATATCATCTTTAAACACCTCCTCAGTGTTGATTTCAATAGCAAAGGTTGTTGTCTGTTGTTAGAGACCAAATCAGCATGTATCACTGTGGACTTTTAACCTCTTTTAGCTAAAGGTTTTCTCATTTTACCACCAAACAAGAGAAAAAGCTGGCAAACTCTTCCTGCAGAAACACAGCCAGCGGCTGGCTGGTGAAAGTCCCGCAGGAGGTGATGGATCCCAGAACGGATGATGGAGTCCAATGAGATGACAGCGTTTCCCTGTGTTTAACGCAGTTAGAGGCCTCAGCCAGTTCTTAAGGTTTAATGGTGTCATGATGTTAGACTGGGATCCAGACCAGAGGGATTATTTTAGGTTAAACGCTGCTGTTATATCACACAATAACAGGTCATAAATGTCAGAGGCTGAGAGTAATTCTGATATAAATGTGATTAAAAACATCACATATTAACACATTAAAATTTAAGTTTGGATTTGCAAAGATGAGGCGTTATTTCAACAGTCAATTTTCATTGTATTTCCTTTAATTGTTGCTATTATTATTATTATTAAAGACAACCACAGCGCAGGAGTCTATTCCCTCATGTTCATCAGTAATGAGGACATGAAAGTAGAGATGAATGGTGCCATGCTGTCAGTTTATATTATCGCACAGACAGAATTGCAGAGTGAAAGTGATGTTTGAATGGTGTCATTTCCATCGTCAGAGTTTATCTAAGTGATTAGAAATGCTATAGAGGGGCCACACCTATGAGCGACGTGCTTGAAAACTGCTGAGACAGCAGGTGAACTTTCCAATAAGTTGCTTTGGTGTCGCTTCTTTCCTTTTGTTTCTGCAGTGACCCGCCATTTCCTCATTAAACCCCGGGGTGTAATACTGACAAAAGTTCATTTTCCTGGATTCACGCAAGAGGGCAAAGCCATCAGGAGGCACCGCGTATCTAAACTGGTACACACCATTCACGTCACAAACTTCAAATATGCCACCCCGAGGACGAAAACATCCCACAAAACATTGCAATACTTTACAAAACCCTACAACATTTCACAAAACACTGCAATACTTTACATAATACTACAACATCCCACAACACTGCAATACTTTACAAAATACTACAGCATCTCACAACACTGCAATACTTTACAAAATACTACAGCATCCCACAGCACTGCAATACTTTACAAAACACTCCAGCACCTCACAACACTGCAATACTTTACAAAATACTACAGCATCTCACAACACTGCAATACTTTACAAAATACTACAGCATCCCACAGCACTGCAATACTTTACAAAACATTACAACATCCCACAGCACTGCAATACTTTACATAATACTACAACATCCCACAGCACTGCAATACTTTACAAAACACTACAACATTTCACAAAACACTGCAATACTTTACAAAACACTCCAGCATCTCACAACACTGCAATACTTTACAAAATACTACAGCATCCCACAACACTGCAATACTTTGCAAAACACTACAACATCCCACAGCACTGCAATACTTTACAAAACACTACAACATTTCACAAAACACTGCAATACTTTACATAATACTACAACATCCCACAGCACTGCAATACTTTACAAAATACTACAACATTTCACAAAACACTGCAATACTTTACATAATACTACAACATCCCACAACACTGCAATACTTTACAAAATACTACAACATTTCACAAAACACTGCAATACTTTACAAAATACTACAACGTTTCACAAAACACTGCAATACTTTACATAATACTAAAACATCTCACAACACTGCAATACTTTACAAAACACTACAACGTTTCACAAAACACTGCAATACTTTACATAATACTACAACATCCCACAGAATTACTGTTATTAATTTTACGAAAAACTAGAACATTTCAGCAATAAAACATTGCAGTGTTTTGTGTTTTGTAGCACAAAATAAATAAGAATGAAAAACGGAGGGAAGGAAAAATGGAGGGTCTGAATGCGGTGATCAGAAACATCGCACTATGCAAATGTAAGCGTCCAGTGAGGACCGTGAATATGTTGCAGCCCCTTCTTGCCCATCTTTTGTGCGTCCAGTCTGCCTTCTACTTGTTGTGTGACACGTTGTGGTGTTTTGACCGTCAGGGCCGCCGTTCGCAGGAGGAGAACAAGCGGCGTCGTTTCCCCTGCAGGCCGAGCTGTTGGAGGTCAGCGGAGTGAAGCGTGTGGAGCAGAAGACGGAGAACATGAAGTCAACGCCCGACCCATCATGTATCAACAATGATTGCATCCATATGTGTGTGGAAAAATCAGGACCAGTTGCCGACTTTCTTCCCTCTTTTCAGGCAGCTTGTTTGGCTCATCACTGGACTTTGAAGGGCACCGGCGACTTGTGACGCACATGCGTTGCAAAAGACGCCCGTCTGCCTCGTGCTCATCCTCCCACAGGGCTCATTAACACTGTCCAGGAGTCTTCGGACCGTCGAGGGACGGACTTATGAAATCTGTTTCTAATTTGCTCCAACGCTGCTGCTCTCCGGTTGCATAAATGTCTGACGAAAGCACTGCGTCAGCGGTCCCGTATGAGTGTCAGCCCGCTTTGTACAGGTCTCATGATCTGTCCATGACACAAAGACGTCTCAGAATGAGCACATGAAGAGAAAAACCGTTGCAGTTTGGTTCTGGAACTCTGAAACAGGACTGAATCGTAGTGAGGATCACATGCAGACCGAGTACAGAACGGCCTCAGATCTCAGAGGGGGGTCAGGTCAGGACCAGCTCCTTACCAGGGGGAGCTCCTGCTCTCAACTGCGCTGTGCAGCGTGAAGCCAGAAACATCTGGGTGGCCCCCCTGGTGGCTGGCTGCGGTATAGGTGGGTCATAAACTCCTCCCCGTCGATGTTGGCGGATAGGACTCAAGGAACACGTTAGATGCTTTATTTATGGACGGAGCGCAGACGTGTTCATCTGTGCATTTTTAATACCTGAATATCTGCATATCAATATCGGGTCAGAATGTAAACATGGCAAATATGAAGAGCAGAAATACGGTTGGAAGAAACAAGAGAAAAAATGGGAGGGCAAAAAGGGATATATGAATGAATACATGACTTTGTTTTCCTGTGATGAACAAGGTTGTTTACAATATTAGGCAGATTTGAGGCGGGTTTATCAGCTGTAGCTGGTTGTTGTTTTGATTAGCCAACGTACAGAGATGAAGGTTCTTTGGTTTGGAATCTCCTCAAATGTGTGATGTGCCAAAAAATGAAGAAATTCCCTTAATGTGAAACTGATACTGAGGTGAAACTTCACAAAGTTCTGATATCAGTCTGCTCAATAACACTAAAATTAACACTTTTTACTCAGGATATCACTCAACTGTTACTAATAAACAATCTGTCCCAGTTAAGTTTCTAGTAAGTTTCTCTTCCGAAGCAGCTTCACTATGACGTGCTTCATCCTCACGCCAGCCAGGACTCGTGTCGGCTCGTAACACACAGCAGTGAGTGAAGGGATTAATGTTCAGACTGAGTTCATAACATGTTTTACTTTGTGTTTCATTACAGGAAACACCCATAAAGCCAAGAACTATTGATCCACAGTGACGTGTGCTGGATCAATTATGATCAATTAAAATTAAGCTTGTTATTCACTTGACGCCAAATTGAAACCATAGATTTGTGTCGGATGTGGGGGGGGGGATTTAAAAACTTCTCTTTGGGAAATGGCTGGAATGTGGATTTGAAATGAGGTCAATGAAAAACCAGTTTTTCAGTGACAAACATCACATTGACAGATTGCGTAATGATGAAAGCTCGCTCGAGATGTTGAACCATGAAGCGAGTGTGATTCCAGGAAAACGTTAATTTGTCAGCGCGCACCTCCTCGGTTTGGTGTTTTCAGCCTTGGCAGGCGCCCTGTTTTTCCTGCAGTCTGTAAATGAAGTGAATGATTCGAGTGGCTCTGGGAGGAAATGACAAGGTGTGTCTGACTTGCCCGCCGAGGTCATTTAACAAACACAATGATGTCATGGGAAGTGGCTTCTTCACAGCACTTGGTTTCCTCTTCATCTGAACAGCTGAGCAGCCCGAGGCCCGCGAGGCTCGGGGTCACCTCCCCGCGTCTCCCCAAATTAACGACCAAACGTGTAGAAAACAAAGTCAAGTCCAGTTCTCACTCACTCACTTGCGTCCCACATTTTTCAGCCCAAAAACAACGGCTCCTTTCTGTGAAATTCTGCGTTTTCATTTGACTTCTCTTACCTTTGTGAGCTCTTGAGCGAATTTAGATAAGAATATTGTAAATAAAGGAAAATGATGTCTTCATGTGTGATCAGATCCACAAAATGTCATGAAAAACAGCTTTTCTCAACACTTCCCTTTATAACATGACACACGTGAAACTTCTCCATTCACACATGATGGATTATTTTTACATGCAGGCAAAAATATTGAAAGCTCTTATTTCTTAAACAATCGTAGGGCTTTTGCCACAGATGAAGGAAATTTTGCATTTATCACACGTTCATATGTGGTTGGCTCTAGAATTTTTACCACTTTAAACAGGACATACTCAAGTAACCAAATAGCTTCACGGATGTTTTTTTACCACATATGACTGAAAGTTTCTGCACGTGTGACTCACCGGTTACGTTTTTCATGCACTCACTCACGCGTGATCAGCGTTTTCTCACACTTGCACTAGAACGTCTCCTCCTGCGGAGATCATATCTGATAATGGACGGCATGAGGTCACGCCTCTCTGGTGGAAATCAGGCCTTTCTGAGCACAAATGAAGGCCATTTTATTCTTATATCATCAAATCCTCTCATCACACTTCACATCCGATCAAAAGGCAGAAACCTCAGCGTGGACCATCGGGAGCGAGATGAGCACAAGATGACAGCGCTCGTATTCATTTGTGCACACTGGGAGGGGAAGTGACATCGTCCATCTTTGTTTACATGAGGTCAAGGTCACACGAGCTGTGCGGGATCGCAGCAGGCGGATGAAAATCGTGCAAACGGGCATCGGAATATGAAAATAAAAGGATACATTTTTCATGGGAGACAATCTGTGTCAGATGAGTCATTATAGTTTTTCTCGTACAAACTTCCCACGAGACGCTGCAGATTGAGGCTGGATTAAAACTTCGTAAAGGGACGGAGCCACTGCGTCACATCTGTTCGGTTTCTCTTCATCGGCCCCGTTTAACAGCTTGTACACGTTAGACAGCGTAAAAGTCGAGATGTGAGCAGTTTCCTATTGTCTCGTGGAAGTTGGTCATGAAATGTGAAACACACTTTACCTTTCATGAAATTAGAAATTTGTGTTTGCCACTTTAAAAAAATCGATTTGGATAAAAATCGCAATATTTCTATCGGGTTTTTTTTGTGGTAGTGCCGATAGCAACGACAGGACATCATATCCGACGTCACAAAGTCTCCATGAGTGTTTGATCGATCTTCTGTTTATCTTTAAGAGGGAAAGGAAAATCAGAGTAATCAATACTATTGAATTTAGGATGATCAGGGCCGCGATGAGAAAAAGAGACGTCAGACACTTTGTGGAAAAAGTCAAAAATCGGAAGAATGGGCCGTCCCCCCTGAGCAGACGCTGGTCGGACGACCGCGCTGAGCTCATGAGCTCCCAGAGGAAGAATTTTGTTGTTGGCGAAGCCGATTCCGATGTTTCCGGGCGTTTCGTGGACGTTTACAGCCTTAAAGGGTCGACTTTAAATTTTCAACAGTTCAACTTTATTCAACAGGTTATATTTCAACATTAATCTCCACATTTCACCTCTTTACGAAGTGAATAATGTAGAAAAAAATCTTCGTCCTCTCCTGTTTGATATGTGAACTACTGTCACAGTTTAGGCAGAACAGCGTGTTGGTTTAGGATAAAACAAAATCGCGATTTGGCTTTAAATCACAAATTAAGTCGGTGCTTTAAAGTCAAACAATCAGGACTCATTTATTTACACGAAACCCTGATAAGAAGATCTTCTTGCCTTTATCCAAAATAAATATTTGACTAAATCTGTTAACTTCGGGCGTCTGCAGTGAATATTGAAGGTGCAGTAGATCACAAATGTATCAGAACCCAAATCTTCACGCCCTCCGGGTGCTAGAATTGGATTAGTCCTGTGAGCAGATGTGAGCTGACAGGCAGAAACGTTGTGTTTACAGGCTGCTGGCGGCCCTTGACAAGAGGAAGCCGAGAACTCTGGGAGGAGCGCGTTCCCACACCCAGAAGAAGAGACACAAACAGTCCAACGCTCAGGAAGGAAAGGCCTCTGTGCGTCTTTATCTGATCCGCGTCACACCCTCCTCCTCCTCCTCCTCCTCCTCCTCCTCCACCTCCTCCTCTTCTTCTTCGCCTTCTTCTGCCTGGTGGCTCCAGGCTCCGTTGCCCTCACAAGGGGTTCCAGAGGGGAAAAAAAGCAGCAGAACTCCAGAGACATTTGAGGTGTTTCCTGACCTGCTCGCAGCTCGCAGTCTGACACTGATCCGGGGTCAGATTTCCTCAGCTGTCCGCTGGCTGTGAAAGGACACCTCCTCGCTGACCTCATGGAAACGTCTCTGCAGGCGCAACGGAGACGAGGGCTCAGCGCATCAGCTGCCTGCTCTCCGTGACCTCTGACCCGAAGGCCAGCTCGGGGCTCAACCTCGTACTCCCGGGAGCTGGATTAACTCCCGGCCCACAGAACACTGTTTCATTTCACTCTCCTCCACAGTCACACGGTCGTTAGCCTGAAAAACGTCCGACTTAATCCCAAATCACAGCAGGGAATTTAATACTTTAATATTTGTCCTCATTTTTCTTATGTGCTGGGTCAGTTCTAGGGCTTTGACGCCTCCAAACACTCACACAGTTGTGAGAATTAAAACGTGCCTGGAGCTGTTTAAGTTTTTCCAACAGACTCAGCAGATGTGACATTTTGAAGACACTGAACGAGTTTAACCAGCCAAACTGTGTGTTCGGTGCCTGCCAGATGTCAATCACGGCCGCGTTCAACCACAAAAACAGAAAAGTGAAACACTGAGGATTGTTTAAAGTTCAACAAATCGCAGCTTTGCAGAAATGTGCGGCTGCAATCGCAGTTTTACCTGAGGAAAAACAAATACGGGCATTTTGTGCAGCAAAAGTATCTTTTTTCATTCACAATTCGGATTCATTTACTGTATTGGAACATTTTAGAATCAGACTCAGTTTTTACGGGACAAACTGAACATCAGCTCCATTTACAGACAATAAATGAAGTAAAAGAGCGAACAGTATCCTGTCAGCGTTTTATTGAAGTCAGAGTTACCACAGTAAAATCCTCAGGTCACACTTTGGTTGGTGGTGGGAGGGCGGAGGTCAGGTCACCGTGTATCAGGTTTTCACTGATACGCGCCTGAACATCAGCGGCAGAAGGGCTCCTGCAGGGTTTGTCAACACGTTCCGTCCCCGCGGGTCCCGCCGAGGCTGCCGGACACCCTGGCACCAGCGTCTGGCGCTGGGGGAGATCTGTCTCCCAGATAGGAGCGGGAGAAACCCCACCCAGGGGCCCGGCGTACACACAGACAAACCCATGACATCCTCTGAGCTAATCACTCCCCGGGGCCGCCGCAGCACAAACATCCCCCGGGACGGAAAACACCCGCTGCTGTTTTTAGAGCTCTAAATCTCTGCCAGAGTGACACAGCGTACAACACAGCCGGGCGGGGATTCACTTCTCTCTGCTAATGCAACAAATACTCGCCCCTTTTACCTCTGCGCACAAAAAAACAGCCATTCTTTTGATTTTCTAACGCTAGAACGTTGTGTTTAAAGATGCTCGACGAGTCCCATGAATGAACGATATGAACATCTGCCACGGTGAGCTAACAGCCCCTCGGACGCATTCGGAAAAAAGATGTGGCTCTGGAAATAAGCACAATCTCAGCTAACACCACGTTGCCATTAACGGCCTCTTTAAGTAATGATGAGTTCAGGGATTTACAGTTTAGTCTATAAAAATGTTGAAATGGACGAATAGGCTCATTTATCACAAACAATGACAACAAAAAACGGCAAATCCGTATGTTAACAAGCTGGAACCAAAAAAATGTTTGACGCTTCTGTGTTGAAAAAGTGCTGAAATGGTTCGATTTGTTCAAGTCTTGAGAATCTGTTCACCCACTTGGAGCCGGACTCAACTTTTAAGACTGTTTCTCGGTTGGATAAATAACTTGAATTCCAAAACTAAACCAAATACTTGGACTTGAATCTCAGGGCAACATTGACATGTTCTGCAGGCTTTTGGCCTCCTGTACCTCTTCCTCTATGGGTTAAATTCATTACAGACACATCAGCATCTTTTGTTTTCAGCTGGTAACCAGCACCGCAATCCTCTTGTTTGTGCGATCTAACAAGATTTTTGGAGTAAACATAACTGAGAAAGCAGCTCATATCCGTGGACATTATGGAGAAAACCTGCAGTACCTCAACAACAGTTCAAATCCCTTCTGCTGAATCCACAAAATCCATATCAGGTTCAGTTATTTCATTTCATTTATCCTAAGATTTCAGATTAGGACAAAAAAAACCAAACAAGATTCACAGATTCAGTTTAACGCTCATTTAATTTGTTCAGAGCTCCATATTTTGGGCCATTAAACACAGTGTTGTTGGCTCGGATAGTATTTTAAAGTCCGTCAGGCGTTTGGTGTTTACAGTCAGTCTTCTGTAATTAATTAATGATGTACTTTCAGTCTAACTGCACATCATAGAAAAAACATGGAATGAAACTGAAAATTTAATGAAAGAATCATTATTTCCATCAGTTTTGTCTTCTAAGATGATTGTTTCTTCTCTCTGCACCACCTTTGTTTCATCATGCAAAATGACCCGGAGGTGTGTCGGGGAAGGGGAGTCCTGAGCCTGTCAGCCTGCACCTCTGCTAACGCTAACGTTGCTAATTGCTGCCCTCTGCTGCCTCCCAAACAACTGCACCAAAAGCAAGCCAACAGCTTCCAAACAGACAATCTGCAGAACCCTTTTTCTCTTTTAACGCACCCACATTTTGGTGTCTGTCCTCTGATAATCCCATCTGTGATTCCTCTGGTGGCCCCCAACGAGCAGCCTGACACACGGAGCGAGAAGGCTGCTGTAATCTGGGTAGATTATCAGCATCGACAAAAGGAGATGAAATCAGAGACGAACGTCTTTCACCTCTTCCCGGGGCCCGCTAAGTCTCCTGCTAGCATGTTAGCATTTCTGTGGCTTTAGCCCGGGTTTCTGTTGAGCCAGATGGCTTCCTCCCTCAATCCCCACTCACAATCAAGATTAAGATTACACCACCCACACTCACTCCGTCATCCAGTCATTATTGTTCACTTGCTCACGGATGATATAACGTAGAATCTGTCACAGTTACAACTGGGGATTTAGTTATTAAAGGGAGCCATCGATCGCTGAAACTCCACGCTGTGGCGCGGATTAAAGTATTTTTACCACAAAGCCACGTACCCGCGGCACTCGTCTGCCAGCGGGAGGCAGAGAGGATGGAGCGAGGGAGGGCTGAGGAAGGCAGATTGAAGGGGATAGAGCAGCTTGGTTAGCGTTCCTCAGTGTTGCTTCCTGTCCCCAGAGGCCTCCGGGGCCGCCCGGCATGAGGCAGGCGCCATGGGCTTTCTGGAGAACTACCAGGAGATCGACCCTGTCACTTTGAACCTGTGCATCCTCATCGCAAGCTACGTTATCTTGCTCCTGGTCTTCCTGATATCGTGTATCATGTACGACTGCCGGGGCAAAGATCCCACAAAGGAGTACGCACCCGACCCGCAGCCGACTCAGTCGCCCATCCGGCTGGTGGTGATGCAGAGCTCTCCAGCCCCAGTGGGACGGTGGGACACGGCCAACATGATCACCACCTACCATGAGCCCATGCACTCGGACTTTATGGAGAAGAAGAGCACGATGGTCTGAGCGAGTGCACGGTGGACTCACCTTTGTACATACATGACTCTTTTTTTGTTTGGTTGGTTTTTTTTGTACACGTTTCTTTTTACACCTCCGCGTTTGTTTGTGCTGGAACCATGCCAGGATCTGACCCACACAGGACCAGATCGGGACGGTAAGACTGACATGTGTTGATGCCTTTAAGTTCTGTGTGTACGCACGTGAAATCCCTCTTTATCTAGAGGATCTCAGGCCAAAGCTTGCAGTGTGCCGCCGGGACTAAATGTCACTACTGATAAAGCACAAAGAACTCAGGGGGCATTTTTATTGTGTTGACTGACAGAAAAGGGACGAGAGCAGTAGAATCTTAACATCTGTGTCTCTTTATCACTGACGAATGGGGCAGTCTGAGTCACACGCAAAGGAAAAGCTCCGTGACAACTTCAGACTTTGCCCCTTTTTGTCAAACATGGAGATAAAACTATTATCTCCACTTTAACTACTCTATTGAAATAAAAGTTGCGTTGCTCTCCACTGGCTTCCATTCAGGTATTGCTGGTCAACATTTCGGTAAGTCTGGACGGACAGTAACCCCTTACATAACCGGAAGGTGTGCAGTGTCCATGATGTGGCTGTGACAGCCATCGGATCGAGAACCCGACCTACAATGTCTAGATTCTTATTTTGAGATGTGATTCTTCAATCGTGACAAATCGCCACAAATCAGGAAGATGTTAAGCCTCGGCGCTCCACTTACCTGCCGCATCAACGGCTAAAGGTTAACCGGTCGTTCGTCGTCAAGATGCAATTCTGTGCTAAACCGCTCAAAGAAGACGACCAATAACGTGTGTGCTGTTCACTTGTGGATCTAAGTTATCCAGCAATGTTCAGAACAACAAAATCTATAACGTTGTCAAGAGGAAAAACATATCACTAAATATGACTAACAGCAGCACGCAACCCAACGACCAGATAAACCACTGGCACCGATACATTGTAACTGTGCATTTCTGTTGTGTCCACGCTATGCCTAGGGTCTGGTTAGGTTTAGGGACTTAGTAACGTTAGGAAGAGACCATGTTTCGGCTTTCCGAGGGCCTCATTCTAAATCTGCTGTCGGGTACAAACCGAGACTAATATCAAATGAACCACGGTTCAGTTTGATCCAAACATTCTTTTTTTGTAAAACAAACATCTTGCTTTTTGGTCCGGGCAGACGTCTCTCTCCCGTATTTTTGGTTCACATCGAGCTGAAAAGGCAGAACGTCAGAACCAATGAGAAAGCAGCTATAGTTGCCACAGAGACGGTTCCAAAATGAGCCTGCGGCTGCTTAATTGAGCCGATTGTTTGCTGGTAGATATTAGACAGCAGCACTTTGCCTGGCAACTACTGCACCAACGCCAAACTGACCGTCACATTTGGTCACGTGCAGGTAATATGAAAAGGGTTATCATGTTAATTGTGTAAAACGTAACTTTTTTTTACAGCTACAGTGCCAAAATAATATTTCAGCAACCATATTGCATAAAAATGGCCGACAGGACACTGCCCAAGAGTGAAGCCAAAACACCTGTGATCATTCAAAGTGCCTCAAACACATTTTTTCCAAAGATGGTTTCAGTCTTATCACGCTGATGTTTGTTCAATGTTCTGTCCATCGGCTTTTTTTAAAATCTGCTCTGCTCGTGATTGGCTGGGTGGTTCTGCAGGAAAGAACTTGATGCTATCAGTCGGTGCTCTGCGACACTGGTGCCAAATGATGTCACCAGTGCACAGTGGTCGGGCTTCTATCCGGGGTATTGTGACATCATTTTAGTACAATGGGAGGAATTGGCGATGTGTTGTACATCCAAACATCCGTTTGGTTTAGGAAAAGATTGGTAATGTTTGGTTACATTTGGATACAAAACCTCCTTGATTAGGGTTTACCGGTGACACGTGAAACGGGACAAACTCTGGTCCTCCGGGTGACTCAAACCCAACCTCTACCCCTCTTAGAACTTCCTTGGAAGGTTCGTCGTACTGCTCATCAGCATCTGTTCAAATCTTAGGCCTCACATTGCAGGTAAAATGGGCCACGACAAAACTATGGCTATATTTTTCTTGTTGGGTTTTTTTATTGGGCCCACTGGTGATACACAGTGTATCCAATCTATAGAAGCATGCAAACTTTTGTACGAGCTGGATGGTGCCTGATAGCCGTGTGGTCCGTGAATGTACTTTCATTGGCCTCACCTCAGCTTAGCCTCGATTATACCTGGCATTCATAATCTGTGGGAGCAGTTTCCCATTGTAAAGGGTCTGGCGTGCAGCACCGCGCTGTAATCTGGGACGAGTTGGCCTGATTAGCTGGCCTGTCACAGAAGTCGGAGGGTCTGAAGTCAAAGCAGGGGGCTTTCGTCAAAGGAGCCGATTTACTGGGTTAACTGGATCACCGTGCTGAGTCAAACTGCAGAAACACGAACTAAAAACAGCAACTTCACCTGGTTTTACACAACACAGTCATGGAGATGGTTTTAAAAGTCCAGGATTTTTTTTAATGATAATTGGATTGCAGAACATGAACTGTTATAGAATCTATTTAAATCTGAACTGGGTTTTTTTTCAAATGGTGCACTTGGTGATAACGGAAACGAAGCCTGTCTAAATTACAAATGGAGGAAGTTGATTTCTAAATATTTAGTATTTGATCACAGTGTTTCTTATGCATTCGTGTTTTTTTGTTCTAAACTGTGGTTTTAATTGTTGCTTCGGATGAGCAGTTCAATCGGGGGTCTGACACGGGGACGCGGAGAGGCGGGAGAATGGCTTCTTTCTTGCTTGATAAAGAAGCTTTTTGTTCTAGGAGGTGATTATTCAACAGATTGTGATCGTAGCTCTTGGCCAGCGCTGCTCGGCAGACATAGATCTCACGGCTCTCAGAACTCTAACGGCCGACAGAAAGCTGGACGTTGCATTTGATGCATCTCCTTCATAAAAAAAGGCTGAGACGAGCCCGAGAGGTGGCAAACTCACTACGCCATCAAGACACGTTACATCTTGTCTTTTGAAATCGCCGCAAGCGACTCAGCTAGAAATGGATTATTGTGCTCAATACGAAACACACAAACTGCTGCCACGTCCACATTTCTGGTTCATTTATTCCAGTATTTGAACAACTCCATCCTGGCCCTGTCTCCTGTTGTCTGAACAAAAGTACATAAAAACAAAAACAAAATATCTTGACACTACATGAAAACACGGAGGCGGGGATGTCAACAGAAAAGGAAAGTTTAAAGTGACAGGAGACCTTTCTGTTTGAACATTATGCAAAAATAGGGATAATATGAGCACACAACTCAACAACATATATATATATGTAACAAAGGTTGTTTTTAGCCACTGAATGCGTAAATATGTTTAAGCCAAAGCAAGCAGTAAATAAATAAACAGGAATAAGACTCTTGTGTGACTTTCCTGTTTAAATATTTCCATAAGGATTGAAAAATGATAACAAAACTGTGATAAACGTAAAAATCTCGTAGATTGTTGACGCAGCGATTGTAATCCCCCTCTGATTATTTACCAACAGGTTACTGACACTGTGTCAACAAAAAGGACGGACAGTCCAGCAGACAACGATTAAAACTGATTTCATGCAGTTT
Source organism: Mola mola (assembly GCA_001698575.1). Lineage (NCBI taxonomy): Eukaryota > Metazoa > Chordata > Actinopteri > Tetraodontiformes > Molidae > Mola > Mola mola. The sequence continues at coordinate 2,982,770 of KV751363.1, forward strand.
ACATTATAAGTAAGGTTCAAGTTCTTCCTGAAATAATCCAGGAAGTTCACGTTGCCCAGTATTAACATTGACGTATTGATGGAGCAGCTAAGAGCCTTCGTCAAAGTGAAACTAAAATGCCTGGATGCTCCCCTGGTGGCTGGCTGCAGTATAGCTCATAAACCCTTCTGCTTCCATGTTAGCAGATGGGACATGAGCCAAATTAAAAACTCAGAGAACGCTTCATCGAAACAGCTTCTGTCATTTTAGGTCGTTCGTATCACACCGGTGTGTGTTCAGGTCTCCGTTTCTCCAGTCACTTTGGTTTTAATTTTTTATTTGACAAGTGGTGGGAAGTGGAGATGCGGCGTCAATATATATCTATGTTCTATGAAAATATTAATGAAACAAGTAAAAAACTACTACTACTACTAATGGAAGAAATGTGAGTACAAGTTAAAAGGAGCACCAGCAGCAAATACAACAAAAAAATAAAAAATCAGGCCATAGTCTAATGTCTCATTTAATATTAGCATCATTCTTAATTTTGAGTGTGTAAATGCTGTGGTAATATTTAAGTTGTCAGTAAAGTTTAATCAAAATGCGTCTTTCTTTGCTTCAAACCTGATTGTAGTTTTAATTGCAGCCACGGCTGCACACACACACACACACACACACACACACACACGCGTGGTACTTCATAGATTGTGTGTGGCAATGACTACGTTTACATGCACAGAATACTCCGACTAAGGTCAATTTTCTGCTTGAGGAAACCTTCAGAATGAGGTGAATGTTCCTGGTTCCAAGTTAATCGGCATGTTGTGAGTGAAGAGCAGTGGTAGCGGCGGCGTGACGTCAGACCCCCAGCCGAAGAAAAATTAACGCTCTCTCAGGTTGTATTGCTTCGTTTTTCTCCTTTAGCATTACAACTTAGTGACACAACCAGACAAGACCTTTTCTTTGGACAGGGCCATATTTTGTTGTTGTTCAATCCTAATTTTTGCCTTCTGCCCTCTGCTTTAAATGCTTTAAATGATACGTTTACCACACTGTTTTTAGAGTTAACATATAGACTCCTCCCGCCTCCTTTTCCTGTCCTCCCCCACTGGGGCTAAACCGCGGGCGATGCATTCAGGCATGAAACAGTAAACCAATTACAGAGCTGTTTAACCCCGTGTCACGTGTGTTCATAAAGCCTCTTTCATTCTGAGGGCACTTCCACCTGCGTCCGTCCTGCAGAGGCTGTGATAAAAGCCGCATGATTGCCTCAGGCGTCGGCCGATCCAGACTCCGTTTGAGGTCGTCCCCTGCGAAGGACTCCGGTCTTTGGTTCTCCCTCTGCCAGAACCGTCACCGGGATCCGACGGGCAAAAGTTTTGGACCAGGTCGGCAGGTGTCTGATCCTTGTGTGACACTGAGGTCGTGTCAAACCATATAAGCATGTCTGACCTCTGACCTCCAGTCAGTCTTCAGGCCGGTGAGACGAGCATAGAAAATGTCACAGAGTCATTTCGCAGAACTGTCTGAGCTGTTTGACCTCAATATTCCTCTTGACCGTCGATTTGGAAGAATAGATTCCAGAATCAAACAAAACACCAAGTCGGTCCAATAAGAAAATGTCCAAAAATGTTTTCTAGCAGGTTGTAGATTCTTGCGCTGGCCCTGCCCATTTGTTTAAATCCAGAATCTTTATTCACTTTTTCACTTATTCTGAGCTCGAGGATGTTGTACAAAAAAAAACTCAGAATAGAAAGTCCAACTTGACTTTGTTTGGTGTCCGCAGTTTAACAGATCCAGTCTCCTTTCGGATGTTGATCTACGGGGAAAATGCTGACCGCCGGGTGAGACTGAAACCTTTAAGCTTCCAGCCCTCAAAGGTCGAGCCAATGCAGAACCTGCATTCTGCGCTTTCACGGTCAGCCTGTCAGAATTAACGGGCCTCAATGCAAAAACGCTCCCCCCTGCCCGGTCAATTCTGCGCCTCGCTCAGCTGCTCTCAATGTTCGGGACCGAATCCTTGGTCCAGAGTCACGGGGATAAAATAGAAGTTAAAGCGCTGGTCCAGATGTAGCTATGCCACACAGACCAACGACTGAGGGGCAGCCGCCCCCCCAGCCAGCTGGCAGGCACAGAGAAAGATGCTCAGTGACGTACGGTCTGAGATGTAAAATGAAAATCAGCTGTTACATTAAACAGCTGCAGAGCCAGAAGAGTTTCAGTCGCTGGTGACACAGACACAGCTGAGTTTAAATTTGATTTTTAGTGTTTTTTTTCATCGAATTTAGCCAAAATGCACGGCAAACGGGATCATGAGCCAAGTGCCAGTGTGTAGATGGGCGAGCGTGTCCAAGTTTTCTCAGTCAAATCTGCCCTTCGGTCCCCCATTGGTTGGTTAAAAAAGTCCTCAAACCAACCAACCAACATGGCTGTGCACGTGAAGCCAATCGTGAGACTTCAAAATGGGTGGTTGAGTGACCAAAAATAAGTAACATGAATTGTGACACTTATGCGACAACCATTCTGGAACTTGACCGGACCGCCTCCAGTGAAAATCACGTTTTTGTCCTTGTTAACGTGTCCACGTGGTCTTTTTATGCACTTCGACACATCACGGCTGAAATAAGCATCAACGTCACGGCTGAGGATATCTGCGTTTGTTCTGCTATCCACTGACTTCTTCAGAAAACCAACTGTACGTATGAGGAGGAAGCTTGTGGGGGCGGGGCTTATGGTTGTAGAAACTAAAGTAACCATTCTGATGCATTAACCTGTGGTTGGCCTCGGACAAGTAGTTCCTCCTCTTCTTCCTGGGAATCTGTGTCTGGTCTAAAGATGTTAGCTGAGTTACTCCAATGTTAGAACATGCCACTGAGCAGCATATGGTAGACTGGTTTAAAATTCCACAACATCCAAGCCATCTCAAGGCCAGAACGTGATTCATTTTTTTTCTTAAAAAGTAAAATTGAAATTTGTAATAGTACAAAACAATAATGAGTTTTTAAGTGTTTAATCAATGTTCGGACCAGGTCTTCTGGACATATTGTTAAATTAAAATGGGTGGACGTTCACGCGGGACACGCCTGCCTGTCCTCTGGCTGAAGCAGACACTCTGTGACGGAGGGTCCGGCTTAAGAAAGGCCTTCAGAGTCACAGTTGGAGGGTTTAATAGACCAGTTCCACTGGGCATTTAAAGGTTTGAGATGGAGCTTCAGGCGAACCCTCCACCTGGATGTGCAAATGAAGTGGAAGACGTCCGCAGGCGAGGATGTGCGTGATATTTATGAACAAGGTCAACTCAGGATGGGTAGAAATAATGATAAGATGTGAGCTAACCAGCTATGTTAGCGGCTGCTAACGTGACAAACCCAAACCCGCAACTCAGGTGTCATCCGCCGGGCTGCATTGTGGGTAATATATGAACAAAGTTATAACCAAGTAAAAGAACAGCTGGAATACAAGACGTGTTGTAGATCACTGCACAGATCAAATGTACCCTGATTTTTACCTCCACATTTTAAGGTGTAAACATTATCTAAAGGGACAGGAAATGGGTGTAAACCGGCACAGCTTCCTGTGCAACGTGAGAGTGCAGTTTAAACACCAGCCAAACTCCTTTCCCCCCCAAACAGGAGGAGGAAATCAGCGCAAGTCGGACGCAGCACGACTCCTCGCAGGTATCGTGACCCCGAGGTGACGGCAGCCCTCCCGCCTCGAACCAGGAGACGGCCTCCGTCTGCTCCACCACAAAGGCTTCCATTATGTAGCACGCCATTCCTCTGCGTGTGGTGGGGGGAAAATAAGTGTTTCCTGCTGTGTGCAGGAGGATTGCACTCTGGTCTTACATAAAGCCTCTGTTGTACGTGGGGTTGCTGATGGAGTTACAGGCCTCTTATGTAACCGGGCTGTTACGACACGACACTGTCGCGTGCAGTTCCCCGTCTGGCTGCGTCTGCCGCAACATCAGGCTACCACCAGCGTTTCTAAATTGCCTTCCGAGGAGGCCGTGCAAGGTCTGTTGGACTGTTAAAGGTCTAATTACATCAGGCCAACTATCAAGCTTCGGTTTACGGGGAGCATAAAGGAACTCCTTCTACACCTGGTCATGTTAGGATGGGATGGGTGGGATGCAGTTTACTGGAACTTTAAAGCACTTCATCACATTTCAGAGGGAAATATAGATTTTTTTTTTTTTTTTATCTCTTAGCAGACTTTACAAGTCATGTCTTTGCACACAAAACATGTTTAGTTCCGATTAGCTGATAACAATCCATGTAAAAACAAGTGTGACTCTCAAGTATGAAAATTTAAGATAAGATAAATTTGTTCCTCTCCGGGGTAGCTGTAGTGGTTATCTTTAGTCTCTGTGTTTGTAATTCTTGAAGTTTTTGTTTTGTTTTGTTGGTTTTTTTTACAACAATCTGTGCAGTTGTAAATGTAAAGCCAATGCAGGCTGCATGACGGAGGATTCTTAATTTAAAAGTCTTATTGCTTATCTTCATAAACCCTTTAAGAAGCAGCTTGTTTTTGCACTTCCCTTAGTTACGACATGACACGACATGTACAGTTTGTGTGAAGTTTGGTTAGAAACCACTAGCTAATACAAAAATGGAGAAATTCTTGTAAATTGGGTGAAATAAATTCCTATATTTGTTTACTGTTTTTTTGTAATAGTAAAATCCTCCGTTTTCATTCGTTTAACGTCCACAACGCGCCGGTCGAACCTCTACATGGCCCCGCCTACCTCTCACCTGATTGGCCACTGTGCCAATTGTCTCGCTACTCATTGGCTCAACCG
>KV751363.1:3005048-3027254 GCA_001698575.1 Mola mola
AAACGCGCAGCAACGCTAAAAGCTGCGCAGTCTTGATAATAACAAACTGAAGCCACACTGTTAAATGCCCTTTAGATTACAACTATTAGCTGATATTGTTTAACTCGAGCTGCGCTTCACGTCAACCTGTGTCCACTGACATCCAGCCGAGAGAACCATCGTTACACTGTGTTCCTCTCTGACGACTCGAAGCTGGCGAGATCTCTCTGTTTTGTGTCGCCAAAGATCGCAAAAGGAGAAGAGGAGTCACTCTCCACGAGGTTCGATGAGGCCGTGTCACGAACTGTCAGGAGCGCGGACGTGTTCGGCAGGAGGACAACAAACCGCGGGGAAGAACGTCGGGCTCCGGCCGTTTCAACACGTACCTTCATCGTGATGGAAAGGCAGCTTGAGCGGGTTTTCCAGCAGGGATTTCAGGACGCCGTGAGTCGGCGGCAGGAAAGTTGGGTTTATGGGAAGAGGTCTGGCCATTTTCTCCATATGTCTCGAAAGGCAACTGGAGACCAAAGCTCGCAAAGACACGGCTCACTTTCCCCCCGGGAAAAACAGAACCCGCGACAGCCGTCCCGTGGAGAAGCTGGCAGGCGGGGGAATAACAGCAGCGGCGGCCGGGCTGAGAGGGAGCAGACGGGAGACCGCGCAGCGGCAGGATGAGCGGCAAGCTGACTGTCTGTCGCCGAGGCTGCCCGGCGAGTAGCTGGAGGAGGAGGGCGGGGCCTGGCCGAGCCTCCACACCTCTCTGCGCGTGTGCGGATACTGACGCTGCTGACGTCAAAGAGCACGGAGGGCGGGGACGAGACTCGCGGCGCGGAAATAAAGAGCAGAGTTTTCGGATCTATTCTTTAGTAAAACATTGAAATATTGTATTATTTTGTATTTTTAAAATAAATTGCTACTCACTTCTGTAATTTTTCATAGATGCACCTCTTTTAATGTACATTTTAGTGCTTGTGAATTCTGTCTCCCTTTGCATCTCTAACTGTAACTTTGATTTTCCTACTGACTGTCTTTGCTAGAATTCTTCATCTTAATGAGACCGACCTGGTTAAATAAAGGTATTATTTGTTCTTTGTAAGCATGTTTTTTGTTGAGGTGTGATGATGAGCATGAGGCTGTTAACATTTTTCCCCATTCATAGCTGCTGTTATTATGCTTGTCTTCTTATTCTTCCTCTTTCGGCTTTTCTGAGCTTTTTCTAAGAGTCACCACAGCGAATCATCGTCCTCCATCTCTCACTGTCCTCTGCATCTTCTTCTCTCACACCAACTATCTGCATGTCCTCTCTCGCCACGTCCATGAATCTTCTGCATCCTTCTACCAACATATTCACTGTCCTTCCTCTGCACATGTCCAAACCATCTCAATGTGGCCTCTCTGTGTCTCCAGAAGAGATGGTCTGTCCATCACCGTACCAAACAAGAAGGGGCTCAGGTGCGATCCTTGAGGCACTCCCACCTCCGTCACTCCCACAATGCACCTCACCACTGTCATACTGCTGTCATACATGTCCTGCACCAGTCTAACAGACTTCTCTGCCACTCCAGACTCCCTTGTACAGAACCACAGTTCCTCCATTGGCACCCTGTCGTAGGCTCTCTCTAAATCCACAAACACACAATGGAACTCTTTCTGACCTTCTTCATACTTCTCCATCAGCATTCTCAAAGCAAATATGGCATCTGTAGTGCTATTTTTTGGTGTGAAACCATCCTGCTGCTCACAAATCATCACTTCTTCTCTTAGCCTCACTACTCTTTCGCACATCTTCACTGTGTGGCTCATCAACTTTATCCCTCTCTAGTTGCTACAACTCTGCACGTCACCCTTGTTCTTAAAGATTGGCACCAGTACACTTTTCCTCCGTTCCTCAGGCATCTTCTCACTGTCCAGCTGCTTCATCAAAAACTCCACTACCCTCTCCCCTAGACACTTCCATACCTCTACCCGCACATCATCAGGACCAACTGCCTTTCCATTCTTCATCCTCTTCAACGCTTCTCTCACTTCATCTTTACTAAACTTCCTGTTTCAAGGTTTCCACCTTCTCCAACCTTCTTTCCCTCTCATTTTCTTCATTCATCAGCTCCTCAAAATTCTCCTTCCATCTTCTCAACACACTCTCCTCACTTGTTAGAACATTTCCACCCCTGTCCTTAATCACCCGAACCTGCCGGACATCCTTCCCGGCTCGATCCCTCGGCCTCGCCAGACCATACACACCCCTTTCTCCTTCCTCATATAGCAATTTCATTATATCAATGGTATATACAATATATAATCTTATCTTTATTTTAACTCGAGCCACCATCATGAACACACAGAGGTACATTAGTTTTGTTTTTATATCTCAGACCTGAGCTACATAAAGTTTCCAAAAATTAATAAAAAGAAATGAATAACTAAGAAATCTATAATTCTGAGGGACGTCACACGTTCATTTCTCTCACTGTAGTTTGTTACTGAAGTCTTTCATCTTTCAAACGTTTTCTGGAAAGTGCAGCGCCTGGAGGTGTTTACAGCACGTACAGTACGCCAACGGGCTGCAGTCCTCCAGCTACGCTGCGTCCAAAACTATTTCAACTTGCTTTTTTCCCAACCCAACCATACATCTTCCAAATTCTCTCTAAACGCTCATTTGAAACCACGTTGGAACAGATTGTACCACTCTCAGCGTGTGCGGGGGTACTGCGTCGCTGCAATGCAAACTGTGCGTAATGTACATAGTGTTCTGGCAACGCGTTTTACACCGGAACGGGTCTAAAGCGTATGTGGAAAGCCAAATTTAACATGAAACGATGGAAACGACCGGCCCAGTTGTAGATTTTCTAGGTGCAAGAGGACACATTGGTGAGAGAATCTGCTTTCAATTAAGACTCATCTGCTCTCAGAGTCACAGTCGTGTCCCGGGGAAGGAAAAAACCTTCATTTTGAATCTTTTACATTCAGCCCTCAGCTCTCTGTAGAGCCCTGACAAAAAAGCTGCTGCACGCAGCTGCAGGTCTGAGCAGCGAGGGCACGATCCACCGTAGTGGCAAAGGGAAGACTGACGTGAATTTGAACTTGACCTACTTTCAGCCGGTGGGTGTTGTCATACTGCAACTATATGTGCGAGCAGGTCGAGGCACATGGAAACTCATGCTTTCCGGTGCCGTAGCCACTGAGTCACGGCTCTCCCTTCAATGTTTAGTCGCTCGGTTTCCATGTGGACTGGAGGCAACAGAATTTGCCGGATGAAAATCCAGGTGGATTGAAAGGTCGAGGGAGAACGACAGACGGGCAGCGGAACGATCCGATTCGAGTCAATTAAAGCTGATTTGATTAAAACTGCGGTGATGTGGTTAGAAAAAAAATCTATGTAGACATAGATTTAGATAGAGTGAAAAAAAGCAACAATCTAATCTCCCCCTTGTGGCTGGCTGCAGCATAGCTCATAAACCCCTCCCCCCCCCCGTGTCAGATCCAGCAAAACTAAAAACACAAATTTTACTCATCAGTTTTTCCCAAAGATGGTTTCTGGCATCAGTTTGTTCTTAGTTAGCTTAAACACGGGAAGAAAACCTCACAACTGACAGCTGAGCCCTGTTAACGACTGGGCAGGAACCTAAAGCCGTCGCTCTGTCATCCAATCGCGAATGGACAGATGGCGGCACCGGTGTCTGAGACGTTCCTGTTTCCTTTTTGGGCCGTTGGACGAAGTGAAGACGTGTTAGCCGTCATTGGTTTTGTCCATGCTTCCGCCCGCCAAGCGGCAACTTCCAGGTTAGCATTCCGCTAACGTGAATGAGAATTTTTCAATGTTACAAATGAAGTCAGACCAAAAGGATCAAGTTCTGATACCTAAAGCAGTTATTTTATCGGAGCCATGACATTTAATTAGTGTCGATCTTATTTAGGTGCTGTAACGTTGCACATCACCATGTTGCACAGGTTCGTGCCGTGCTGGTGAAGATTGCTCAATGCCCTGTTGCAGTGTGTGTAGGTGTATTGCACTAGGTGTGCATCATGTCGTGGTACTGGCCAGTCAATGTTCTGGTCGACCTGTTTGTGTTTTTCTGTATGAATTCCTCTCACGGAGGTGGGGCCGGTCCGTGGAGGAAGTTCAGCGAATCATATTTCCTCAAGCTGCTACAACGATAGTTTGTATTGGGGTTTTTTGACAACTTTCAGAAGCTTGTTTGTAAGCGATCTTAACAGGTTTAAACCTGCTCTTTCTTACATGCCTGCTTGTTATGCAGTTTGTGGCATAGCCATTACACTGAGGGATAGCTTGGCTAATTCAACAGTTCAATAGTTTCAAATGGATTGAAAATGGGACAAATTAATTTACTCCTGTTCTTTTTTACTTGTTGTTTGAAGCAAAGCTGTGAATCGATCACTATTCTTGGATACCTGAACCCATCTGCCACTTTGTCTCATGCACAAACACCAGGATATTTATCAGCACTTGCCTTGCAAGAGGAAATTCTGGATGTCCTCCATTGTTTACAGAGTTGCTGCCTCTTTGCTGAACTTAAGGGGGGTGTATTAAAGGCCGCTGTGTGGCACAGTGTAGGCACTTCACTTACAGCTCTTAGCAGACTGTACAGTCTGACTGTGTTGTTGAGGAATATATTGTCTATGATGAGCTTCATGACGAGCCATTATCCAACCGTTTGGCGCGTTTGTTAGTCTTCATCTTCCCATTCATCTTCTTGATGATCGGAAAAGTCTTTTATGCAGCGCCTAATGTTAAAAGACATAAGTGTTATAAAATATGAAAGACATGAAAGACATTGTTTCTGGCGTTAATGTCCTCCATTGTTTTGTATTATACTCTTCAGGTTTGAAACTCATCGGGTTGTGTTTGGGGCAACAGAAATAAGTCTCTGATGTAAACACAAACACAACAAAGATGGCGGCGAGGCAGGAGATCTCGTGGATATCTACTGGTCTGCAAAAAAGAAAAATGATTCCATAACATCCACAGTTTGCAGGGATACAATAATGAACTGATTCCACAATTATTACGCTTGGGGTACCAACCAGAGCTAAACCGTACCATGAAGGGGGGCTAGACCCACGGCAGTCTGCTGATTGGTCGCCTGAATCATCACTTCCCTGCGATGTCAGGCCGTCTTTGTCAAACACGGCCTGTTTACTTTGTGTGATAAATAGCCGACAGGAAACAACAGGAAAAGCTGGATGTCCTCCATTGTTTCCTTTGTTTGTTGTTGCGGTTTCTTAGTCGACTTTATTAGAGGGACACACTGTGTCGCGTTTCTATGATGTCACGATACCTACGTAACTGGCGCGGTCAGGCTGCCCCACCCACCAGGCGACGGTTCGGTCACCACCACCGCCTGTAATGAGCTTATCCGTACCAAGTGAGCCGTACTGTACCGAACTGAACCGTGCCCCTTGGTGGAAACTAAGGCTAAAGTCTTCCAAAGTCCCACTACCCACACGTCGATGCTAATTTGTTTAACATTGGGCGGAAAACATAGGTGATTTTGGTTTAAACACAAAAACCCTGCGGTTGGGTTTAAGAATTCGACTTACGGTTGCCGCTTTGATCATAGCCAATTTTGTTGCCTCCTCCCCTCTTGTGTATCAAAATAACACCAGGCAGATGAAAGTACTGAACAAAAACTGCAAAAACGCAACTAAAACCCTATGAAAGGAGCTGATTGTGCGCCGTAAATGTCACGTCTTATCGCAGCAAAGATCTTATTCATGCAATCAGCGACGTTTAAAGCCCCTGAAAATGTCCTCGCATGTCCTCAATTAATTAGGTCAAACGCTGGTGGGCTTTCTAAATGTTGTTCGTCTCACTGACGCAAGCAGGACGGACTTCCTCCAGAAGCACGTGAAGTTAACTTCATCGGTAGAGTTGCATGAGCATCATCTCTCAAACCGACTGAAGCGAATTCGCAATAAGTGAAATTATGTATGAAATAACCTTGTTATCATTCGAAATGTTTGCGTAGTTCCAACTTTTACAGGGCAGCATGGGACTTACTTTTACGTAATTCCGAGCAGCGGTCAGACAACGACAGTTTTATGTCTTCCACTCTTACCATAATTGGCCAGTTTCAAGTTTGAGAGACAAAGTGCCAGATTTCAGAGGAGCACATTAAGGTCTTTGATTCATGGATAAATGGGGAACAACACACATCTCTGTTCGTAATCATGCTCCCAGTTTGGGAATCAGCGATTCCACATGGCTTTGGGTGATGTGTAAACAGGAAGTGCTGTGTTGTCAGAGAGCTACGCTGTGGGTGACTAATTTAGCTCAGTTTATTTTACTTATATTGGTTTAAATATGGCAGCCTGACATCAATACACTATCAGCAGATCCCTTCAGGAATGAAATCAGGGATGCTCAGACAGCTGTCGCAGGATTAGTTTATCCTTGAAAGCCCGGATTTATACTAATACCGGACTGAACCTCACTTTTTAAGTCGGTATCAACGGTTGTATTCAAGGAAATCAACGCTTTTTGGTGTCACGTCATCATGTCCTGCCCAGTGAAAAAATGCTTGTATGTTGGTGGGTCTTCTATAAAGGTTGTTGCTTTGTCAAGATTTGTATTTTGTAGATTGTAAGACTCAAAAAAAAATCTCTGACAACTTCTGGACGATGAGCACAGCTTTGAATGAATTTATAAGTATAATTCTAGCTGGAAACATGTTGCTTTAGAGCAGCTTTTCTCAACCTGCTTTTTATGTACTTAAATGTACTTAAGAATCGACATAAATTAAAAAGCCAAATTAAAATACAGAAATTCAGTTACAGAAAATTCCCAGAGAAATGTGTTCTCTGACTACTTTTAACTAAAAGTAGTCTGAATGTAATTAAATCCCATCACAGCCCAAAATAAAAGGCAATGTTTATTAATAGGTATTGTCTGCGACAGCTAGCGATTATTGCCTCTGTGGCAAAATGACTTTTAAAATGTAAAAAGTGATGGTAACGTGTGTTACACGTGGTGAAATCCTTTCTCATCACAGTTTAAAGGCCTGTATTTAATGTCCTATTTCTGCCTTTGACAGCTAACACTTGCCACTACTAGCTAACACTTGCCACTACTAGCTAACACTTGCCACAGCTAGCTCATGTCTGCCAACGACAGCTACTGTTCCCTCTGCAGCCGTCACAAAAGGCCTTTTAAAATGAAAGTTTAGTAGTGTGTCGAGTGTGGCGATATCCTGTCTGAGCCCAGTGTAAAGGCCTGTGTTTATTATGGTCTGCATATGTGGTAGTCATCAGAAAAGTGTTTAAAATGAGAAACTGGCCTGGAGTAAGAAGGGATGTTTTAGAGCAACTTTATGATTTGTTTTTACTTTTATCATAATCACCATCAACTTTTTATTTTTTTCCCTCCCAATCATTATTTCAATATGGAGCACAGCTGAAAGAAGCTCTGTTTCACTGCCGATTGCAACAGAAGTGGAAACAATGAAGGTATCGTTTCAAGTAGGATGCTACTTGTCTATCAGCTCATTTGTGCTGCACAGGTGTGAGCTTAGTTTCATTTGAGAAAAAGAGGTATGTTTTGCTCTGCAACATGCTGAAGGTTCTTAAAGTGATTGACGGGAGCAGCGAGGCCAAAGGTTAAAGGGCAGAACCCCTTGTATTGATGGGTCACACGGGTCCGATCAGTAACCAGCTGGTTTTCGTTGCATTTTTCTGCCTGTCTGCGCCATCAGGCGTTAATGCCCGTTTGTGTAAAAGATATTCAGTGTGTGTTAAACTGTGAGAAAAGCTGCAGAAGCGAATGTGTGACGTGCGGGCCAAACAAAACGGATGTTGTGTGAGGCCGATCAGCTGAACGAAGCAGCGTTCCCTCGAGTCACTGCGGCAGAGTCAGTCGAGGACACGTAGAAAGATGGAATCAAAGACCTTCAGCTCCATGAAAATGTGATTTCAAACAGTGGCGGCGCCTCACAAAGACCTGTGTGTGGAAGCGGCGGAGATCGCACGGTTCAACGGCTCGTTGCTCAGGGGCAGACGGTGAGATCTCTATAGATATAGTAACGGTTGCTTGTAAAGAAAATTTTAATTTGGCTAGACCCTTAAAAGATGCATGAGGTAGCAATTATGAATGAGAACGCATGATTAATGATCATCATTGCTATTCATTCATCCATCCTGCTCAATGCCAGACGTTGTGCAGTCGAAGTCGAGTTGGGTTTACGGCACTGACCCTCTTGTGTATCACAGCAGGTCCATTCAAGACATGTTAAAAGCTTCTCATTGATCGTTTGGTTGTTATTGTGTCACATCTTGTACACGTTTAACTCGTGACAAGCTGCTAATAAATAAGATCAACTTCCCATCGCATGGTTCCGTCCAAAACGCCAGAGATCTCCGAATGTGAGGGATAAAATCATAATTTCCACTCTCCAAGGGAAAGCAGCAAACAAACTAATACTCAACATGTGGCGTTGAAGCTGTTTTAAAGAAATCTGAAGGAGCCCGACCAGGAATGGTCTTTGTGGAAGGGCAGCAGCCAAGAATACAGACTTTCAGAGGGTGAACAGGGTGAAAATGCTCAGATGTGCTGGAGCTTCCAAAGACTGTAATGAAGATGGACGGTTAAGTGTTTTTTTGGAGTGACGTTTGCCTGTGGAGGCACATTTCCTGTATTCTCTGCTTGTTTATATATGGATGGTCATTAAAACAACACAGCTGCTGGTGGCCTCAGACGTTGGCTCAGTACGTGTCATTACTCAGAGCAGGTCTTTGTCACCTTGTGCCAGTAAGGCCCCCAGGCAGGAGGCACGATATCATCTAAAATATGGGAGAAAATTGACCAATAAACAGCCCAAACCAGGAAACACACCGACGCCGCCCCCCAAAAAATGCACCAAGTATGTGGACAGGTGTGTCACACCACAAATATTTGACCAAAACCCAGAAAGGACGCTTGAGACTGATCAAACAACAGGGCAGCTGGATGCAGAACCTGCGTTTGCCGAGCATAAAACCCCCGAGAATCACCTGATGCCATAAATGGGTCAAGGCCAAGAAGTTTCTGAGAACAGAAGGAGGAGGCGAAACAAAACAAGCCTGATGAAATTAACCAGAATAATCTGGCAGCAGTGAGACTTTAAGCCTGCTGCTTTCTGCTGGAACCATCCCGAATCCGCAACCATACCGGTCCTGTTACATAACCGCAATCGAGCGGCTCGTAGCGGCCCGGTCCTGAGTGTGTGACCCCTCAGCTGACGGCCTTCACTCGGGCCTCCCTGACGCTCGCATCAGGAGGCCGTTTGAAGAATCTCTCCGTGTAATCGCCTCACTGCTTGGAATGCTGATAAACTGCACAAGCTGCACGACTTTCAGGCCTCTTTTGGCCCAAAGTGATCGGCTCGGCTATTTTTAAACGCATTCACAAAGGTGCATTCTTTCGCAAAACACATGAGGTACGAAATCATGAGACCCATAATGAGTAAAAACGAGGTTAAGTGTTTATTTTGTGCTGTTAAAAATGGAACAGGGTGAGTGTTTCCTGCCTATTTGTTTACGCTCCACAATAAACTTGTGGGACGAACTCTCTGCAGCCCAGTGGGGGAACATCCGTGCAGTGAGGTCTTCCAGAACCCGGTGGAACAAACTGACGGGCCCAGGCTGTTTCAGATTAACAAGCGTGACTTCTGAAATGACATGTTCAGTAATCACGCACGGCTACTTTTGGCAGCAGATAAAGTCTCGCAGATGTGCTCGCAGGTACAACTTTATTAAAACTGACAGAGAGCTGAGCCCTGCCAACTTACTGCTGATGTGTCTGCAATTTTCCATCCGTCCAATGTGAACTCAGGCAAGTTAAGAGGGCGTAAAAATGCAAATATATCAGAACTAAGATTCACATTTCGATCCTGCTAGTTGTTTCACTTACGTAACATCAGCAGGTATAGAATATGTTGAAAATACCGATGGCTAATGAAGCCAAAGCTAACAAATCCAAGGCTAACAGCTGATGATATACGTGAGGAGGAAACAGACATAAGTAGATGCTACAAAAAGTGGGTGAAACGTCAGAAACGTTAGAGACAGCTCTAATCCAAAGGCTAATCATTCGAAGTGAGGGGCCAGACAGAGCGCGGTTCTAGACGGCCCCCATGATGAGGCAAGGGAGGAGTCCTCGGGGCAGGCCCAGGACACGCTGGAGAAAGGAGCGTCTGGGTCTCTGACTGCTGCCTCCGTGACCACCAAAATGAGACAAGACCATTATATCTCGATCAAAAAAAGGCCCAAACAGACAGAAGTAAAGAAACACAAACCCCGAACACATAAAAACTACATTTTTTAATCACTAACTCAGATTAAAAGCAAAAGACAGCAATGAAAGTTTGTTAGTCAGTAAACCCAAATGTGGGTCGTCATGAATAAACTGGAAACACCCAACGTCTTAGAATTAAAATGCAACAAATCCTCTTTGAGGCGTCCGTGACGTTCCGACGTTATGACCTCAAAGCACGTGAGCACAACAAAGTCGGAAAGTCGGAGCTTCCGACATTACGTAATGTAGCATTAGCTATGCTAATGGCATAAAACGGTGGCTGTCTCTCCGCCTTCTGGGACTTTTAACACTAACATTACTGAGGACGATCGCCTGTCGACGTTGAAACAATACGGTGGAAAAAGCCATAAATCGTTGGTTTGATGTTTTTTCTGAAAGACGTCGTGTTAATGTCAGAATGTTTGGAGGAATGGAGCTTGTGAACAAGGCTTGTAAAATTTTTAACCACTCGGATGTTATGAAAAGGGGGGTGAAACGCCATGACTCGAAGCAGATCCCTGCTTCTCACTGGTGGCGGCTCGTGGGCCATCGTCCAATCGCAACTGTGCAAAATGACGCCACCGGCACAGAACGGCGGCGCTCACACTCAGGATATATTGGTTTCGTTTTTGTAACACATGGGACCAAATATCTTAACACACGACAAAATGTTGTTAAAAGACTCATTTTAATCCAAACCATCATGATTTACATAAACATAAACAAGTGCTGTTGATAGCCACTCGTTATGTTTATGATTAATTCATCAAACCACATTCAGTGGTTGTCACAGCAGAATTGGTGACCATCCCATGTTTTTCCGGCTCTGCAGAGTCTGAATTTCCATCCTCTCCACTTGCCAGCAGGTGCGAGATGTTGAGGTTGTTCATCTCCACATCCCACACGCTGCATTAAACACTCAGGTGCCCACACACAGCGAGAGGGCTGTGGCGGAAACAAGTGGCTGGCAGATAGCGTACATCTCTGTGACCTCACTGCGCTAGGAGAGGAAGGGAAGGCGCTCGGCTCGATTTATCCGTCCGAGGCACTCGATTGTTTCACATGTAGAAGGGTCGATTAAGCAGAATTCACAATTCCGAAATGTACAGGATGTGGAGGAACATTTCCCTGCAGAATCTGCTCATTTAAAGAGCAGACTGCTCAGACTGTCTGAACCAGGGAGCGCGAAGCGCACAAGGTGACGTGAGCAGAATTCTCATCCATTTAGGTGATTATTCTCTCCGCAAAAACGTTATTTCCATTTTCGCAGAGTGGCACTCTGCACTGAACAAGCTGACAGCTCGGGCGAGAACAAATCACTTACACTTTTAAAGGACTGTGAAAATGGGACCTTTCTCTCAACATCATTAACCGAAGAAGGCCAGAGTGGCCAGGGGGGGGGGGGGGATAAAAGAAGGCAGCTTGGACTGTTTGCTCGGATCGCCATTAGCCTCTGCGGTGGAGGTCGCGAGAGGAGAATCCTTGAAAAGTGATTAAATTAGTTCAATTATCAACTCCAATGTGCAGGAATCCATCTGCTTAAATATCTGCAACATGAAAGGGATCTTTCGATCTCTCAACAACAAGACTTTCTGTTATAAATTACATTTTTATTTAAATATGAAGGAACGGTTTGATGAAAATGAAGAGCATCGTGTGAAATTTCCCTCAGAAACACTAAATCGTAACCAAAACTCATTTCTCTTACTTACTTAAGCCCCGCCCAAACGCCGCTCACCAGTCATCCGCAGCCGGAGTTTACCTGCGCCGTCATCTCTCTGACTCTTAAAAGTAGTCTACTGTACGCTGCACAGTGTCAAGCTCTAACACTGGAGTCCTTCAGCCGCGCATGTGTGAACCAGAAAACCGATTCCCAGGAGGACGAGGAGGAGCTTCTTGTACAAGGTCGCCTACAGGTTGTTGCTTCAGAATTAAGTAAATTACGATTCTGGTCATAAGGTGTGAGTTGTAGTACATTAAAAAAAAAAAAAAAAACTCCTTCTGGACATGTTAACAAGATCAAAGGTGTGATTTTTATCAAAGGGCATCTTTAAAAACTGAAAAAAATATGGAATATATATATATTGTCAGAATAATATCAGTTTATTCCTTTAGTAGAGTTCATGTTGTGGCAGCTATGGTGTTTTTTGTTGAAAAACAACCCAGTTGATTTTTAGCTATGCTAGCAACAGCCGGCCCGTTGCTCCACAACCAAACGGCGTAATTAGTACAGAAGGTTATTTCAATCTGGCCTGGACATGTATGGTTCCCTCAGGATGAATCCTTCCTTGAAGTTCTGTCTTCAACAGTCAACAAGGCTCAAAGTCTACGGTCATCCAAGCAGGTTGACCGTAGACTAGGCAACGTGTTTGCCATGT
This sequence comes from Mola mola, assembly GCA_001698575.1. Lineage (NCBI taxonomy): Eukaryota > Metazoa > Chordata > Actinopteri > Tetraodontiformes > Molidae > Mola > Mola mola. The sequence continues at coordinate 3,017,691 of KV751363.1, forward strand.
TCACAATCATACTTTAGCGTGTTAGCATGCTAATATTCACCCATTCGATAGAAAGTACAGCTGATGCTGCTCACCAGTCATTGGGAAACAGGATCACCAGATTCAGGATGCTTCATCCAAGAATGTCCCAAAGGACATCCAAAGGCTGCTGAGATATTTCGGTCCGACCATCTGCTATTTTGTAATTCACATAAATATGTACCAACCAGATTTGTCTTCAATAAATGAAATATAAAATAGATTTCTGTTTTTTCTCCACAACTCTTATTCATCTACAGGTTGGGTCTCCACAGGTCATCGTGCTGAGTCATCATGTGATATGTCTCATATCCTTTTGTTGATGCGTCCTGTCCGTAACACCTAAACACATCGCCGGTCTTCGCTTGGCACATGATATTTCCTCCTGTACCGTGGTGGCGGGAGGGGGGTGTTACTACAAGGTAGCGTCTCGCGGGGGAAGCCAACCCTCCCTGGAGGACACCATCTGCCAAAAACAACAGTGTCTGCGAAGATTAAAACGGGCTTATCTCGTCCACCAATACGATGGAAACGAGGCTGGTGAATATAAAGTCTAACGTGACACGATGACCAGACTCCAGTCACATTCTGTACCGTTCTGCAGAGATGCATTCATATTCAAGCCTGCAGAGCACAGCAGAGGAGAGAGAGACTCTCTCCTCTGCTGTGCTCTGCTCACAGTCACATGTTGTCAGCATGGACAAACACGTTTCCAAGCACATGTCTCTTTTCTCTCTGTGTGCACTGCCTCCTTCTCGGACTCTGTTGTCTCGTAAACACAAACACCAGTTTGCGTCCCTTATGTCGGTGTATTTACGTGCTTATGGCTCTTGCAGGACAGAGAGCAGAGAAACAGGTAGCGAGCGCCCACATGGCGAAGCAGACCACTCTAATTTAGCCCTCTCATTTTTCCACGAGACAGAGCGTAAACAATCTGGACCCGGACGAGCGCCTCATTAAACGATTGCTGTCTGCTCCCGTTCCGATGTTCGGCCGGTTGAAGGTATCGGTGCTGGGCCAGGGCGTCCCTCAGTGAGGGAACGGCCGCTGCGATCGGATGATGCGTGATTATCCGCCACGGTTAACTCCAGGTGGCTTCTCCGGGGTTGCAGGTACATGCTCTGACAATGACTCTCAATAGGTGAAAGCATGAGCGGACCACTGAACGTGGATCAGCGGCAGTTATTGACACAGCTGTGGACTTGCCTCACATGACTTGGACCACAGTGGGTCAGGCGTCATTAACCAGCTGACAAAAATCGAACACGTGCAACCGGACATTGACCGTTTGTCCTGAAAATGTGCCAATGATGTGAAAAATGCATTAATGTCTGGGGACTTTGCGTGATGACTTGTTTGGGATTCTAAATGTTAAGTTTGGAACTTGTACATCTTTATTGGGCCTGTTTAGAATTGGAACTTGTTAATCTATTGTTTGTCTTGTGCTTTTGGTCATGACTCAAAAGTTGTTGCTTGACTTGATGTGTTTCTCACTTTTTGGTCTTGACTTGGGATTTGTTGGTCTTTGCGTAATGGTTTTGTTGAGTTTTTCGTCTTGATTCAGAACCTGTTAATGTTGCACTGTTAACGGTCATCACTTGGAACTTGCTGCTCTTGAATGTTGGTCTTGACTTTGGAGTTTTGGACTTTTTGAATTGAAGGCCTTGAATTTTGTCTTTACTCAGAACTTGTCAGTCCTGAGTTGGGACTTTTTTTGTCTTGGGATTTGGTCTTGACTTGCGCGTTGTTGCTCCAGACTTGTTTTTGTCTCAATTTAGGACTTGACTTGGAACATGCTGGTCTACACTTTGGACTCTCTTGATTTGAGACTTCATAGCCAAGACTTCAGACTCTCCGACTTGCAAAACAATGTTTCTGTCCAACATCTTGTACTTGAGCTCCAGAATAGCTAAAACAGTTTGTACTCTGTTTGATCAGGATAGAAGAACACTTTTTGGCTGAATGTGGCGGAGGACTGGCCGCTGCAGAGCCCTGACCTCATTGAACAGCTTAAAGAGTACTGGCCCTCGCTAGTGTTGTGGCTAAATCCCTGCGGCCAGGTACAACATCTGCACTAAAATCAGCAGATTTAATACCCATGGTTCTGGAATGTTTAAACATCTGGTCTTCTGCTCAGATCCACTCATATTGTATTCTGACCTCTGAGACATGATGGAAAAGCCACAACAGCAGACAGAAAAAGGGATCATATGAAGCACTGATCATTGATTCAACCCACTGACCAAAGGTAAACAGTCACAAACCCTGAATTATGCTCAGTGTTGTTTCACATGCGTCATTCCTGCAGAACCAGCGGCAAGTGTTCCGAATGCAATTTTAACATTAGTTAAATATTATTAAGGCAAAGTTTATTCAGAACTTATCAGCAAAATCTCTGGCAACAAGAGTTCTGACATTGAGCAATTTGGGGGCTTTTTGATGGAGCTAAATGAGCACATTAAGGTTTTGGCAGCTCGTTTTAATAATGATCAGTTTGATGGCCAGTTTGATAGCTACATCCTCAGTTTTATCTGCGTGCTTCTTGAGCCCGCATTGAACGTTATCAATGTAGAAGTTGTTCATTTGATGATGATTCAGCAGAGCCTCCTTCATTTCCGTGTTGTGTTTCTGATTGAACTGATTGTCTCGGGTTATTACACAAAACACAACCATTGTCTGAGCCAGCTTCGGCATGTCGGCTGCGCGCTCTCTGAAGTTTAACAAACACACCAAACGCGCCGTTAGGGGAGCCTAGCTGGATGAAAAGCATTGAATGTTTGCATGCACGCGGTAATCCTGCTGCTGGTGGCAGTCCAGCGTGAGTCTTACATGGGCTCAACCGGAGGTGACTTATGTTTTCCTGCCGCAGAAACCGGTTTCATAGCGCGGCCGACTGTCTTAACTGGGTTTCTGATACCTCGGATAGTGCTGACACTCTTGTACTTAGAACCAAGTTTCCCCAATTAAAGGGGTTGAGATGAGAATACCGATGCGCAGCATCCCTCGAGCTCGGGTGACCCGTCTCATATTTTACTGTGTAGCAGTGTTTGTACGTCAGCAGCAGCTGTTGACCCGGCGGTACCGTGGCATCTGCTGTGCCATTTGAGGCTAGAAAGAGAGGCAGAATGAGCCGTGCGTTACTCTGCGAGGGCACGAGTGTGCGTTTGGGAGGGGTTGTCCTCTGGCTGTCTGGTGTTGTCACGCAAGCCCTTCGGAGGCCCGCCAGCCGTCATCCGCGCAGGCGCTAATGCCGTGGTGCTAACAGGCGTTCGAGTTTGTGTGGAGCCGGAGGGGTGCCGGAAGTATTCAAGAACATGGCCCAAGGCTTTATGAACACAATATCAATAGCAATAAGGTCAGGCTGGAACCTGTAAAAGGAGATTGTTTGTGACGAAATTCAGTCTGCCTGCTTGTGGTTTGTTATTTAACCTTTGGGTGGCCTCTTTTGAACGGCCATCCCCTCCTAACATTTATACAGAGAAATAAAATCAGCGCACACGGCCATGAAGAAACGGAGTGTTGGATCAATGATTTCAACAGTCGGTGCGCTGACGGGGAGGTAAAGAGGAAGAGGACCGTCTTTAAAGGTGGATGGTGGCTGGCTGCAGGAAAGGTTATAACCCCCCCTCCATATCAGCAGATAAAAATACAGTGCATGACATCAGTTGCATCAATAAGTTGATGCAATATGTTAAAATCAGGTAATAACTAAATGACACAATTATTTTCTATTTATGTCAGCAATCTGGGTTTAATCCATGTTTCCATTTTTACACCGACAGTTGTGTCATTTTATGTTGCGGCTCAACCTCTGTTCAGTGTCTTGAATTACCTACAGTCTCCTTTTCCCACCGTAAAGGTTTTTATAATGCCGGGAACACTAAAATTTAAAACCCTGCAAGAAAGTCACAGTGACTTTGTACTATAATACTATAGTATTTGGATGCCTTGTTGGGTTGAAACTTAAGCTCCGTTTTTACTCTAACAGGTTAGATCTTGTTTTAATTATGATTCCAGGAGGAAGAAAAAAAAAAAAACTGGTTGTGGCCACATTTTTCCTTCTGCGTATTCTCACCTCTGCTCAGTGTTTGCGATGGCTGGAAACCGTCACGCACGCTGGTTTCTCTCTTTTAGGACCAGTCCTCGGCTCAGAAGACAACTCTTCTTCTGACGGTTCCAACGGTTTGCTTCTAAGTTCTGGGTCCCTGTTGCCTGAAACCACCCACAGCTTATAGAGCTGATCTGGCTCAGGGCTTCTAAATGTACAGAAAGGGGTTCGGAGGGTTAGAATTATAACTGCTTGTTGTCTTGGCCGGAGCTCCCTTACAAACGAGAGCTCCCATTTTCTGCATCTTGCAGGCCTTTGAAGCTGAACAAGCTACTCAAAACCCAATTTTTCTTCATCCACTTTCCATCCACAACGTTCCTGGTTTCCCAAACTGCGGTTCGCGCCGAGTGTCACAGCACTCGAACGTTCAAAAAACGCATCGGCGTTGAAAAGAATTTGCGATATTGACATGCTAACCTTGACAGATATATTTTTGTGACCCTTGAAGATGAGTAGAGGGAGTTTTAGCTTTTAGTTTTAGCTTAACTGGCCCTGAATTAGAGCGAAACCATCATGTGTAAACGTGCAGAGAGCGAGCGATGCTCCTCGTGTTCCTGTCGAGTGGAGCAGCTAGGATCAGAACAACACTACAGGAATAGCACAGCGAATTACCACAGCAAAAATAGTCGACCACCATTTTTGACCAGCTGATGGGAGGATTACTACATTAATCCTCTGGTGTCCTGGAAATCTTAACGAGCTCCCTAAATGTGTCCGAGGGCGTGGTCACACAGGACCGGAGGCGGGTGAAATTAAAGGTGTAATGCAGCGTCTTGAGGTGACGCTATGACAACATGAATGCTCGGCTGTCTCGTGTGCTTCAGGCCTGCGGCTGCGGTCGAATCGGCGTCGGCGGCGAGGGATTAGCGCTTGTTCCGGTAAAGCCATCGCTTATGTCACCTCGTAGAGCTGGAAATCATGGCATGGACATGTGACGGACGGAACGGGGGGCCGCTGCCCTTCGCCTCCGCGTCACATCCAGGCCTTTTGTCTCCGAGACGAGCGGCAGAGACGTGACGCTGCCGCGGTGCGAAACCCCACAACCGAGGAGTAAGCGGTTTCTGTTCCTAGGCAACAGGAGGCCAACGCTCTCGCTCTTACACATTTGGGTTAACCCGACCCAGTTTCACATGTGCGCTCAGCCAAAGAATGCTTACTCTGATTTGATGTTGAAAGAGTTTCACCGGCAGCTCTGAACTCCTCCAGCCAGACGGAAGCAGCACGGCGCTGGACCGTCTCTTCAGCTTGATGTTTCACTACATAAACCTTGAGCTTTTTTAGCATGTGATCACTGCCATTCGAACCAGAATCACAATCCAAACACAAGGCACTAAGCTGCATTGGTGTTTTGGATTCCCTAAAGCTAATTTTAGGTGGAGCACCGGGCAGATGTTCAGAGGGGTAATTTTCCTGAATGTTGCCAGTGAGCGAAGATAATTCAGTGTGAGCAGCACGTTCAGGGGTTCAAGATTCCTTTATAAGAATGTTGTGCCTGCATGAAAATGATTGGAGGTGATGTAACTGAACATATGCAAAGATTCCTTTATAAGAATGTTGTGCCTGCATGAAAATGATTTAAAAAAAACAAACAGAGGAACCGGCTTCTTTAGTGGTGCCACCCACGAGCAAACAGTCAGCTGGCGCCTCTTCAGGAGCCACAAGAAAGTCAGGAGAAGCAATCACGTCCCTGCATGGGGCGGAAAAATTGCGGCAGAACAGTGAAAGTGAGGAGGCAAACGCGTCGAAGTGAAAACGCTGAACGCAAAGTGTCAAAGCAGCAAACAAAGCCTCAATGAGAAGCAAAAAATGTCAAATTAAGTGACGGCACATTGACCCAAAGTTAATGTGTTGACCACATTTGAAAAGAGCCAAAGTTCTGTACATTCAGAAGGATCATCAAACCCTTAGTCTGGGTCTAAAAAGCCAACACGTCAACAGGCCTCAGTGGCCTTGTTGGGGCCCAGAACGCAGTGAAGTCTGAAATGTGCGGAGGTGCTAATCCACGATAAGATGTTAAACAAACAATAGGATCTTCAAATGGATCCTGAAACACACAGGAGGACAGTGAAGGGAGGCGAAACGCTGCCGCTCCTTCTATCAGGTCAAAGACGAGCAGGTCTGACTCGCTTTGTTCACGCACACGGACGGACGGGTGCGAAGATGGAATCATCCTCGATTTTGCTTTATTAAAACACACAATCTGAAAAGGCTAATCACATGAACAGTGACGCAGACCAGCCAACAGGAGCAGGAGCAGCACTGACTAAACGCTGGAAGTTCATCTAATGAACTGATCAGACTGTCAGAAAATTCAGAAAAACAGCTGCAGACACTGTCGGATAACATCAAGTCGTCCACCCTTCGACACAGACTCGTATCTGCCCGTGTCACTTGACGTTTCAGAGACTCTGAGCCTGCTCGCAGGGCTACACGGGCCCTCCGCGGCCAGGACCCTTGTCCCTGCTCCCTCAGGCCGGCCCCACCATGAAAGGAAACCGGGTGTTTTCCATTAAGGCTGTGCAGCCCTGGAACGCCCTGCTGAGGTCACTTCCTTCCTTTCGAACACTCTTAAACTCACTTTTTAGGAATTTGTTTTTCTTACCGATACACTTTTCTTATTCTTGTGTTGTGTTTTATCAGGTTCTGAAAAAGGTACAATAGGTGCTGATGGGAAAAACAACAATCCGAGTTTATGCACATCCAATAAACCTTATTTGTGCTCTTTATAATTCATCTACTGTCCGAACGAGAGCAGACTGTTCTCATGTGATCATACTGAATCAATGTGATGTCATCGTGAGAATCTGAGGATCTCTGTGTTCGTACGTCAGAGGCGTGCGTGGAGCGGCTCTCGGGGCTGAGACGCTCCCGGTCGGTTGGAGTCAGCAGGCGGAGGTTCAGCTGGGGCCTCGCTCCCACTGAATCGACGGATCCAGATTAGCTCCAGGCCTCTTCAGGAACTCACTGACATTAAATCTGTGGGCGGAGTCCTGCTAGCACACATTGCTTCATAATAATCCGTCCATTCATTTTTGTCTTACTTCCATGTAACTGATCCAGATCAGATCTCCCTCCAAGACTGTAACATTTGTTCCTAATGGAACAAAAGTTATTAAAATCCGTGCAGCAGAGCAGAGTTACTGTAGATCCTGGTTTGAAAACTGACCCAGATTCAGGACTCAGATCCTGATTGTGTCAAACTTGTATGGTGGAAGTTAGAAACATCCTACAACTACAATCCGCTCAATTTATTCATTTAAATTAGGCAGTCACGGCGTTAGCTCTAACTGTGTTTTAGCTGAGTTAGCTCGTGCCGTATGCTAGCCTTGCCGTAGCCAACAAAACTAGTTAAACGGAGGGAAACGCCATCATAGTCAGTGTTGGCTAAAGGGCTAATTTGTTTCCCTGTCACAATTCTTTTATTTGTATTTTAGTTTTTGTCAAACATTGACGAGATCAGTTTCTCAGAGCACCATCTAGTGGGTCATTTTTCACAGATCACCAGACAAATGGCACATGTTTCGTCACAGCTAGTTAACGTCTGCCACAGCCAGCTAACTGTTCCCTCGAATATGTTTGAACATTTTAGTCACGTTATGATTTTTCTGTCATGCATTTAGAAGCTTTGCTCTCCTTAACCTCGGGGCTCAAAGCCACGGCAGCAAGTCTTCAGGCGGGAGTTAGTTTTTACCTCCGAAGGTGCTCGCGTATTCATAAAAAATGAGAACATGCTAAATTTAAATGGCAGTTAAACTGGAAAATCACCGCATAAATGACGCATATTCCGTCACAGCTAGCTAACGTCCACTACAACTAACCGTCCGTGGCAGCGAGCGATTGTTCCCTTGTGGAATCCTGTCAGATCTCCGTATATGCGTTTCAGGCAGTGTTTTATGTTTTTCCAGTAGGAGTCTACCAACCAACACAGTTTTGGAGATGTTGTCCTGATTTTTCATTTTCTGAGAGTTCCTATTGGCCGGGGCCTCAACTGATTACACTTTGGGCTTAATAGGTCAAAGGTTAGTTAGGGAGAAAAAGTTCCCATCTGTTGACATAAGATGGTTTGAAAATTTAAAAAAAAAAAGAAAAATCTCAGGATTTCTGGGCACAATTCTTCCAAATTTCAGCTTTATCGCCAGTTTCACTACTGGAAAAAAAAAGTAGTTGAATTTAAATGGAAGCCACCTTCTTAGAACCGTCAGATTATACAGAAATGTTTCTTAGTGTCCAAACATGGCAGTGAAATTAAACAGGTTTAACGGCAGAAGGATTGTCGGGACCCTGCCGGCGTCTGCAGCCTCCGTCGGAGGATTTTGGGCTGTTCAGTATCAGCTTCCAGCCCACCAGCGACGCACTGGAACATGCAGGCAGCTGTGTGGGCTGCAAGCGTTCGCTGCCTACTGGAAGAGAGTTCATCTTCTATATTTCTGGCTGAATGAGCAGAAATTCTAACGTGGGCTGTGTGATTCTGGCCTCAGAGGAGGCTCGTCACACATCGTGTTACCTTTTCCTGCTGCCGTTTAAAGCCGTCGATATTTTTAGCTCAGATGGGAGTTTGCGAGGTGGGTGATGGAATAAATCAGCTTGTTGGTTGTTCTGATTGTGAATCAAAAGCACGCCTGCTTTTTGCCTGTGTGCAAACATTAAAATCCTCCCGAAGGGACACGAAGTCAGCGCTCGTGCTCCTTCGGTGACCTTACACGCCCATCGGGGTCGAGAGGAAACAGGTGACTTGTGGCTCAACCTCCTCCCTTCCTTCTTGCGGTTTATTAGAGGGATGTTCGGTTCAGTTTATGTGAATTATTAACTTTAAAACCCCTCTGCTGCCAGCAGTCTTTTGAAGGGACTCTCCATCGAACCAAACTCCATTCTAAAAGCGTCTGTTTTATGGTGGCGCTGTCCGTTTGCTCTTTAAACCTGCAGCTACACCATCACCGGAACTGTTTGAGTCCTCTCTCGGATCCGCAGGATCTGTCGGCTCACGTATCCCTTAACCAGTGACATCGGTCACTGAGCTGCGATGAAGACGAGCGGCTGGTCCGTCTTCATGACCACCTGTGGACCTGAGGCCACAGGTTCAAAGAAAACAGATCAGCTGTGCTAAAGGAGACGCTTTCAACTCGTTTATGGTCCACAGTGAGCGCCTGTTAGCTGGTTAGCTAAAATGTTCCGCCCCTCTAGCATTTTTATGCTAAGCTAGCAAATTGAAATGTGTCTGACTTTGCAGACCGAGAAATGTTTGCTTGACACCGAAACACCAGAATGAGAATGAGGCTTTGGTCCAGGTTCATCAGACCGGCGCTGTTGTTATTCGTGGCGTTCCGTCTCGCTCTCGCGGCGAGGAAATTAATCCCAGCTGAGGGGGGAGCCGCTGTCGTCCTTTGTGTCTCTCACCGTCTGGATTTTGTTCCTGTTTCTCATGGGTCTATTTTTGCCTC
>KV751363.1:3045301-3066717 GCA_001698575.1 Mola mola
CGCCAGCAGGTGGAGGGGACTTGCCGCCACCGGAGCTAAGGGGGCGGAGAGAAGAGAAGCGGCGTTAGCACAGGAAACACTTCACCAGCAGGTTTCATCGTTATCAAATTGGAGTTCAAAGGTTGTTCAAAACTGCGACGGGTATGTTAGACAGTGTGGCAGCGAGCTAGCAGGAGGTGTCGGACACATGGTTAGCTCAGTACTACAGGCTAGTGACCAACATCCACCAGGGGGCGCTTTCATCTGTAACCAGCTGGAGCAAGATATGTGAACATGCTACAGTGCTTTAGCACAGGGTCTCTTTTTGATCCACTCCGTTTACACTGTTAAAGTTACCGTATTATTCTGTAAACACAAATCAACACTTCCTGTTGAAGTCAGTTTCAATTTAAAAGCCGAATGCACCATTTTAAGGACTTACTTGTGAAATAAAACTCAGCAGGTTCCGAAAAACCTCCCATATTTTCTAATGTGTCACTCTGCCGATTTCTGGTTTTATTTTTGACTTATTTGTTCTGATGTTGAACTCCTGATCAATCCAGTGAGTAAACGCTTGAAACTTCGTTTCTGTTTCGTAAAATGTTATATCGACTTTAATAAAGAAGAGTCTTGGATTGGCTGTAATTCGACACCTTTGCCTCATCACGGTACACTTTAGCCTCCGCCTCCTCGTCTCCGCTCACCGCTCCACCCCTCGCCTGCAGCTGGTCTACTACCCGCTGCACAGTGGCACGTTCTAACACTGGACTAATTCAGCCACACATGTTTGACATCCTGGAAGAAGAGGAGGAGATACTTGTTCAAATTCGCCTGAGAATTGACGTATCAGTGGTGAGTTTCAATGATGCTAAGCCCTGCTCCCAGAAGGCATCAGGATTGGTTCTTTACGTTTTCTGCATAGAAGACCCGGAGAAATCATTAGTGGATGTTAGAAGAATAGGAGCTCTCCTCAGCCATGGTGCGTGTTGTAAAAAAAAAAAAAAAAAAAAAAAACACGCCACGGACACTTTAACAGGGTGAGAAACGTGGTTAAACTTCGGATCGAAGCTGCGGGGCAACTCTGACCTGAGCTGGCTGGACTCTGGATGGCAGTGGTGCCGCTGTGGGTGCCGTTCTGTGTGATGGCCCTGATGGGCAGCTGGTGCTGGCCAAGGGGGGCCTGCTGCACGATGGTGACGGTCTGCAAGGGGGCGGCCAACTGGCCGCTCTGGATGATGCGACCGGAGCCGCCCACAGAAGTGATGGCGGGGACCGGCTCCACTTTGACTGCCAGGACGACAGGGCGGGACAACGTGAGCAAACATTCATGAGTCACTCCGTCGTAACCCAACATTAACACTCGGGCAGACGATCGGGCCGATCAGACGGTTACATCAGGGGAGCAGGAACCAGAAAACACCAGTCCACACCAGTCTGATACTCTCACCTTTGACCTCTGCGTGCTCTCCGTTCTCCTGCAGCTCGCCCTTGTTGATGATGGTGGCCGGCTGGGCGATGATGGCCGTGGCGGGGCTGAGGGATGCCGCCGGGATCTGCTGCAGGACGTGGACCGTTTGGACCGCGGGCTGGGAGGCGCTGGTGCTCACCGGGGAGGCCATGGTGTAGGTGACGGGCTTGATGGTCTGAGGTAAAGGACGCTGGACCGCGATGAGTACCGGCTGGTTGTTAACAGGTGAGCCTGGAACAGAACCCTAATCATGATCCAGATCTGACACGGACGGACGGTTCTCAGTTCCCGGCGTGAACCGGACTGGCACCGGGGAGCGACTCGTACCTGATGTGTTCTGTGCAAAGCGTGCTTCCTGGATGACGGCCAGTTTGGGCTGGACTGCCGCGCTGGGGTTGGAGGACAGGGCGGGGACAGAGGAGGTCTCCAGCTCCAGGGGGACCGGGGAGCCCTCTCGTGACAGACTGTCAGGGGTCTGGACACCGCTGGAGTGAGCCGAGAGAACCCCGGAGTGATTGGGGGACGCCGGGGCGCTCCTGAAGGAGAGGAGGGGACGGACAGGCCGGTAAGGTTCGGTCTGGGACGTTTGTTCAGCAGAATCATCTGACGCGGTGAAAAATCATTTCAAACATACATGCTCCTGAATTCAGCACAAAGACAAGATGTTCAAGGTTCAAACAGATAAAGACGGCTGCGACCGGTTCCTAACGGCTCGGGGCCGGAATATGTTTACCACTGCGCGACATCTGCTCTTCTTCTATCACTCAGTTTGTGTTGGGGAACCGAGGACACTCGAAGTACTGAAACTGGAATTCTCTCTAATTCTGGCTTAATCCTAAACTGCTCAACAGTCCGGGGTTTAGAAACGGTTTAGTCTCCACCCTCTTTTACTGGGACACCTTGCTGTTGTAACTCTCGCTGTCTTTCTGAAAGAAGCAGGGACGTCCCTGAAAAGAGACGACGTCTGGGTGAAAGCATTAACCTGTATGTACCTGTCAGTGTTAATGCTGTCTTCACAGATGTGCAGGTTACCCATGATGCTTTGGGCACTAACACACCATCACAGATGCTTTTGAAGTTTGTGCTGAAACAATCTGGACGGTCCTTCTCTTGTTTAGCCTGCAGGACTCGATGCCATTTTTTCAAAAACAACTGTGAACGCGTCAGACCACAGCTCACTTTCACACTTTAGGTGAGTCGATCTCAAATGAGCTCGCGCCCAGAGAAGTGGGCGGAGCTCCTGGATGTTGTTAATATCTGGCTTTGCGTGGTCGAGTGTGCAGATGCAGCGGCGTCCAGTGTTAACTTCAGAGGGCTCGAAGGTCACCAGCATTCAGTGATGGATCTTGGTTCATTGGCCCTTACGTGCAGAGATTTCCCCAGATTCTCTCAATCTTTTGATAATATGGGCTGTGGATGGTGAAATCTCTGAATTCCTTGCAGCTGCACAATAAAAAGACGCTGCTTATGAACTGATTTGATTTGTCAACACGGTCTTTGACAAAATACAGAAAGAGAACGACTGAGTCTTTCAGGAGTTCACTTTTATAGCCAATCACTTTTTAAATTACCCATTAACAAACTTACCTGTGGAATATCTTGTCTATCTTTGTGACAAATTCAACTGGACATAGATTGATAAGGATTTTCAAATCACTGAACTCTGGTTTTATTCACATTTTTCACAGCGTCCCCTCTTGGAATCCTGAATGTGATGTCTTTGGCTGCATCATTACTTAGAAGAATGAGAATTCTGCTCTGAGAATGAATCAAACTAAACTGCTAAATTTAACAGATACAACCAGCAGAAACGGTGAACAGAGTCAGCGAGTCTGAGTGGGACCCACCTGGAGGACATGGGTCCGTGTGGGGTCCTGAAGCAGGGGACACCCCGGGGCCTTCGTTTCCTGAAGGCCTGCTCAATAAGCTTGCTCTCCGAGGACGGGTCTATCCTCCAGAAGGAGCCTTTGCCCGGCTCCTCCTGTGACCGCGCCACCTTGATGAAGTAACGGTTCAGCGACAGGTTGTGACGGATCGAGTTCTGCAACAACAGCAGCAGCAGCAGCAGAAAAGGTTCATGAGTGAGGTTCTCTAAGCGTTCTCCAGCAGGACGGCACCCGCCGGAGCTCACCTGCCAGCCCTTGTCTGCAGTCCTGTAGTACGGGTAGTTCTTGGTGATGTGATTGTAGATTCCGTTCAGGGTGAGCTGCTTGTCGGTGGCCAGCGTGATGGCCTGGACGATCAGCTGTGCATAGGAGTACGGAGGTTTGGAGTCATCCTGTGGAGAAGACACGAACGGTTATTTTCATATTCAACCACCCTGAACCCCCTTCATCCATTCATCTGATCTGATTTCCTCACGTAATCCCTACGTCAACACGTTGAGAGGTAAAAAAAAGGCACATCTCATGCTGGGGACCTATTTCAGAGTTCACACTCGTTGTCTCTGAAGACTGAGAGAAAATGATGGTTCTGAGAAAGTCGTAACTTCACCAGGATGCTGGGTTAACCAAAGTGGTGTTCAGATCAAAATAAACCTTTTAATAATCTGATGTCCAGTCATAAAATCTTGAGATCGGTCCTTAAATATCTGTCTCACGCCGGAACCCATATGGTCTTCGTCACTCTCTGCCCTCTTCATGCTCCCTTTCTCTCACAGACGTCACTCAAAGTGCCAAAATGAGTTTGGTGTCACGTTTTAGCATTTTTTTTTTTATGGGATGCACCAATTTATTGGATCAATATCGGCATTGAATGAATGAAAATCCAAAAGAGAAATTGTCTTTTGGGGGGGAATTCAGAACAAAAATCTGAGTTCTTCAACAACTATTTGTTTTCTCTCTTCTTGCATCATGTTAAATTTGGACTTTTGGTCAAACAAAGAAAGAAACTAAAGACGACTCTTCGCTAAAAGAAAACATTCTCAATAACTGGATGTTCCATAAACATTTTCGCCCTGCTAATATTAAATACGGAGGAATTCTGTCTGACTGTCGTCCATTAACTGTGTATGAATGTGCTCCAGGAAGAAAAACAGACCGAGTGATTACTTAAATACTCAGTATTTAGCTTCTGCTGCGAAGCAGCGTGGGATCACGGGAATTATTTTCATTTCAGATGAAAACCTGACATGAGTGATGGGGATGAGGTCACGCTCACTATGATAAACATCATTATCAAGGGTGTCACCGTAGAGTCATTCAGCGTGGCTTCATACTGCGATGTGTAGAAGCACGGTCAGCTTACGTATTGCAACCCTTGTTCTATCAGCACAAGCAGATCCTGAGGTGACATGAGCAGCTGTTTGTAATCCTCTGTGGTTTGTTTGGTAATATCACAATGACTCCTGTCTGTGGTTTCATTGAAAAGCCCTTATCGTTATTGAGAAACCACAGTGTATAAACGTAGCACAAAACGTAAGCACATTTTGTTGTAGCAATGCTTCTTGGCAAAGTAAATCTTATACCGTTGGGAAGGCTGGTTATTTCCTTTTTGAAACGGTGCCACGTTATTTGTGGAATGAGCAGCGTGAGGAGGAAGCGCTAGGCTCTTGTGGCTGCGTACGGTTTTTCCCCACGCTACTGAGGCCCCCCGTTTGTTAAATGAATAAATGGTTAAATTGTCTATATGTTTTGTTTCCTCAGACTTCAATCATCCAATCCAATGGCAGAATCAGTTGTTTGGGTGAGAAGATTTGGCAAGTTTTTTCATGGGCGCAACCCAGATACTCAACTCTGCTGCTCATCCCACATTTTCCTTACAAATGTGGCACCGTTTAAAAGGGAAACAAACAGGCTTCCAACGAGGTATATTGCCAGGAAGCATTGTTACAGCAAAGAAATAACTGACCAAACACAAATATCCTTATTTTTTGTGCCGTTTATAGCATCTGAGATCTAAAATATCGCTTTATGGTGTAAATGTTGTCTTTTATCCAATTGTTCTACCTGTTATAATGTTTGGTTTCACTCACTGTGTTAATATCCAAGTATCAACAGTCACACCGACAACACGGCTGCAGTATCAACATGTTTCGTGGTCAGTAATACTGTGATATTTTGTTGCCCAGTCCTTACATTAATGGAAAGCTTTTGAGAAGAAATACAATGTGATATAGAGTTTGTATTGTGATAAAAGATGGGACTATACAAGATTTTACTGCACACAGCGCTAAAAACAAAACATTTCCTGTGGCCAATCTCCATTATAAGTTCAATCGTAAATGGGAATAACTGTTAATATCTGCAGGTGAGTGACTTGAAAATGCTGTCCGACTCAGTAAAATGTGGTATTTCATTTTGACCTGCTACAAGGAGGGTGAGGGGCTGCATCTTTCATTATCTGCATTAGACTCTCTCACCTTGGGACTGTCCCCTCCGGAGGCGTCTTTGTCGTTCTCCGGCTGCGAGTTGTCGTTGATGAGCTGCAGCTCTGCAGAGCTGACCATGCGGCCCCCCATCCTGTAGCCCGACGAGCCGGCGCCTCGCGGGCTGGAGGGGCACGAGTTAGCGGCGCTGCCACGAGACAAACCGGGGTCAGTTGGCAGGAAATACAAAGGTAATGTACAGGAACCTAAACGTGCCTGTCGTTATGCTCCTGGCGGCGGTTTGAGCTGTGCTGGCCAGTTTTTTGGGGAAAACTTTTAAGCAAATGACACAGAGAAAATGCTGTCAGGCCTGAAGCAACGACGCCACTGAACCTTAATCAAGTCTAATTATCCAGGCAATTGAAGGAATGAGTGAGGGGAGGAAGAGACTTGACGTGCCTCGCCGGCCTCGGGGGACCGCGGAGGCGCCGGTAAAACAACCGTAAAGGAACTAGTGCTGCACCTGCTGCTCTGAACCTTGGTGGGTTTGGGCCATCTGGCTGAGAGGATCTGAAAGTCTGAGTCTGAGCTGCCTCCCTCTCTGAGCCCTGCGGCCGCAGAACTTAAGCCTAAGCTGATCCCCGATGCAAGGAGCCACATGAAGGTCAGCTGACACGTTAAGGTCGGCCAGGGTCAGGATGGGACTGATGCCTTTCCGCCACTCTGGGATCTCCTGGGTTTAAAGGAAAAAAAGAGGTCCCCCTCCTCCGAGTGTTCTCTTCGGTACTGGGTCAGACTAGAGCTGATCTTATCAGCCGATATTGGCCCACCACAGATTTATCTGCACTGCTCTCATTTAAGAAAATAACTGTGATCATTAAATATTATGGGATTATTGCAAAAAAAATTGCATATTATTAAGACTTTTTCCCTCCCTAATTTCTGATATTGGCCCCAAAAGTTGTGAATGAGTTGGGCTCTAGTTCAGACCTGGTATCACCAAGCATCAGTGCTATTTGTTTACAAGTGAACAGGTCTGAGAATGTGGTTTCACCGCGGCTTTATTCCTCTCTGAGTGACAAACTGTGATCAGTTCTCTTCTCTCTGCTATGGACGAAGAGAATCACTAAGTGCTTCTGTTTGCAGAGTCCATGATCATGTTTTATTTACCTTCCAATCTAAAGGATCAGGTTTAGGAATTGATTTTTGCAGAGTAAGAGTCAGACTAAATCATCTCGGAAGAAGAGTCGTTTCCTGCAGTCCTATCGTACCTGATGGTGCCGGTCGGCGACGGCAGCGGGCTCATGAGGTGAGCAATGTTGTCTGGAATGTTGATGGTCAGGGGGGAGATCTGCGGCTGCACCGGCTTCACCGGGGACTCTGGAGCCTCGCGCTTCACTTTCTTCCCACTGGACAGGGTCGTGAACGTGATCTTGATGTTGGTGCTGGGGAACCTGAAGGTGCACCTGCAAAGGGAAAAACAGTTCTCAGACCGGGAGGAAATGTTTGCCAACTTTAATTAGCTCGGGGAGGCAGCGTGCGAGTTAATTAAATAGGAATACTGCTGCCCGATGACGTCGCCACCGCAGGAAGCAGAGGGTTGATTTTCTACCCTGCAGAGGACGGGAGCACGGAGCTGCTTTGGGGCCACAGGTCTGGAGGGAACGCGGCCTCAGCGGAGGACAAGACGAAAGTAAGCCAGGTGGGAAATATAAAAGAGCCTCTGCACCTTGCCAACCACGTTGTTAACTTACAAATATGGAGCACCAAAACTGCCAAAATCAAATACAAACACAGAAATAAATATGTCCTAGAAAACACCAAGTATCAAAAATAAGTGTAACCATTAATTAAATTACTGTTTTAATTTGCTTTGGTATTTTACATTTCATTGTATTTATTAAAACACACTTAACTGTTTCATTCTTTTTGTATTTTTAATGCATTTCTACTTCATTACTAATTTGACTGATTTTTGTGCATTGCATTTCTCTGTAAAATGCCCACTGATTTAATGTTTAACATTTCAATCACACTTCAAATATTTGGAGTGACATTAATTATAAAATTGTAAATATTTACTACACTCAGCTTCCCGATTGTGGAAAACTGCAGCTTTTCCCCTTATTTTCCGATATTTAATATTGGAAAATCCTTCTGTCCTCAGAAAACCTGGTGACTGTCGTCACTTACGTGCAATTGAGGACATACGAGACGCGAGCCGATAATCACAAAGTGTTTCATCAGTTGTTGGTTTCAGGATTTGCTGCTTTTTGTCTTTTTCTGACGTAACGAAGGAGTGTTTGGAAGTTGGTTCGATAAAAGACACCTGGAAGACTTCACTGTAAACACTGTTTTTTTTATAGAGTGTAACTGAAAATAACTGTCAGCGTAAAAACTTGAAACATCTGAACAATATAAGCAATCCTATTACTGACATTATTATTATTATCATTATTATGGCCGATCCTCCATAATCATTTGTTATTTCAAGGCAGCAGCAGAGGAACCAAACCACATCGTGTCTATAGCGTAAGAATGTGTGCCACTGACAGCTTGACAACTTTATTGGCTGATTCCCATAACAATTATAATAAGTATAAACATATAAAAACATCCGACTGTTGTGGTGCAGCGATATCGTTTTGGAATGATGTTTTTTTTTTTTTTTTCTGATGGACTAAATGATACTCTTAGCTGATAGTTATTTGTTTCTTCTGGCCAATATATTCATATTTTTGTTGTCTAAAAGAAGTTTATATCCTGTAGTGCAAAAGAGAATGGATGATACAACGTTACGTGGCTCCGCGTAATTGCTGTCGTTTGGTTCAGTTAATGCAATTTTGCTTCACAATATCAGCTATAATCTAATTATCGGCCGATCATTTCTTATTGTGTACCTGTCACGTGCACGGCACTTTTTTTTCACCCGGGCACACAGACTCCGCCCACTCTTGAGCTTAGCTTAGCCCCTCCCTCAGGAGGCGACTGAGGCCCTGTTTACACGACAACGTTTTCAGGTGAAAACTCAAAACTCTAGCTGCATTTTGGCTGTCTGTCTACATGAGAACGGCATTTGCAGTGCCTGAAAATGGAACAATACGAACACAGGCTCCAGAGTGTAAAGCTTTGAAGACACCCCGTCTCTGTTTCCATGGAGACAGGAAAAATGCAACATTCTGAAAACAGGCATGTGCACTAAGGTTGCGGTCAATTGTTTTCACTCGCTGTAGTACCCACGTTTTTTTAATCGTGCCGAGAAAAGTGCCTCTCTACGCGCATTTTGGTTCATCACAAAATCACACCGCCAACTACTGGCCTGGCATGTATACTACAATATTTTCCTGCGGTCTCGTGTGCACAGAGATCGTTTTCAAAGCGTTGCCGTCTGCACGGTGAACGATTTGAAAACGGCGACTGAATGTTGTCGTGTAAACGGGGCCCGTTTCATTATGTATGTGCCTTCCAGAAGAGTACAGAAAGCTCTGTGGATGTGATGAAAGTGGTGGAGGATCTTTAAATAACATCACAGGGCTTCTCTACCTGAGTTTAACTGACAGAGTGAGGACGAACACTTCTAAATATATCGATGAATTGAAAAACAAGCTTTTGTGTTGATCCCTGTACTTCGGCCGGCTGTCAGCCAGCAGCCAGGAGGGAATATTCGACAATGAAGGCGGCAAACAGAGCTGGTTTCACTATGGAGTGATACCAGGACAGGAAAGTACATATGAACCCTCACAACAGGTCTTAAAGTGACTGTTTCAAAGGTTTTAGGCAGCATTATGCAGCAATTGTTGTAGGAAATGCAGCTTTTTGGTTCACGTTTGGTTCCATAAAAGCTTTAGCGGAAATGAAACATAACAACTTTCTGTGTGAAATTCAACAACGGTTTCCAATCAGGTCAAATTTGATCAAATCGTAAAGAGATAGTGAAAACACAGCCACTCGCACATTTTTCAGTCAGTGTGTTCTATATTAGAGCTGCGACTAACATTTATATCATTGATTTGCATGCATTTCTACTTCCTCAAGTACTTTTCAATTGCCAACACTTTTTATTTATCTGTAGTGTTCGGGAAATTACCTGAACTAAATCTAAATATTTACAGTGATATATTAATTATAAAATGTAAGCACTGCCTGTGTTCAGGGTTTTTTTTTTTTTGTTTACAAAAAAAGACAGTGGGCTCTAGTTTCTCACATTATACGGAAGGAAACAGCTGCCTGTCTGACCGATTTGCATTACCTGTTCTAATGGGAAATCCAGGCTTCAACGTTTATTTATATTATCTTTTTTTTTTACAATAACTTAATTTCTCTATTCGGGTGTTTTTTGAGGTTTTTGGGGGTTTTTTTGTTAGAAATTACAAAGGAAAGCAGTAAATGTTGATGTTTTTGCTCGAAACAAGAGAGAAATATTATCAAAATAGTAATTTATTGTTTACATTTTGATCAGCTAATCAATTAGTCGTTGCAGTTCTATACCAGATATCATTGTTAATTACTCTTAGGGGAGATTTTCCGTTCCACATTATTTACTATTTTGACTGATTGTTGTTGCGTTCAATAGCGTTTATACGTTTGTCCCTGAGAGGGCGGAGCTATTAATCAACTGCAAACCATCATTACTATATCGGCTCTAGAATTGACTCATTTTGCCGTCTGTGGAGGCGGGGCTAAATGTTTGCATGTATGCTATTGTTTAGGTGGCTTTTGAGACAGCTGACATTCCAACAGATTTAACGGCGAGAGGATTTTCTGGGTCAAACGGGGCTGCAAGAGTCTACCGAGAACATGACCACGAAAAATGTGGTTACTACTTCTTGTTATATGTGTGTCCATGGATTATGACAGTGCCATCTGGTGGGCCAGGGTGCAAACAACACAAAGCACAGCTACAAATCTTTGAATTTAAACTGTTACAGAACCTACAACACCATGAACGGCGTTTTAACAATAATATGAAATGTCACGTTTTAGAAACTTGAACCAGCCAAAGTTCCACATTTTAATATCCAAACAATGACAAACTTGTTGCCTCAAGGGGACGAGTAGAGTTTGAAACCTTTGCACTTCTGTGTCTTGTTCTTGTTCAGATATTTGTGTGTGAGGGACTCATGTATTTCGGAAACATCCCACCCATGAGCAGGTAAACAGGCCAAACCAACCGCAGCATCAACTAACTGCTTCACTAACTAAAACACACTACATGTACTAGTTTTAATAAATAAACATTTGTTATTGCCCAAGTGAGGCTCAGTGGAATGGAAATCGGTGTCCATGTTGTTGAGAATCCTGCTCAAAGCAGGCATTCATCAAATGCCCCCCCACCGCCGCCGCCCGCATGAACAATGAGGCCCAAACGCCAAAAACACAGACGCACAGTTGCTATGCTGCCGGGCGATGAGGATGGCAACAAACAGGGCTGGTTCAACTGAAAACTTTCAGTCCACTGTCACCCCCACCCGCCCTGCGAACACAGACACACAAACAAAGAATGTAAACAAAAGAAGACAGCAAGGCAGGAAGAGGCGCGAGCTGGAGAGAATGTGCGGGTGTGGGAGAGGACGGGAGGTGAAGGGGAAGGGAGAGCTGCTCCCTCTCTGCGGAGTCTGTTTACATCAGGGAAGAGGAATCCCTGGAACACGACCGATCCTCAGCTCCAGGACGGCTCGTGTGCCGTCAATCTCGGTCTAATCGTGGTCGCCGAGGGATTACAGCAAGGCGTATGAGCCGGGGCCAGGCAGTGCAAGTAGTTAAGACCGCCGCTGATTACAAGCCAATTAAAGAGGAGCTGAAAGCAACGCTGCCGCTTCCTCGTTCCTCACTGCAATGATGAAATGCTCTGTGTGATGTGCTGGTGCAGAAACTGGTTCCACGCTCAACGACTCTGAATCGCTCAGCTGCTAAAATATTAGTGTGGGAAGAGGAGAAAAAGAAACGTGTGACGTGCTGAATACGCGTCAAGTCAAAACAGGCTCCCTCTCCTCTAAGGTCGAGGGATTGCACAATCACTGAGAGCAGTGTGGGAAGTCTGGCCAACGCCGGCTCGGCCTGCTGGGTTTGTCTACATCACCAGTCACCTCAGTAAATAAACTGCAACCACTTGTTGACAGGCTCAAACTGAAAGTAAATCTGCCATGTCAACAAAGTGGCTAGTTTCAAATTCTGTTTTTCTGTCTTATCTTGTCTATATTTTTTGAATTGGACCTTCTGGTTATTTTGATTGTCAAACAATCTGTCCACAACATCTAGAACTACTCGATCTTGATCAGAAAGTTGCATTTCCCCACCGGCCAACTGTCTCCCGTCCATTAAATTACTTCCCTCTGATCTTCTTCCTGACTGACACTACAGACTTCAATAACAACAGGTTGATGGTTCATCAGCACGTGTGGTGTTAAGACTTCTGTTCATCAAAGTGTGATTTCTGAGTAAGTCTAAGCCGACTTATTGCAAATCTTTCCTACGCAGGGCACTTTGACGTGGATTATACCCAACCAGACGAGCTAGAGCTTCCTGGAACACAAGGCCCGAGTGAGGTTAGATCAGGTCTACAGATCTTTGGTCGTTAAATGTTTATCTCAGAACAACAATCATGAAAGTTCAGCCGTGCAGGCTGTAAACTGCACAAGATGGCTGCACCGCGTCCTGGCAAAAAACATACACCTGGCTCAACTCTGGGAGGGAAAAGGCAAACTCAACTTGTGGTTCAGCGACAGTAGGCAGGGTGTTGGTGCGAATCTGGCTTTGAATGGAGGCCAAAGGTCCTGCGGGCTCGGCAGGGCGGGGACGGACGGGTTTGTTTACGTTTCGGGGTCGAGAGAAGCTCCATTCACTACTACAGCGGGGCGACTGCTAGCGGCTAGCCCACATGTTCGCGTGAAATCAGGCTTGAATATTCACAGAATTACGGGACACACGTTTCGTACCGGAGAGAGTCCGTGCGGGGACGAAACGAAGGCAGAAAGTTACCACCGGCAGCGTCCACGCGGTTATCTCGGCTCCCCCGCTCCGCTGCGGACGCACCTGTGTGCGGCTAACGCTAACCGCGAGGGGGGATAACGGGCGAGGACAGGCGGCTAAGCGAGCTAACAAAAATGTCAACAAAGAAAAAGGGACGGCGAACAGGATGCGGAGATTCTAGCTAACATGCTAAAACACGTGGTCCCCTCAGAGCCTGCTGGCCGAGCAGAACCCGGTGGTGTGAACCGCCCGTCCGCGTTAGCCTTAGCATCCACATGTGTGCCGACTGGGGGGGAACTTACATTCGCGGTAGCTGGAGAGGAGGGGCGCCCCGTCGCAGGAAAACTCCGTCCACAAACACCCCGTTCTTGCCGAGACACCTCAGGTAGAAGTCCCCGCTGCCCGTGCCGTCGTCGCTGGCGGCGAAGATCTCCAGGTGCCTCCGCGAAATGAAGCTCGAATGGCC
This sequence comes from Mola mola, assembly GCA_001698575.1. Lineage (NCBI taxonomy): Eukaryota > Metazoa > Chordata > Actinopteri > Tetraodontiformes > Molidae > Mola > Mola mola. The sequence continues at coordinate 3,058,490 of KV751363.1, forward strand.
CATGCTCACGTCCACAGAGCCCTGAGACGAGTTCCGGCCGATGGTCACCGAGCGCTTTTTCATCATGTATTCGAATTCACGGCCCTCGAGCCGGGCAACCGGCCCAGACGATCCGCTCACCACGGCCATGTTCGCGTTCGGCGTCTCTACACGGCGGATATCGGGACGAGCAACAAGGGGCTGTACCGACGCCCCACGGTGGACTTTTCGCGGCTGGAGCTGCTCGATGTGAGGGGCATCAAATTCAAAACAGGGATTTAGAGGGGACCATGCGAGGCCAGGGACAGCGGCTCCGACCCACGGCCGAGAGAAAGGGGAGCGGAGAGACCCAACCGAAGCGAGCAGGACCCGGATATGACTTAGCTGACAGCGTCGTCCGCCAATCAGAGCGTAGGACGCCGCCGCAGCTCCGCGGCTGCAGCCAATCACGTACGAGAACTAATCCGAGGACACGTTCAAGGTCGGTTGGTGAGCAGCAGGACGCGCATATGCTGCTTGGTGAGAAGTAAGACCCGGCTGCAAGTTTTCTGTCACACGGGAGCGGTGCGACGGGTTGCCACGCGCGTTGTGTCGCAATAATCACTCCAGCAACAAGCTATCGATTGCCAATAGGAGCGCATTGATTGTATCGACTAACCCCGCGTTGAAAATGAGAAACACCCGCGTGTGTGTGGTGCTTTTGAACGTCTATGCCGCATTCAGCGACTGCGCCGCAGCGGCGTTCCGCCTCCACTACTTAATTCAAACCAGGTTTTGCGCATTGCCCCCTTTGCGGCATCTTCGCGTTGACGAGGATAAATATTATTTGAATTCTAATCCACGCTGACAGTCTGCGCTGACGTCAGAGCGCGGTGTGGACCACCTGACGTCACCGTGCCGCGGCTGCAGGTGTGTCATCAGCGGCGGTGAGTGACCCCCCGCCATCTGCAGGACGCTTGTTTGTAAACAATGCGGGTGCGTGCGTGCGCGCAGCAGCCAGAGGTGTGAAGTTGATGATCACCTCCATCCTATCAATTTGTCCCTGAACGCAACATGGAGCTAAAACAGGAAGAATCACCTGAATACACACATTTTTAAGTGTGTGGGAGCGTAAAAAATGTCCATAGAGGCCAAAATATTTATATATGTAAAAAAGAAAAGGAGAGAAAAAAGTAAATATTTGTGGAAGTGATAAAACTGTATACAAACATTTACACTCTGTAAATGCGAAGCTGAAGATGAGAACAAACACTGCATCCGGTGTGTGAAACTTTAGCCCCAGTGTGTTTTAAGATCTTTCAGCAGATGTCAGACAAGACCAGATTTTCGAGGAAATCATTTTGCACTGTAGGAATTTTATGCCATTTAAAAAAAAAAAAAAAATCTATGTTATTGGCGAATAAACATTTGTATTCTGTCTTCCTTGTTGTTGCTATTGAATGCATTGTTTTCATCTTAATTTAAGAGATTTAGTATGGCAAAAAAGAATGGTCTATGTAGCAAAAAGTGGTAATTAAAGGTGATTATAATCACTTTAAATATGTGATAGCAAACGTTTTTTTATTTTTGCTTTTTCCAAAAAATGTGACTGTTCTTTGGTCGTTGCATTTTCCAACGCCGTAACTATCATATATGTATATATTGGGTGGCACGTAACCCCCCTCATTATCAAATTTGACCAAAATGTCCCAAAATACTTCTTAGCAAATGTAATAATAACAAAATGACAATTATAGTTATAAAAATTATAAAATAAAATAAAATAAAAATAAAATAATTATAAAAATAGTTTTACACTGGTTTGTACTGACTTCTTCAGACTGACAGAGGTGACGGGAGGCGAGTGATGGTTGTGACTGAATGACATCACAATGTAATGTACGCGCTCCTGTTAGCTTCCACTCACTGTGCGTAAGGGGGGGGACCTTTAAGTACCTGGAAAAGTGTGTGAACGCTTAATAAAAAAACATAAAAATACAAATGCTCATACGTTTTGATAAATCCTCAATATCCATTTAGCTATCGGGCTAAACCTGGTCCCTCGCACCATGCTGCTGCCATGGTTACGGCCTTGTTTTGATCGACAAACTCACCTGTAACCATGGTGATGAAGCTAATGCATCAGACACCTTCAGAGTTCCCGTAACAATCCGATTTATCCTTGTGGATTCTCCTGTTGTCAGTAATGTCAGACACGTTAAAACACAAGAATTTCAAATGGAGTTTGGTTTGAATTTCTAAGTACAAAATAAAGTTTTGTAGACTTTTATAGACTTTTGATTTTATTTTACTGTCTGATTTACTTTTTCATCCTGGTTCATGTTATTATTATTATTATGGTTACAAATAGTCATAAAGAGGGACAAGAGGGCAGAACTATGTTCACGTTCTTGCAGAACCACAATCTGCTTCTCATTCGTTCCAGCTGAAGTCCAGCAGAACAAACTGTCCCGGGTCGGCCTGTATCACACACCTGCAGGCTGTCGTTTTTCTTCAGGAAGGCCACGACGCCCACACGGCACCAGAGTCGATTAACCTCTGACTTCAGCCCTGCTGACCACTGGGGGGCGACACGCCCCGTCACAATCCTGCAGACATGACCTCACCGCCCATTTGAGGCCCTCAGAGCCGAGCGCCGTCCATCGAGCTGAGTGCATTCACATACGTACGCTGGATTGATTTCTCTGAGTGAACAACTTGATCACACTTTTATTATGTCAGGCAGCTACTTGAATTAAGGTGTTTAGAAAAGCCACAACTGAATCATTAACAACCTTTACGTTTGAACGGTGCTTCCCTTGTCCAAAGCGCCGGCGAGAGTCAAGATTTAATCCAACCAACAACCTCTCCGAATCATTTTCACGCGTTCTACCTTTACTTTCACACATTTTATGACAGGACAGATGATTAGATGGGCTGTTCTCAACCAGCGGGCCTCACAGCAGCACCCGATGGGCCAGTTTTCACACCCAAAGGTGCTCAGCTAAGAAATGAAAGTTTACATTCCAAAATCACCAAACATTTTTGCCCTTTGACATAAATAAAGATGTGTCACTACTTCCTCCCGTTGTAGAGAAGAGAAGCCAAAGCATCCAGATACGAACGTTTCCGTCCGAGTCTCTGATCAGAACGGCCGAAAACCACACAAACCACCTTTGGGAAACATTTATTTGACGTGTATTTTGGGGTTTAATTTGTCCCATTTCCTGCCTGATATACTAGAACCAGCCACCAGGGGTCGGTTCCTCCACTAGCTAACATTCCCCTGTGGACTCACGTCACACTGCAGTGTTTTTTAATATTTGCTTACAATCACAAACTGGCCATAAGTTCTTAAAGGTTGAGAACCTCTGTTATTATGTTTGTACCTGATTCTTTTTAACCTGCCTGATAACATCTGGGATTTCTGTCATTTTAATTTCCTCTATTTGTCATCTTTTATTGCATTAATGTGTTTTACTGTTTTTTAATGGTGGACTTGGAAGTTTTCTACTGTTTGTATATTTGTATTTGAGCTGTCGCTGGCAGGGTCTCAATCTGCCGGAACTCAGGGCCTTTTCCAGCCACAAAATGGACGAGAAATCGGAACATGGAAAACAAAAAGTTATAATAAAGGTCACTTCCTCACCAAACACTTTGGAGTTGTTTGGTCCGGTTGTCTGTCAAGTCATTTTTCTGTCACAGCTTTAGCTAGCTGTGGCAGATGTTAGCTAGCTGAGGCAGATGTTAGCCAGGTGTGGCAGATGTTGGATAGCTGTGGCAGATTTTGGTTAGCTGTGGCAGAGTTTGGCGAGCTGCGGCAGATGTTGGATAGCTGTGGCAGATGTTGGCGAGCTGTGGCAGATGTTGGATAGCTGTGGCAGACATTATAGGTAGCATTAGCGTAAGGTCCTTGTCTGGTGCTTTTCAAAGGCAACTCATGTATTTTAATTTGGGCTTTTGGGAAATCTTGAAGAACTATTTCTATAGACACAACATACACATTTGCAATAGTTTTAACAATAATTTGACTTAACAGCTGCATCAACAGCCCATTAAAAATGCTCTGAGGATCGCGGTGTTGTAAAAAGTACCCAAAACTAGGTAAAAGTAAAGATACCACATTGACAAAAAAACTATGGTAAAACTAAAAGTCACTTTTATGAATACTACTTTTAAATGATATAATATTAAATGTACTAATGAAATTAAAAGTAAGTTTCCTCACAATAAATGTATTGAAACTACTTCTACATTTACATTTATGCACAATACCTACAGGTTGAATCATCCTCATCATCCTGGACAATTATCAAAGCCAATATTCAACATTATTCTGATTTTTTAAAATAATTAATTTATTTAAAACCACACTATTTTAGCTTGAGTGAAGCAATCTAATGTGCCAAAACAAAACAAAGATGTTAAATAAAGTCGTGGCGTAAAAGTGCAACATTCGCCTCTAGATTTGCTCACATTGGGTGAAATTTCAAACAATCTCAGTCAAAACTGGACCAATTACCTTCTGACACCCCACAGATGTGATCTCCAAATGAGTTTGACCATGAGAGCTCAAAGGTCAAAGTCTCAACAGGTGATTTTGTAAAAAAAAGATTCACTGCTCAGACTTCTTCCAAATTTCAGCAGAGGAGTCTTTTTAACCAGCTTCACTTAATGGCAGCCTATTGGCAAATATATCTTTTTCAATGCAGACGCACAGCAGTGAAATTAAAAACGCTTATAATCCTTGTAATCAGTCTTTATTTTCCTCCCCTGTAAGTGAATGCGGGGCCTTCATGACATTCCCAACAGTTGTCCCAGAGCGAAGAGGGCTGTTGGGCCTTGGTGGAGGTCTGTGCTCTCTGATTGCTCTTCATGTCAATCTAAAGAAGTGCAGAACTGATACATTTATCATTATCGTTGTCACTAAACGCTCTCAACTGGAGCGTCTCAGGGGAAATGCTATCAGTGATTCGTATCAACATATACCATCAAGACCGCTTCGAGCTATAGAGACAAGGCGGCGGCGCTCCCGTGGGGAGGAGGGCGGAGCCGAGCAGCAGGTTTTCCATCTCTTTGTGCAGAGCGAGAGAGAGAGAGAGAGAGAGAGAGAGAGAGAGGCCCATTACTCGTCCATTTCCTCTCTCTCAGGGGCAGGAACCAAATGGACGCATTAATAACACTCTCCATGTCTGAGAGCTAATGGAGGCCTGAGAGCTGATTAAAGCTGGGCAGAAAGAGGCGTCGCACTGGGGAAAAAAACTGCTCCATGAGCACAACCAGATTAGACGCCTCTGGGCCGTCCCCGACCCCCTCGGCCCGATTCTGCCCGCCTTGGAGCGACGCTCCTCTCTCTGTTGAAGTGACGCCCACGAGCACGAACCCACGGCACCTGTTTGGCTCGTTTGAGCAGAGCAGCGGCCTTACGGAAAAACAACGGCTTCGTTTAGTGGCCACAATCAGCGTCTCAATCAAACGTGACACGTTCAGGAAGGATATCGAGTCAAAATGATAATAATGAGAAGCCACCTGGTGTCAGTGAACGTCTGCACTGGGTTTGTTCAGAGTCTCACAGGTTCTCGATTGGCTCCTCGGACTCGGTCCGGTCCAGCTGGGCCGGCCTCACAGTATGTCGTGTTTTCTTAGGTTTAGCTCCTCCTCGGACACCCTCAGGTTCCCCATGTACCAGAAGATCCAGGGGATCAGGCTGAGGAAGATCAGCAGGGGCCCCGACAGCACGAAGAAGTCCCAGTAGCTCAGCTGGGCGAAGATCCCAATCAAGAAGAGCAACAGGCCTACGATGTCCACGACCACGGCCAGTGCCAGGAAGACGGTGGTGCACGAGTTCTTCTCCATGACCCGGGCCGACTCGGTCTGAAGGTCCGACAGGAGCGAGAGCTTTCCTGTCGTCTGGATCGCTCTGACCCACAGCGTTTCCTTAAAGACTCAGCAGCACGTCTGCTATCCAACCACAACCAAGGGCTGAGTCGTTCACCAGCAACGCGGTCCGACCTCATTCTTTGGCCGGGCCGACTCGTTCTGCGCCTTTCGTGACACGTCAACCCTATTGTCTGCCAGATTTCTGCACATACAGAGCTGGGCAAAGGTGTCAGGCCAGCGGTAGATACCAGCGTGGTACTGTTCCTATCAGCCTCTTTACTGGAAAACAACCAGCAAGCACAGGAAATACGTTTGTCGAGGACCCCCGAGTCTGACGGACACGTAATCGTACGTCAGCATCAACCAGGCCGAATATGAACCCGCTACTCAAGCTGTCATGGAGGTCGCAACAAGAACAGGAGCGGAAGGACAGGAAAAGCTGCCAAGAAACCGCTTTTTCAGGAGGGGGACCTCCCCACGTGAAGAGCTAGCCACGACGCAGAGCTTTTGGTCCCTTCTCCAGCCAATGAGAGCGAACCAGGTTGAATAAGATCGGCTGGAAATGGACCAATCGCCTCTTTCTTGACAACGATTTCCGCATAAAATCTCGCAAAGTTGGAACTTGATTCTTGTAAAATTAAGACTTTTTTCTCGTAACATAACGACTGATTTTCTCGACGATTTATGACTTTTAATCTCGTAGGTTTATGACTTTATTCTCAAAATCTAAAAACAACCCCAAACAATTCTTTAGTGTGACCCTAAAACTCGTAACCACTAAAATGATGACTTTTTTTTAATCATAATAATATGACTTTTTGCTCGTAAATTTTGAACTTAATTCTCAGAAAACAAAACAAAAATAAAGAAAAATAAAGAAATCCTCCGTCACAGGGAGGTCACACGCTGTAGACGCCATCTTATCAGGAATCTGTGGGTTTTCTTACAATTGTGAGCACATTTCCTGTATTTTCTGTTCGTGTCAGAATAAAAACACCGAGGATGGCCATTAAAACTTTAACAACACTAACACAACAAAGCTGGTGTCGGCCTCACATTTTCCCGATGACTCAGCAGCCAGCGCCCGTTCGGAGATTTGCCCCAGGAACCGTGTTTACCCTCCGTGTTTGGCTTGGGAGCAGCCCTGCGGGGTGGACGCACCGCATCCTTTGCCCGAACACTCAACAGCACAACCACGCGACGCTCACAAAGAGGAACTTCACGCGGTGGAAACTTTCCCATCAGGACCTTGCTTGACCAGTCGGGCACGTGTACACAGCGGAGGCGGAGCCTCTCCTTTACCGCAACCAGCCGGCTCTCGACGGGAGCCTCGGGAGACTCGCAGCGCCTTAGACACAGTGTCAAATCACCCATGAGCCTCTGCTGTGGGGGGTTGTTATACCAGCACACACAAAACCAGTCCGACCAGAGTGCGTGTGCGTGTGTGTGTGTGTGTTGGCGAATCAAGGAGCAAACATGAGTCGGCCGCAGGGCGTGTCAAACATGGAAATGTGTGGGAAAAATAAAAATAACGACAGGGATAAAACGGTGTAGAGTTAAAGAGGAAAACAAACAAACAAACAAAGCATTCGGTGTCAACAACGATGATCAGAGTCGTCATTACGTCGACTGAAGTACGATTTAATCTCTTAAAATGAAACGTGACCTGAAACTTTACAAGGAGATTTGAACCCTTTAGAACCGGGAAAGGTGATCGCGTCGCCGCCACGACCGCGTCACTTCAGGTCACATCATGCTTGAAACGACTTAAACCAAGCGGGAAACAATCAGAGAATGAGACGCCGACTCACAGTGAGAAATACATACGGACAGTCAGTCACGAGAACACGATGAGAAAAACACAAGTTCATTTGCGAACCAGAGACGTGTTGAAATGTTCCTTTAGGGCTTCCTTTTAGTTTTTACGTTCCAGACGTGTTGGTGTCACGAGTCTCAGTCACCGGCGAACGCGGAATGAAGGAAACGTTGGTTGAAGACATGAAAAGGACCAAAATAACCGTGCTAGATTCAATAAAAACGATTTCAGGAGGGCGAGTCGAGGAGTCCTGCAGCCTGAGGGCGTGACGACGGGACCCATTATCAATAAATACCTGCTTTCGTACCGCAGAGGCTGGAAACGTCTGCTTGCGGTGCTAAAACCACCTCAGTGGCGGCCTGAAGTTGTCGTCTGTCAGTCTGTGACACATCCTGATGATCACATGCCGAACAAATACGAAACGATGGACCTGTGCTGACACTTTTAAATGGGCCCCCAGTCAGAGTCCAGACCGGGTCAGACCTGCTCCTTCTCCTCGCGCTCGGCAGGGGGGTCCGGGCTGTCGTCGTAGCCCTCGTTGCGGAAGGCCGCGGACTTGCCCCACGTCACCCGG
>KV751363.1:3067060-3104921 GCA_001698575.1 Mola mola
ACGCTCAAATGCCAAACACCGACAGGACGAGCCACTTCCCGTCCCTTCTTGTCTTTATTTGACGGACGGTTGGTCTTCAGCTGTGAGCTGCAGAAGAAGTTTAGGGCCATTAAAACACGTCCCTCAAAGCCTGACCGGGCACTGACCCCCACACAACACGCGTTATAATTACGGCCTTGATGGGAATCAGGGGAAGATGTGGCCATAAAAAGCAAAGAAAACATCTGTTTGTTCTCTGGAGAAATCCTGAAAATATCTGTTTGTCAGCACCGAGGGGCTGAGAGGACAGAATTGTGGGAAAAATGTCCAACTAACTTGAGCTCTGAGTCGTGAAAATAAAAGTTCCCAACTCAAAACATTGATAACTAATCCTGGTCTGACCACGTGATCATTTCTCTTAGTGATATATTATTAATGTAAAGAAATCAAACTGTTGGGACTTAATTATTATCCATTATGTGATTTTGAATCGTTGTTTACATCGTTTATATTAATTATTATCTCTATTTTTATGTTTGTATATAAATAAATAAATAAAAGCATTTATTACAGTTTCTTATTCATTAGTCATTGATGTGGTTATTTGAATGTATGACATCATTATTACATTTCCTGTTATGTTATATTAGAATATGAGAACTTCGTTCAGGAGGAAAATATAGTTTAGTTACAGTAATCGTTCGCTCAATCATAATTGTTCATTTCAATTCTATTTTAATTTCTGTTTTTTTTAATTCATTTTGTTGATTTATTTTTTATTCTTTCCTTCTTAATGGTATCATGGTTTCGGTGTGTTTATGCTACAGTGACTCGTCTGCACGCAGAAAAGCAAAATTTCAAAATCTGTTGTGACGTTCAAATGTCATTTTGTAAAGAACAATAATTAGTACAGGCGGCGAACCACTGCAGTCGTTTTGGTGAGGTAACGAAGCCCGTTGCATTGTGGGTACCTGCTTTTAAACAGGTTTTGGCTTTTAGTTATTTTAATTTGTACGATATAACATAAAAATATTCAGAAATCTAAAGTTGACGTTGACTCAATCCAAACATTCAGATCTCTGAGGGAGAAACAAGCTCACATTCGAGTATCTGGAACCAGAAGTTCCCGCATTTCTTACCTAAACAAACGACTACAGGGGTGAGTTCACTATCAGGGCAGGTGCAGATTAATCTGATGTTAATTTATGTCATAATTAATCATCACAAGGGTTCTGATGCATTCTGGGCCGGCTGTCCTCAGAAAGTGGCCCGCGAGCCACCGGAGGTCCTCAGGGCCTCGGTCTGAGGAGGCAGTGCTCTGAAAAAAACAAACCAATTGTTTTAGCTTAACAACATATTCAAATTTTACTGAAATTTGACTTGAAAAGACAAGTGGAGTTAATTTTGAATCACTAACAAGTTACATAAACTTGTCTTTTTCACTTTTTAACAACTCGTTCATTGTGTGAAACCGGTTAAATAATCGTTATTACAAAGATTGTTATTTTTATTTTTAAAGGGGATCAAATCATGATTTTACTGAATGAAACATCACTTCTTCAATTTGGTAACAGCTGAACAATCAGCTTCATTGTTGTGTCCTTTATTAATGCTCCTTTAAACGTCGCTGAATGCTACGCGACCACGTGGACGTGTTAGCATCCGAGGCGGTCTTCAGGCTGCTCCTGGCTGAGGTCCAGTCACAAGAATCTGAAACAGGACTCAGAAAATCAGTGACCGTTGCATCCACACCTCCATGACAACATCCCGGAGGGTTGGAACCGCGTACCAGGCCAACAGAGGTATGGGACCCTGGCAGGACGGGGGGAGGCGGAGCCTGCTCGCTGCTCAAACACACTCAACAGACCCACCTTTGTTTAGCTACTCACGACAGCACAAAAACGTCATAATGCCGCCCCACCCTGCACTGCCGGACTCAGGATGTTTACGGGACAGGGGGGGAATAGAAGTAAAAGGGCACCAGCTGTATGCGATGGGGCGATGGCAGAAAAAAGTCATTTATTTTTGTGGTGAAATACTTCACCACAAGCGGCAAGCCGATGTTCCGCAATTAAAATCGGAGTGACAAGTGTGACACAGCAGCGCCGGAGTCTAGCGTGATGTTTTGCAGGCGTGACCAGCGGCGCTTTGCAAACAACAGCATAACACGGTAATGAGAATCAGTTTCGGTTCCTGTTACGTCGCGTCTGATCTCTTAAGTAGCTCCCAAACCTCACCTTGTTTCCGCAATTAGCAAACATTTGTGGTTGTTGTTCTTGTTTGATGTAGCAGTGAACCTCCTGGTCGCGGGTGGCACCAGGCAGAACGTCCCAACATTTTCTCTGTCCACTCACACCCATATTTTATGCAGACGATTCAGTGCTGTTTTTACCTTTGACCCCCAGTGACGCCTCCATGATGTTTACAGCGGGGTGCTTTGTAAAAAGGTCTAATGTTGACATGTAAGGTTTTAAGATGTTGACCATATTATCATCACCACCTATATTTTTGAACAAAAACAACTCAGACTACAGCTCATTTTAAATGTTGAATATCCAGTTGGGCTCAGTTACTTCTGTGTATCCTCTGGTGGGACTCAAAATGTGTTGTACGTTTACCGTATCGTTTATTTTCAACTCTTCCCTGCTGCTTTCAATGCGATCTACTTAGTCGAATTTTAAATGCACTTCAGAGGCCCCTGAATATTTCATTTCCATTATGATGAACGTTAGGTCTGAAGGGGTTAATTACAAAAAGAAATCCTGCCACATCTTATTTGAATCCTATGAAAATGTGCTTCCAGGCTGCAGTAGTCAAATGTGTTGTTTTTTTGTTTTTTTTACATACATTTGAGGGTGAATGCACTCCGAGTCTCCATCAGTACCACAATAAGACAAAGTAAACCGCAAACTGACAATTAGAATCTCTCACAAGCTTTAATTATTCATGAATTGCTATATATCCACACAGCATCAGGATGCCCCCCTCGTCCACTTTTCCCCTCATTAATATTCATCGGGACTGTTTGCTTTCGAGTAACTTCCCTAAACTGTGTGTGAATAAAAGCATTTTTCAGAAGCACCTCGTTGTCCTTCTGCTCCTCGGTAAACGTTGCCATGCATAAGTGCTTCGAGTGCCGTCACGCCCGCCACGACCAGACAAATAAATGTCACGTTCCCTCGCCGGATCGTCAGTCTGGACCAGCGTCCGTCACAGGTTGAACATCGGCGGCCTGTAGTAGCTGAGCGGCTTCTTCATGCTCGACTTCTGCCGGTTCTCCTTGGTGATGGGGATGAGGACCACGCCCACCACCAAAACCATCAGCCCGATGGACACCAGGGCCGGCCCCAGGATGTTGGTGACCCTCCGGCAGTGGCCGGCAAAATACAGGCCGCTGATGATGAAGCCGCACGCCAGGAAGCTGCCGCCGGTGGACATGAGGTGGATGGGGAACCAGAACACTTCACACTTGCTGCGTGAGGCCTCGGCCGTCCACAGGGACTCGCTGCGGGACAGGCTGAACACGGTGCTCTCTGTCCGGCTCGGGGGCGTCAGCTGGTCCCTGGACTGGGAGAGGGTGCACTCTCCCAGGGGGATGTTCTCTGGGCTGCCCGACATATCTCTGTGGACACCAGAACGCGTCTGTGAGCCGGATCAGGGAGTCTCCCTGATTTGATTAGACGACTAATACACGGAAGTTCTGACTTTTCTAGTAAATCACGATGCCTAATGTGGAATACTGTGATGGGGCAGGATAAAGGGATGGAATTATGTCAAAATGAGCTTCATCAGTTGTTCAAATGTTGGCTTTTCTTCCAATCAGCATTACAGAATAACACAGTTTTGTTCTCCAGCAGCAACAGGAAGAAACATTTTTGTTCCTGTTGTGGTTGGAGAACAAAAACTGCTGCTTTTCTTACTGTAGGCAAATAGAGACGTAGACAAGCACCTACCTGCAGGTCTTTATTTCTGAAGAATCGACAATAAGTCCGAATCTGTCAGCCGACAGGCAGCATCCATTAAATCTGACGGAGAAGCTGTCAAAAATGTTCCGCCCAGCGTGCGACCAGAGAACCCAGTAAAATGCGGCGTTTCCACTGAACAACCATCTGCCCACCCTCCTGTGCTATCCCCACCTCCAAAAGCAACTCCTTACCGTCATCCACCATCGCTCAGCCCCGTGGTTGCATCCAGGGCGAGGGGTTTGTCTGCTGGTCCCCAGAGGATATCCACAGACCAACCCCCTCCCCTCCTCTCGCCAGAAGCACTCAGGCCGACGCCTCCATCGGTCTGCAGAACAGCCAAACGACCCAAGAGAAAGTTTGGGTCGTTTGTCTAAAACGGTTGAAAACGTGCGGACGATTGAGGGGAAGTATCTTCTCCACACAAAGCGGGGCAGGGCAGGGCGGCAGATGGAGGAAATGACTCTCCGCTGAAGCCAGATTGATGCAGCAAAGCAATCACCCACACAGAGACTTTCCGATACTGCCTGACATGTTGGTACACTATCGACCCCAAAGTAGCCCCGAAGCAATTATCTGCAAGTTGTAGTTTTTGTCTGCTGAGCATGAGATCAATGGGATGTGTGCGGTGTAATCAGCCCTCGGAAAATGGAGGGAGTCGTATAGAATTTTGGTCAGGTCTGTGATTGCTTTTGTTATTCTCCTCCCTGGTATTCACAAGGGGGACGGAAGAGGGATGTTGCTGCAATATGAGACTCCTGCTTCCACCAAACGGCCCCCTCGCATCTTGTTTTCTTGTGCAAAGTGTCAGTGTGTGGCCATCGAAGAGAACACGATCCCCCTCTTTAACAGGATTACACAGAGCGTGAGAGTGGCAGGTACAGAGCAAACGCTGCGGCTGCAGCCCCACCAGCTGCCATCCTGCTGCCATCGGACAGGGTCAAACCTGTCGTGTGATGAGCCCCTCTGTCCAGCAGAGGGCAGTGCCGACACACGTGTCTGCGTGCCGGAAGAGGACTTGAGCTCAGCTGGCGTCATAAAGTCTGAGTGAAATACTGAGTTGATATTTTCGTGATAAACCTGAGCTGATGGGGGTTTTATCTCCTTATGATGTGTGAGGAATTAACTGCCCATTCCATGTAATGTGCATTATCTGGCCATTACGATGGGCTTGAATCTACCCGATGGTCCGTTTGAGCGGGCCGTGTCCCGTTCACTCGATCAGAGTCATCTGTGGGTCCTCCGCAGAGGTGCAGACCACCTCCGTCTGTGTTCCGTCAAGGTAACCCGAGAAGACCGGAACAAACTCCTGTGCCGCGCCGGAAAAATTTGGTTCTTCAATAAGGCCGATAAAAAGCTGTGCCCGCTCCAGGGTTAGCTGATCCGAGACCATATCCGGATCAGTTAACCCTGGTTCACGTTGCACTGAAAAGCCAGAGGTTCACAGCTTTTATTGTGAAAGGGGTGTTAGCTGTCTTGAGCTGTGTGCTGCCCATTAGCTGTAGCTCAGTAAGCCGTAGTTACCGCAGGCAGCGGGGCAAAGCTGATCCAGGTTCTGTACCCTGACCAGGGCTGGAAACCCTGGTGACAGGAGAAACCCCTGGTGTTGGTGACAGGAGATACAGTACGGAGGTGTTAAAGGACTAAATGGCAGATTCATTTCAAATCACACACTGCTAATTGAGGATTAACTTCCACCAAATCGGAGGTGATTTTGGAGAGACAGACGGAGGCAGTTTTGGTTGAGTTTGGTTTCGTGAAGCCGGTTTTGCATTAAGTTAACATGGCGATTAAGTTTGGGGGTAAAAGAGAGAGACGGATTAAGAAGGATGCATTTTTTTCTGTTTAGGAAAATGACATTTTGTTTACTAGTTTGACTGAAAACTTAAGGCGCGTTCACACTCGGACCAGGACTGACCGACCCTCCCGTCCTCCTGTCCTCTGCTGGCCTGCGCTCTCATTGCTCCGAGTCAAACAGTCAGGCTTGAGCACAGTGACCTCGTGAACAACACCATCGCTTTGTCATATGACACAAACGTGGCTTCAGGTCATCGTGAAGCCACGTTCTCCAATATCCATGTGGATTTTCCCAAAGACCTCAGAGTTCTCAGGTTTTCTATCCGATGGCTCCTATAGATGACCGCCGAAGCACGGTGCCAGGGCCAGGGAACCAAGCTCGAGCTCCCACTTGGTGGGTCAAACGTGCTCAGGTACGGTATGGACCACCCAGTCAAGGAGAACCCGGGAAAGTTCTCTCTGCTGAAATTGCGGGGGGCAACCGGACCTGCGCGTCTAGAAGTGTCCAATGGTCTTACGACACAAGATGGACAGGGGCGAGATGGAAAGCACGCTAACACTGCTGTTTCTGCACATTCTGTGGAAGCCAAACCACAGGCACATCTTAGAGATCGAACCGTTAAATATGGTTCATCAGGGCTGACTGTGGAGGGCAGTGAAGGTGAAACACAGAGGAACTTCACTTTGAGAGCAGTGGAGGCTAAATTTGTTCCAGCTCATTCCCGTTACAGCAAAATGACACTTTTTCCTTTTTTATGTTATAATAAATGAAAAATTTTTAGGTTTAGGACAGTTTGTCGGATAAAACAAGCAATTTCACGACTGATATGGCACAGAGTTTAACTGCACAGAAACCGATTTATTCTCATTTATCGGTCGGGCTGAGTGTCGCCTGTGTTCCTGTTACTGCCTAATGATGATTATTCCGTTTGTTATGAGGAGAAGTTGCTTGCCGCAATGTAAAGTTGGAACAGATTAGAAAAGGACACAAGGTGACGGACAGTGATGATACGTCCACCCATGAGAACATGTGACCAGAACCAGACTCTGATGGACCAATCCAGTCAGCGTTTTCCTCTCTGAATGGGATATCTACCTGTCATGTTTGGTGACTGTTTCCAATTTATCCTCTTCTACTGTCATTGGCTGTTAGATGACTAAAATTTGGGCTTCACAGGTCAAAGGTCAAAGTCAGGAAAAGAATTCAGAACATTCCAAATATTCCCATTTGTTAACGTCGGGCGAAATTTCAAACCATCACATGTTGGCCAAAAGTCAACCAATGTGCTTCTAACATACACCACATAGGTGCAGAGTCAAGATTTGACCTTGAATAGTCAAAGGTCAAGGTCACAACAGGCAAATATTGTAAAAATCACTGAATCTCAATATTTCCTGGTTAGAATTCTTCCAACTTTCAAATGAGGCATCTTTTTAGCTTGTTTTATTGTTGGTGGAAAAAAAGAAATTGCTAAACTTAATGGCAGGTAACTTTTGTTTAAAATATAACTTTTTCAATTCGCAGATATTTGAGACAGCTAAATTCAATAGTTTTAGTTTTTCCAGTAATTATTATATTTTGGGGCATTTTTAACATTTCTTAGGCAGGTGCCCCAGACTAGACGGGGGTCGTTGGTCCTCGGCAGAGGCACGCCGCCTTTGAGCGCTCCTGTTTTTGAGTAACAATGACAGTTTTAAAATGTATCTGCAGGTCTGTGAGACGCATCTGTCACATCGCGGGTGGATTATTTGACCCGTTGGTCCTCGGAAATGAAAAGCCGAGCCGGCGTGTTGGTACGCCGATACAACGGTATCAGTCTAATTCAGCGGGATGAAACCGACACAGAGGGGCTGCCAGGGATTAGAGCTAATAAGGCTGGTCTTGAGTCAGCACGCTGGGTTTGTTGGTTTGTCAGGGTATTCAAATGAACTGTGGACTTTGAGCCGCGGCCTCCGGTTAAAGCCACCAGAACTAAGGCGCTCTAACAACTCCGACTCTCCGCGTTTTTCAAGGCAGCGGATTACCCAGAAACACGGAGCCTCGTTAACTCCTGAGCAAATATCAATAAAACCGGTGCGGCAGGTATTCGCTCACTGGCAGACAAGTCACACTGCCACACAACGTTGACTTATCAACACACGGAGCCCCTTCGCTCTAAAAGTGACCTTGGCAAACTAATTAATCTGCTTTGCATATTTACAGCTTTTTGTCGAACGATCCCCGAGGGCAAGACTTTCAAACAACTGTAGCTCACAGGTTCCCTCAGCCATGGAGAATCACGCTCTCTCTTAGACATCAAACAACCTCAGCGAAACACGCTCACTCCGTTGGGTCTGATTGGTCCGTCTTTAATTTCACCCTGAAGTGGATCGGCGGCGTTTCCTTTAAATGCTTCCTTTTCATTGCTGTTTGTTATCTTCCCAACCCTTCTGTCCATCATTAACTAAGAGGAATGATTCTATAATCACTAAAAGCCAGCTGAGAATTAGAAGTATCAACTCGTTCACTCTAAATTCACTTTCAATAAGAGCTGTGGGCGTTCGTTTAGCCAGAGAAAACTGTCCCGATGTGACCACGCCGGCCCTCTTCTATCGAGCTTCTACCACATCCGTGTTGGTTTGATGACCCGTCTTCCCAAGACTTAGACTCTCTCAAAAGGCTGTAGGTGAGTCAGCGAGGCCAAGTCTGTTCTTCTGGATTGTTCCCTCCTTTTAAACATTAAATTCCAGCTCCATCACGCTGGCTTTCAATGTAAAACCGTTACAGAAAAGCTAACCTGAGACAGGTGCTCTGCTGAACATTCAGTACACTTCATGATTCGATTTGATCATGAGCTCGTTTACGGTTCATGAATGAGGCCCTTTAAGCTCCCTCCGAACACCAAGTTTGATGCTAATGCTAGCTGTTGTGGCTAGCCCCCGTCCAGCATCTTGGTGACCTCGAGCCAAATGTCGTCCTCGTCGTGATTAGCTGAGATCAAGTTCCCTCCGAATATCTTTTACCTTGCACAAATGTTCATTAAATCAGTTTTTACCAATTTGAGTGCAAATTGTTCACATGAAAATCGGTGTTTCATGTGATGGTCCAGTTCAACTGCTTTCTGATGTCGGAATGGTCGGACTTTCCCGGCCGGCGGGTCTTCTTCCGACCTGGCTGCGCTTGTGCATTTAGAGATGGTAAAGAGTTCAATGTTCCAGTTTATTCTCGTCATCGAAGGATAACATGGGGTTCGTGGTCAGACCAAAGAGCAGAAGGCAAAATCCCAAACAATCCAGAGTCCAGGAGGAAACAAGAGAAAACCACAAGGAAAAGGACACGGAATGATCCGACAAAGAGGAAAACCAGCACAAGGACTTAAATACACCAGGAGGCCGGAGATGAATGGACACTTCAGGGTGGGGAAGGTAACAGGACACAGAGGAGGAAAACAGGGAGGAAACGTAAACCTAGAAAAGTCACGAGGACCAGAACCTTCAAAATAAAACAGGATGAAGTAGAACAGAGTGGGAAGGAACACGAGGAAACTAAAAACAGTCCGAGCACAGGGAATATCGAACATGAACACAGAAGTCAAAGACTAAAGAATCCTTCAAAATGAAACATGAAATAAACCAGAAACTCAACGCCAACAAGTCATAACCTTAACACAAAAACATTTGGAATGAAACAGGAATAATTCCAAACCACAATGCAAGAAATCATATCATAAGAAAAAAGATATATCCCACCGTGTGAAGGAAGCATAACTTTCTGCCTTTATGAGACATTCAGAACAAACAGGAAATTAAATTATGATCAGGATATTATTCCAGTGAACTCTCTGAGCCTTCTTTGCGGCGTTTACTGCCGGGGTCAGACAGCCATAAAACCACTTTAAGGGGCGCTGCCGTCTTGTTAGCTGATCCGTGCAGTTCCAGTTTAACCGGCTTCATTAGCCTGATTTACGACTTGCACTTCACAGCAATAATAAAACACACGCAGAGCGACGAGGAGCTTACCTTCGCCGTTCCTCTTCCCGACAGCACGTCAGGGATTAATAAAGATCTGATCCGTGTTCAGGCCTCATCCCAGGAGTGGTGGGACTGAGGTCAGGTGATGAGGAAACGTGACTGAGATGACGTTTTTAAAAACATCCAGAAAGTTCTCAAATCTCCTTTAATGAAGCTAACTATTAGCTACCTCTTAGCAGGTAATGTTAGCCTGCTAGCTGGTGTTCAGCTTTCTGTCTATCGGTCTAAACATTTTCATTGGGGTCTAAATTTGTCACCAGCTTCCTTTCCTGAGTGTTAGCTAGCCCATTAGCTTCATGAACACGATAACAGGCTGCGTCCAAGAGGTTTTACTCATTCGTGGTCTGAACGTGGCGCATCTTTTTGTTTGTTTGTTTGTTTGCTCCACATCTTGTCGTGTACTTTAAAATTCCATCACTGTGGTTTTGCGTTGCCTATTAAGCTAGTTTTCAGTTAGCATCACACAGAATAGCCTTGATGACCGCAGTGCGATGCAAGTAAAGGGCGCGAAATTGCGAATAATTCACAGGCGTATTTTGACCCACCTATTCATATCAGGCACGTCAGGATTTTATAAGCTAATGATATCAAAGGAGACGCGATTTCAGGTGTTGAAGAGCTGCTGCTCATTAACTTGAGGAGAAAATTAAACAGTAAATGAGTTCATCCAGTTGTGGCACAGTTGGAGGTTTTAACAAGGACTGTTTATATCGGTAGAAGGTTGATTATTGATTATTGATACACACACATCGGCGTCACACTGGAGCTCTGACGCTTTTTTCTTCTAGAAATGATCTTTACAGCCTTCACAGTATTTCTACTCTTAATAAAATTTAATAAAATCAATTTAAATGTGATTTAACCGACATGCGAGTCACTGATTTGCCTGAATAAAATCAAAGACTGATCCCAGTGTCCTGTGTTCGCCGTACAGTCCTCGCTGGGACCCACAGAGCGGCGGCTAGCAGCAGTGGCAGCGGGCTGCTGCCGGTGTCGGGAAGGCCTTGGATGAGCGTGAGCGGCCTTTACAGTCTGAAAAAGGTCGACTTTAAGTTCGAAAAATTTTGACTTTTTCCTCAAAGTGCATCATGAAAAAAAATGTTCCTCTCGAAGAAATATAGTCAGAAATGGCCTTTTTCGGTTGACAGATGTGATGATTTTGTTGTTTGAAATTGATTCTACTTGATGCAAGGAAACAATATGTAGTTTTATTGGAAGAAAATAATTTTTTGGACGTTAAAAACACAAATAAACTGACTTTCTCTTTTTTATTTTTTGACACAAACAGTAGTAGATGTGAGTTGAAAGGGCATTTGTGATCTAAATTGTTGAGTATGAACCACCAGATTATCCAACAAAGGTGACAAAACGTCATCCTTTCTAAAAATAACGGCGTCCACATGTCTCTTCAGCCTCATAAGAGCACCAGCAGGAGACGCACCAACGTTCGCAGCATTCAAGTCTTGTTTTGTGCACTGAAAGTCCTCGGCAGACGCGGACAAAAGATGGAGTTTGGCGCACTTGAGGTGAATTAATCTTTAATGACAGTGTTTTTCTGGTCCTTCTCTTAATTTATACAATCTGAACGAGGCAAAAGCTGTGTTGTTGCTCTGCTATTAGGCTTAAAACGCGACGCAGCCTCACTGGATGTCAGTGGAGGTGTTAGCGTGAGCATTACCTGCAGTAGCACTTAGCAAAGTGCTGATGTGATGCAGCGATTCCTTTACACTCGCCGCTGAAGAGGCTTTAAGTTACACAAAACTGGTGAAAAAAGCCTGATTGATTTGATTGTCGTCTATTTTGAAGTGTTTTTGGATTCTCTGCATCTGCTCATTGCTGTCACTCACATTGACACTGTTGGACCAATCGGCGACGGTTGTTTCATGAAGTTTCTTCATCTCAATAATCTCATTTTACAATGGCAGCTGGCAGCTGGAGGCAGGAAATAACAATTTCGCTAACGACCTCAACAACATCTTGCCATCTCACGCTAGGCTGACTCAGAAAAACTCACTTTCGAGCTTCTTGATACTGTAATCAACGTGTTAATACCGCCCCCAGGTGGCCAGACACGTGTAATTACCTCCACCAAGGCGGTAACCCGTTCAGTGTGTTTGTTTGTATCTTAGCGGCCTACCGGTCGTGATTTTGGACAAATCATCCTGATTTTTCCTCTGAGTCATGATTGGCAGTGGGTTTCACTGATTAAATTTCAGGTCTCATAGGTCAAAGGTCAATGTGAGGAAAATGTCCCCAATTCCGAGAAATTCCCGTTTGTTAACACCGAGCGAAAGTTTGAATAAGTCAAACACGACCGAAACTCGACCGGCTCGATTCTAACTTACATCAAATGTGTAAAGTATCAAGATTCAGTGTCAGAATCACATTATTATTATTATTGGAACAGGAAGAAGCAAATGATTTCACAATATTTATTTATTTTAGCCAAATATAAAACAACCAATTCATTTCTAGAGGGAGCTTCTAATATTGGCTTTCAGAGAAACACAGGAACTTTATTTTACGGTGACTAACTTTATTTTATTATTATTATTATTTTTTCTATTAATATTTTACTGCTATTTGTCTTCGTTTGAGTCTTTTCTTCTTCTTCTGATAATTATGACCATGATGATGATTATTACGTTTTCTCAATATATACAATTTTTTTGTGTATATTTCAATCACTACCTTAAACTGCACTTTTTGATTGATTGATTGATTGACATTTCAGGCAGGTGGGGCTGATTTATTCACTCGCTCTCCTTCATCATATTGGAAAATCTACCTCTTCTTCTTGTGATTTCTTGTGCGTTTGGGGTAAATCGGCAGCCGTCATTCGGCTGGGCATTAATATGTAAAGGTCAAAAAGGCTCTGCTTGTTTTCACTGGAGGGCTCATTATGGGAAAATGCACTTTTCGATTAAAACTCTGCTCCGCTGTAAAGGTCAAGGGTCCTGCTCTTGAAAGGGCAGCAGATGATGTGTTTTACATCTCAATGTCATGTGGAAATTGAATGAAACACTCGTGTGTCGAGGTAGAAAGAGGCGAACGTGACCAACAGCAGCTGGTCAAGACAAGTCAGGAAAAGTGAATTTCTTGGAGGAAATGCGTGTGGATGCTGATTGTTGAAATAAAAATGCCGAAAGCTTTGATGAATTGCAGAAATGTGAAATGAAGAGCCAGAAATATAACAGTGGCAGCAAGTTAGCTGAAGTGAAATATACAGAAAAAGCTAAAAGCTAAAATCCATTGTTTAAAATGCAGGAACAGTGCTCAGTATTTGGCAGGAGCATTACTCAGTATTTGACAGGAGCAGTGCTCAGTATTTGGCAGGAGCAGTGCTCAGTATTTGGCAGGAGCAGTGCTCAGTATTTGGCAGGAGCAGTGCTCAGTATTTGGCAGGAGCATTGCTCAGTATTTGGCAGGAGCAGTGCCATGCTCCCATGGCGAGTCAGACGGAGGAGGAACTCCAGTCTCAGACACCCTCAAGTGATTGTACCATTTGTTGCTGGGAAAAGTTCCCAGTGTTCCATCTTCCTCTGTAAAATCCTCTTAGATACAATAAAACTGTAAGGATGATCTGAAACAAGAGTCGGCAACTTTTGCTCTCGCTTACAGATCAACGACAGCAACATAGATCGAGTTATGGGAGAAACTCTGACGTCAGATATCCAGCCGACCTCCAACCAAAGGACAGTTTTGTATCCCTTCGGATAGAAGCGAAGGGATACAGGCGGCGTTGCGGCAGCACCGTCCCCGCCCGGCCCGAGACTCCGGCGAGGCTTAAAAACGTCCCCCCTTTGAAGCACAAACCCTCCACTCGATTTCATTTGGCAGCCGCAGCCCGAGTTTCCTTTTCAAATGCTAATTCTCCTCCGAGCAGCGGGGACCAATCAATGATATTGATTCGTAAGGAGTTAAAAGAAGAGGCTGCAGTGGTATGGGCGAGTCTTTTGCACCGCCTCTTCCTCCTCCTTATTTTACGTGTATGCAGAGCGTTCGATGGCGCTTTGATGGCCGAGGCCGGACGGGCGTTGGGGCCTAATCTAGATGAATGGGAGCCTTCTGTTGCGGGCTGGCGAAGTCGATCCGGTGGTCCTGCTGAGCCACCTGAGCAAAGTCCCTGTGGAGCGAAAATGCATCGCAGACTTTAGATTTCTCAGGGCTCTCGCAGCAATTACCAACTTTCCCTCGAGTGTGGCCTGATTCTGCACTTCTAGCTTAAAGCTCCGTGTGCGCGAAATTTAAGATGCGGCTCAAGGACGGGCAACTGTTTTGGTACGCTTGAAGGTACAAAACTGAATTACTGAAGGAACTGAATTCCTGCTCTGCATCACTACCTGCAAATATGAATCCAGAATTTCTTAATCAGGGTCGCATTTCCTCACATGATTAAAAGACGCTAACATCACGTTTTCCTTTCAAATACATTTTGTGCCTCTGCATCTTAGCTGTGAAAGGTGTTGGTCAGCTGTGGCAGATGTTAGCCAGCTGTAGTGTATGTTAGCTTGCTGTGACAGATATAAGCTAGCTGTAGTGTATGTTAATTAGCTATGGCAGATGTTAGCTTGCTGTAGGGTATGTTGGTTAGCAGTAGCAGACATGATCTTGTTACGGCAGATGTCGTTTACTTGTTGTTGCAGACGTGAGCTATAACATATGTCAGCTAGCTGTGGCAGATGTTGGTAAGCTGTGGCAGCCATTAGCTAGCTATTGCATCAACTTTGCAGTTCAAACGAGAATTATTACAATCAACACTGGGCCCCAGAGCTTTTTTTGAAAAAGCTGCAGAGTCACAAACAGTTCAGATTTCCACAACATGAACACATAAATTAAGTTGCTAGTTTTGGTCAATGTTATTGGTTTATAACAATGTTAACACTGGAGATACACTGCAGCATTTATTTACACTGTTTGTCCTGTTATTTGATTTTCCAAAAATGATCTTTTCTTCAAAACAAAAAAATGTTTTCATGAAAGAAATGTGATTATTAAATAAAGTGCTCATTGCGAATTTTAATTACTTGACCAAACAGAAGCAGCTGCAACAGATTTGTAAATTACGCCTTCTCAGTGTTCAGGACATTTATCTGAAGAGTTACAAGGTGCGAACTTTGCGTAGATCTTCCACACTGCCGACATGTTTTATGTGAGCGCGCGGCTGTTGAGTTGCCGCGGTGCTGCCCTCTGCTGTTGCAGCTGCCTCACTGCGCCCGCTAGCAGTGGGAAAAACGTGGGCGGCTCGGCTGGAGGGTCACTGGGTGCAGAGACTCTGTGTCAGTATCAACACACTGTTATTTTCCTGCACTCACACTTCATTAGGTTTGCTAAAAACAGTCTGAATTATTCATGAGTGTACTCTCTTCCTCCGCACAGACTCCCTCTGTTTTCCCCAAACTGTCGTACCGCAGTTAATTATCCCCCCCGAGCTCGGGGAGGGGAGCACAAAGAGGTTTGACCTTCCTGCCGTTTCACATCAAAACGTTTACCAATTCCTTTATTTTGTATTCGCAGGACGCTGGAAAGGCCACACAGAGTGAATTCACAGGCAGCGGCGGCACCTCGGAGGGGTTCAGGTCGGCGGGCTGAGCTGTAAATCCTCCGAGAGGCCAACGTTTAAGAGTTTCTTGATGTTGTTTGTGAACTCTGGTTACACTCGGATCAATACGGCGGCTGTGAGGAGAGTCGGCAGCAGACACACACACGTCTTTCAAAACAACCTTTAACAGCGCAGTGTGGAGACTTCAGGATCATAATGCTGACGAAGTTAGTGTGGAACCTCCTCGACTCAGAAACCAGTTACAAAGAGCGCCACCTTGTGCCACCGCTTCTGATTGAGTTTGATGGTTATTCTCAAAATGTGTAATGAAGAATAATCAGAATTTTTCTCGTGCCTGCCTGATCATCTTCCCTGAGGAGGGGAAACCCTGTATGAGGACGAAGGAAAAGGACAAAATGGTCGGTTTTCCAGCCCGACACGTCACTTCAGGCACACTGGGGGCAGCGTTCTGTTGGTTGCATTCTACTACCTCACCATTAGGTATCACTAATATTTACAGACTGAACCTTTAAAAGAGTTGGAACATCAGATTCAACAAAGTTTTACAGGGTTTTTACTTTCTGTGAAATCACATCTGAGGACCTGAAGGGACAAAAGTGTTTTCAAACCATCGAGGACAGATTTAAAGCTTAGAGACTTGAGTTGTTCCTACAGAGGCTTCGCCCTCATAAGGAATCCCTCCGCTGCTCTTCCTTCAGGCTTCGGCGACTGAAGCAGCGCTCCGTCTCTCCCGCAGAGAATCAAGGCCATTACTCAAGAAGAAAGACAGTGGAAGCCTCCACACGTCGCCTCGGAGCAATCGGGAGGTGGTGTTCCAGCGCCGCTGCCAGAAACCACGCCCACATCCTGTAAACAAACACTTTCAAACACGTCTTTTAATTTTGAAGTTTCCTTCAGTCTCTAACCGCTGAAAAAGGGGCTTTGAGCTCCGAGACTGAACCAGGCGGTGACGCTGTGAAACCAAAATGAGTGAACGTCACTTCCACACAGCCAGGGGGCAGCATGGCAGCACAGTAAATTGTCCTTTGTTGTCTTTGGCTGCGGCTTTAGCGACTGCTAGCTCATTAGCAGAGGAGCTCCTGCGTCTGTGAAACCTGGACTCGGCTGGAGATCAAACCGGGAGCTGACACGGCCTGTGAGTCCGACGGAGGCTGGATTGATGGTACGACTTAACTCGCTTTAATAATGCTGCTTTTTTTTGATGTGTCCTGTTGGTGACGTTATGTAGTTTTCTCATTTTTACCTTAATCTGTTATCATTTTTCTCCGGTTATTGACCAGAGAACCACGTTCTGGTTTTATTTTAGGCCAAATACTCTCAACACCCAGCATGGGAACCAACCTTAAACTATGATGTTAGACTGTTGACTCGTAGTTGAACATTGTTAGACATCAAACTAAACCAAACTTGCTACACAGCAGCATGTTAACTGTCTTTGTTGTGTTGTTAGCATGCTACAGTTACTTTATACTTTTTTCTTTCCAATGCAAAAATATTCTTTTTGTCTTCAGATGTTTTCATTTTCTTGCCTCGTATGACTTTTCTTTGCTCCTCGTCCTTGTTAGCTAACTTTGTCCTCATATTTCCCCTCCTTGTTTTCAGCCTTTCTTACGATATTTGTGTGTGTTGTGCTATTTAAGCCATCGGATGCCTTCATTTCTCCTCGGATGAATAAATTATCCATCTTCTTTTGGTAAAATGTTCTTTTCTTTCCCCCCCAATGCAATCAGCTGTGACTCCTCATAACCCTCCAGTTATAGTAAACACGTTGCTCATGATGAGGAGATTTTATAATTACTCCCATAATTATTGCGCTTATGGTTATGATGCAGTCATCATCATCATCATCGTTTGCTGGATGGACTTTGGACGGTCAAACCGATCAAGGAGATGAGGCACATTTAGCAAATCTCGTCCACGTTACGGATTATTAACATCCACAGGTTCATTTTTAGGCCGTCGCTGTCTCAGCGATTATCTGTTTTAAAGGAATATTCTGCACCTTTTCTCCTCTCCATCACTGATCGTAGTCCCAAAACACTCTGCAACGTAAAGAAAGAAAACACAAATAAAAACATAAACAAGTCCGACTAAAAAAGATCAACAACCTCATATCGTTTTTATGCTGACGACTCTCTAATTTACCTCCCTTATACCTCTGTTAGACTCTCTACTGGACACCAAGGCCTGGTTGTCTCTAAACTACCTGACCCTCAACGAAGGTAAAACCGAGATCTTGGTGTTTGGCCCTCATGGGGCCTTTGATACCCCTGAAACCTTGTGTGAAACCCACAGTCACCAACTTTGGTGTCTATGGAGGAAGATTGGACGAATTTGGACTTACACAAATACACAAGGAGGGTGGAGATAACCAGACACACCTGAAACACATCAAGGGAATCACATGGGGAAAACCTAAACCAAGACAGGACACAAGGAGGAATTTCAAAATAACACAGGATCTACAGGTATCAAATTGGGGAAAACACCAACTAAGGAAGACCTGGATGAGTCGTCACACAATCGGATCTCCATGTGGACACCTGACACACATCTTAACAGGAGGTGTAAGTGTGTGTGTGTTCAGGCACTGTCCAAAGCATTTGATATTTTACTGCCAGGTGTAAAGGGAGCAAAGATTTGTTAGCTAGCTCTTAGCTAGCTAGCTCCTTCACCTCTTGCAGTTAGAATCATTCTGTTTTGGTTCCCCACAAAGGAGGTGAATCTAAAGAGCGAAAACAAAGGCATAAAACTAGTTTCAGGTTAATGTTGCTGGACTTAGGTGCCTTTTCTTCTTCTGCCCAAAACTCAGTAAATCCTCCAGACTGCTTTTATCATGTCTGTATGTATCAGATAAGAACGGAATATTGTGTGAGCTATAAAGGCCGTGAGGAACAGAAGAAACTGTTACTAGTTACGCCAAAAGTCTCCTGGGGAGACAGTGATAAGAAGACCAGATGTTTGCCAGCTGCCCACAGACCTTGAAGAAGCAGGAAGAGGTGATCTTGAATCTTGTGGGAATATCTTTGAAGGTGCTAACAGCAGACGCGTCTGGAAGAGATCGAGATGTTTCTTTTGAGAGTGATGCACTCGTCCAGTCAAACTTAAACCCAAGTTTTTAGACCAAAAGGAGACAAAATAAACCAGAAGAAAAAAACTGCCAGATCCAGATTTTACTGCTGTGTCGAGTCTAAAATCGATTTTTGTGGATTTTCCTCTTTAGGCCGTAGTTACACAGTTTCCCTTTCTTTTCCTACTGTTTCCTCCTTCCCAGCGTGCCGTTCCGCCGCAGAAACGCTCGGAGCCATTTCAGAGACAGCTCTGCTATTGACTGCTTTCATTTAAGCAGCTGTGTCGGAGGGATCGATTCCCAGAACTGTGTGTGTGAACGCTGCCTCGGCTATTAGCTGCATTCATCACCAGGCTCCCATGGCGGCATCCTCCTTAAAGCCCGGCTCTATTAACTCTCTGCATGTACATGGTGCCACATCCGCTGGGCTCTCCCCGGGGCTGAGGCGCTCCAAAGACCATTAATAACACCGAATGCCCAATTCCTGCTCGGTTCGGACGCTGCAGAAGTAATTTCTGCTCTGCTAATGGCTCCTGTTCCTGCCCGGGTTGGCCGGTCGGCAGTGGAAAGTAACCAGTTCCTTTATTATCATCTATCTGCACATTTCACAGAGAAATATTCTACTTGTCATTAGATGGAAACAAGTGAAGGAACCTTTAAGAATCCTCATGATATCTGATTATTGATGAGTATTGATGGGTGGAAGTTGTTTGTTCGGACTCAGCGTCTCGCTTCCTATCTGGACTCTGTCATTCTTCGTCATGCACATCGGTCGCTGAGCCGGAGCCGAGCTCGTCCCTCCCAGGTCGGCATGATGCGTGTTTACATTTAATGTCAGCTGTAGCTTTCCTCCACTCTGCCAGTCGACCCTGCGAGCAACGTTCCAGAATGATAAACTAGAGTGTAAAAGAGGCGGAGCTCCTTCCCAGAGGTCTGGATGCCTTCTTCTTCCATAAACGTGGAAAGGTCATCCCATCAGAGACAAACCTCAGAGCTGGACATCGGACACCACGACTGGACAGGAACATATATGAGATAAATGTAGATGTTTTTCATTGATGGCCATCCCATTTGGTTTTTTTTTCCTGAAAGTGCAGATGGACGCTGTGATGGTTTGAGAGAGCAACACACACCTTAAATACTGTAGATGGTTTCTGATAACGGGGATCATTGAGCTTTACCCGTTAAGGACACTGGGAGAACAATTAAATTGTCCAACATTTGATCACTGCTTGTCCGTTTGGGCCACATGTCCCAATGACCTGGTCTCTTTTTCCATCTAAATGCAAATGGCAATAACGCCTATTGGGGAAAGTCGAAGCCACTGCCGTTATTGTAATGGCAGTGTTTTGTGGTGGTATTGTGGGAAATGCATTGTGCGCTCGCTCCTCTATGAATTTCAACAAGCTATCCGATGGCCCGGGTCATGATGGGAACAGCAGGTATTAATACATGTCATGAGGGTAAATGGAGCCTTGGCTGAGTCTTTTTTGATGGTGTCAGTGACCTGATACACAACAGAGTGCAAAAGCTTTGGTTCACAAGTGCAGTTTTACAATGTTTTTTTTTAAATTTGCCTCTTTAGGAGAAGAAAAAATGTACCTGCTGCTGGGATGAAGATGGGTACAGCAGCGTTGGCACTCAGAACATCTGTGGAAACCCGTTCTCATCAGTTCTTGAGCTTCTGTCATGGCACCCAAGAGGGTTTAACCCTCCAACAGAGCTCACTTCCTGATTTAACCCAATCACCAATGTTTTCCCTGCCTCCATGGCTGATGAGCAGAGCCACGA
The DNA here is from genome assembly GCA_001698575.1 of Mola mola. NCBI lineage: Eukaryota > Metazoa > Chordata > Actinopteri > Tetraodontiformes > Molidae > Mola > Mola mola. The sequence goes on from KV751363.1 coordinate 3,087,234, forward strand.
GTGTTTGTGCATCGGCCTGGAACCTAAAGGGAAGACTAACCGAATCGTATGTTTGCCATATATTGCTTATCAAAAACACAAAGATATATAATTCATCGTTTAGGTGTTAAAATGAATGTGTTTCATCTTGTGATCCCTGCTGCTTTGAGAGCATTGAAATTTATTGCTTTTGATGCTGTTTCAGTGTTTAGAGTATCGCAAACATCTACATAAATAAAGATGGCCACTGGGTCCTTATTTCCTGTGCAAGAGTGATGTCATTTGGAGCCAGAGTCTGCACAGTCGTGATCGGGAGGTGGTGTCAGTTGCGTGCATGTCCCATCTGCTAACATGGCGGGGAGGAGTTTAATGAGCTAATATTGCAGCCAAACACCAGGGGGCGATCCCGATGTCACGACTTAAATTCTCGACCAGCAGTCGATGATTGCAACATAAAACCTTTGTCTCATCATACAGGTCCTATCCTGCCTGTAGACAGCTCACGTTTTTAATATGCAGATTTATCGTAACAGGTAAGAAAATGATGCCATGGCAACCGGGTCGGTCACTAGAGAGACGAATCGATTGTGCACAACTTCAAACACAGTGTGTCTCTAAACTCAGAGAGGCTGTTTTCTGTTCAAGGGAAAAAACTTTTTTCCACGAGGTCACAAATATCAACCTGCAAACAGCAAACAGAATCGACAAGATCTCGTCCTCATCTGTTAATCTGCTGTGACAAAAACCTGATCGCAGGTCAAAGATTTTACAACATTTAGTGCTGAATGATTCAATTCATGTGGAGATTAAATCTCATCAACGCACTTCAGTCTTCCGAAATCAAATTAAAAGAAATGCTGCTGAGTTTTGTTTCATTTAAATCTCATTCTTCTTCTGACATTCTCACATTGAGCTGTGACCATAATGGTCGAGCAACTGGAGTCGAGGTGTGACGGTTCATCTGATGGTCCTGAGTCAGCCTCGGACGAACCGCACCCCAAGCCAGAAAAAGAGCAGAAGAAGAAAAAGACCCCGTCTGTGCACCAATCCGAACCGAAATACGAACGCCAATTTCAGATAAGAACCAAGAGCTGGAAGACCTGCCTGCTTGTTTCAAATCGATGGTGGGGAGAGATTTCAGGTTCCCAGTGACAGACGTGTGCATCCAACATGCATGAAATTATCCAAATGTGCAAAAGCTTATCCCGCGGCATACACTTTCATTATTTATTTATTTATTTTGAATACAAATAAAACCTTCCAGAGTGCATTGTGTTATCTACTTACTACACCACAGGAGGCTGAACCGTACCCACTGCCTCAGGGGGGACCAAATGCCGATTGTAGACCAGAATTGTGATTTGCACTACTTACTGTTTGATCTAAATGAAAACAAACCCAACATTTGGAATTTGGTGCTTGTTATACTAGTTGTACTTTGTATAGAAGCATCATCCCAAAACCCAGGTACTGCACGAAATTTAAAGTTGAGACAGTTTGTGATCTGGGGTTCAGAGCTCTTGAGTTGAGTTTCAGAAGTCAGCGAGGACTTTGCCTAATTTACCAAAGTGCTAAACCGCAGTTTTCAGCCGTAGGATGTCATTCTTCAAGGGCAAATTCTCCTATCCTGATCCGTCTTACTGGAACCGATGAAGGTCTCTAAAAGCACCTTTTGAGAGGTTGACATATTGAGTCCACAATGAAAAAAACATGCCTTAAAACTGGATAATTTCCAATGGAAAGTCAATGTGTGATGCGTTGATGAAGAGCGATACCTTTAGCAAGCTAGTGTGAATGCTTATTCTGGCCCAGAATCACAAAATGCACTGTGGATATTTTGGGAGAAAGCGACATTCCCAAGTCATCTAACCTCTACATTTTCCTGCTGTAATTGCCAGTTTAACTCGTCTGAATTAAATGGAACAAAGTTAATCAGTACGACCCAACTGAGAAATCAGGTTTTACCTCTTGAAACTGGGTTTGCCGTCAAGTTTTGTTTCAACAAAATAACCAGGACCTGTTCTGGGTCAACTGGGTCTTCGTGTTTGTGGAACAACGGTGCTCCACTTTCTTTTATCCTAATGATGGTAACTTGATTTTTGAGATGAGATGATGATGAGATGAGAGGTGAGATAAACTTTATTAATCATTTTGGGAGGTCCGCTCCAGGAGTTTAAAGTGCCAGCAGCTAGTAAACATCAAAGTTAAGAAGCACAGAATAAAAAGTAAGTGAAATTTAGCAAACATAACTGAGTCTTCCTCCCACCCCTCCCAGCCCCAGATGACGAGTTATGAAGCCTGATGGCTTGTGGGACAAAGGAATTCCTGAGTCCGTTAGTCCTGCATTTGGGAAGCAGCAGTCTTCCACTGAAGAGGCTCCTCAGGTTGCTGATGACAGTGAACAGAGGCTGACCGGCATCATCCATGATGACCAGTAGTTTTTCAAGCGTCTTCTTCTCTGCAACCGTCACCAGAGTCCAGCTTCATTCCACCTGATCAGCTTGTCGAGCCTTTTCGAGTCATTCTTCGTTATGCTGCTCCCCCAGCACACCACAGTGTAGAACAGGCAACCACAGACTGGTAGAACATTAACAGGAGTTTTCTGCAGATGTTGAAGGATCGCAGTCTCCTCAAGAAGTACATCCTGCTCCATCCCTTCCTGTACAGGTGATCTGCGTTGGATGTGCAGCCACAGTCCGAGGTATTTGTAGGAGTGAACAGCCTCCACCTCAACTCCCTCCATCAGAACTGGTCGTAGAGTTAATTTGGACTCCCCAAAGTCAATGACCAGTTCCGTGGTTTTTGTGGTGATGAGCTGCAGATGGTTCCCAGGACATTAGAGAGTAAAGTCCCTCACCAGGTTCTTGTACTCCTCGTCTCTGTCATCCCTGGTCTCCCATGCAAGGATGGGTGGGTTTTGACAGCTGGTTTGGGGTTATTCCCCAACCCTTTTGCAGGCCAGTAGTCAGAAAGCGGATTTTTCAGGCAAACACACATGTGAAATCGTTGGGTAAATGTTATCTGATAGCTTTAATCATGGAGAAAAGAAGTACAGGGATGTTCTCTAATCAAAACAGTAGATTGTTGCAGTAGCTTCAGACAAAATAATTATATGTGACACCACTTATTTTGATATGTATATGAAATATATTATATGAAAGAGCAAAGGCCTACATGATTAAATTGACGTGTACATCAAACACAATGTGCTTTAATATCTTGTAAACAAACAGAAAATGCACAGGAACAGTCATATTTTGTTGTTTTGAACCCTTTTAAATCAGTCTCAAGTGATTGGTGCAATTACACGGACACCGTTTTCATTCACGTTGAGCTGTAATATTCGCTGTAATATTCGAAACTCTTCGTTAACTATGAAGCACAACAGTCCTACATGGAAAGGACAACAGAACCTTCACGGCCGAAGAACTCAGAAAGAGTCAGTGGTTATAGAGCTAAACTGAATGAACATTGCACGTAGAGTAAAAGGCTCTTGAGATGACATCATCATTAAGTGAAAAGAAGCAGATGTTTGCCAACATCAGGTTACAAGGTACAAATATCCGTCTGAAGCAGTCATCTAAACAGTTAATATCAACCTTGACTGTGAAATAAACCTACATAACCTGTAAGCACACTGGAAAAAAAACAAAAAAAACTTTTATACAAAGACAAAAATTGGGGGAAAAAAGACAAGTTCTATTGACATCGTTTGATACAGACCTGCATTTAGAAAAGGAAAAGACGACAATTTTTAAATAAGTTAAATTAAGTTATTTGGTGAACTCATTGGGCTCACATACACATGATCCTGATGTTTCGGTCACACAGGAAGGCCCAGTGTTATCCGACAAATTTTGTCATCAGGAAATTTGGGAATGGACAGTGAGAGTCTACAAAAATACAAAGACTTTCATTCCGAAAACACTTTCTCGACACTTTCACTTTTCCGTGTAATCATATGTATTATTAAGGCCTTAAGGACTCATCAGAGGATTTTTCTCAAGTCCAGTAATGCGGATTTGATTGGAACTAGACCTATGAAAGGTTCAACCAAACCCCAACAGTTAACACAAAAAGATGAAACACTGTCTTGACTTTGGACTCGATGCTTTGCTTAACTGACTTTTCTTGGGACCAATTTGTCTTGAGTTGGGAATTTACTTGGGACTAAACTGTATTAACTTCACACAAAATTGTCCTGACTTTTGACCTGTCCTGGGGGCCAAATTATCTGGAACCAGATTGTCTTCACTTGACTTAAGACTTTCACTAACCCGGGAGTTGACTTACCAGGTCAACTCTACCTGGAACTCGACGATCTTGATTTAGTACTTTGGCTGAATTGTCTGGAAATGGAACAATATATATTTGGATTCAGACAGAACTGTTTTGAATTAGGACTTGACTTAGGGCTGCAATTGTTCAACATGGGCTTTATCTTGGGTCATAACCACCATTTGGGACTTTAATTAGGATTTATAAAAAGACATTTAAAGCCATGTGTACCATTACCAAGACTCAAGCAGTAGAGGGGAGTTTTACATGACCAGGTTTAAGTCCAATTCTGTCCTGTTCTGTGGGTTGACCAGTAAGAACCTTGAATGTCAAAGCCCAGAGCAGATCCACCAGGTACATACTTATGAGCCTGTTAACCTTAAACAAGGCCATTTCAGGTGGAGTCATTAGTTCGAGTGTGTTTGAGGAATATGAACTGTCCAGGGTTTTACTGCTGGTAAATCATAATTAATAATATAGCACAAAAAGATGAGATGACGCGTGATAAAAGCATGATTGTTCAATCTAGAGCAAACAGGATTCCATACAATAAGGCATTGCTTAATGAAAACACCTGGAAAAACAGTTCACAGTTTTAATCGATGCTTGATTGACTTGTGATTATTACGTTTTCTGTAGTGCTGATTGTTTCAGTCCTCACATTGTAAACGAGAAGAAAACAGCTCCGACACACAATTACTGATACGTCAGCAGGCTGATCACATCCTCGCAAATGACTAAACAATGAAACACGTGAGCTGAAATCAAGCTAACTTACAGACCCGATGTTCTCCATTTTCACCAAGTTCTCGTCTGCAGACTGAAGCTGCAGGTTCGATGGTTTCATACGCGACCGTCTTATGCTACGAGCACAGTTTAGAATAAAAGTAAATGCTCCCCATAAACATATTACATCCACATACTTTGCAGCCATGTGTGGGAGTAATATTAATATGGGATCATTGTCTTATCTAATATTGTTAATCTGGTATTCATGATCCCATTACAGGAGGGAGAGAAACATAAGAAAATGCCAAAGGGCCCTTGATTTTAATGCTGCTAATATAGCCTATTTACAATCACCTATTCAATGCAACAGAAATAGCCTCTCTTTTCACTAATAAGCTGATATGCTCTGGCCGTTTAGCAAAGTTTAAGAGCTAAATAAACCAAATTAAAATACAGGAATCAATTAATTGTGCTTTATAACCCACAGAGTCACTTCACCATCGAAATGGGGCAATTTGAAGAGGCACCTCTTGAAGTGCTCACATCAGTCAATGAGAATCTCTAAAGCTATAACAAGGACTGAAAATACAAGTAGTAAATATAGTTTAATATAGTATTTATATATTTATAAAGGTGAGATTGTTCCTTTCCAGTCCCGTGTCCAGTTTAGAAAAATGTTTTGTCCGCGCGGTCTGAAGGATCCCTCTTGTGTCAACATGCAAAAAGCCCTTATGATGCTCTAAGAGAGAGACGTCGTGGGGTGAGTCCAGTTTCCCAGAATCTGGATGAAAAAATTTGGAAGGTTGTTCTAAGAAGCAGGAAGAGTTTGAAAGCAGGAGGTTGAAGACAATACACCTCTGCTGAGGAGTTATTAACCCTAACCCTAACCCTAACCCTACCCTAACCCTGTGTGGTGTTCCGCAGGGGTCCTTCAGTGGGCCGCTCTCCGGTTAGACAGTCACCTCGTTCTTACTGGCGGTGCGGTATGTGTGGTGGTGGCCCGGAATGAATTGAAGGTGGTCCACCGTGTGTGTCCGTCGGGAGGCGAACGCCTGCCTCTTTGACGCGCTCGCAGGGTGGATGACCGTCAGCGTGTTGTAGGAGTCGTTAGAGGCACTGGGCTGAGAGTGCATCTTGGTCATCCTGTGGCGGTCCGCGACAGGCGTGAGGGGCAACAGCATGTCAGCGTGGGACATCGCCCGCGCCATTGCCTTCTCCCGGAACTTGTCGCGCCTCATCACCGGCGACAGCAAGGGATCCTGGGAGTGGAGGCGGTCCGCAGACAGCAGCTGCTCGTCCGAGAGGTGCCGGCTGCTGCTGTACGCGTTGGCCGCCATGGCGCCGTATGAAGATAAGCCGTAGTTGCCGTGACGTGGCGTCCTGGGAGGGGACAGGACGTGGTCCTGGGACATGGTCCTCTGAACCCGGCGGGGTCGCTGACGCTGCTGGGGGTCTGCGCTCAGCTTCACCATGTGGGTCGGTCCCTGGACGCCAAAGTCAGGATGATGGTGCTTCCTGGGGTAGAACTCGTCTACGTCCTTCTCGTCTGAGGAGGACGGAGACACAATCAGGGAGAGAAACAGCATCACGACCACCAGTTGTGTACTCGAGCACTTGTCGGTGTCTAAATAAGGTGTAATGAACTGGCGCCTCACGGTGGTTGTGATGCGTTTAAGGGACGGATGAGACAATGGAACTATGAATTTTATCGGCCCGACCTGCCTGTGAACTTCCTCCTCTCAGGAGCAGAGCAGGAGAGCTACCAAAGATTGGTCTCAAAATAAAAGGTGACATGGTGTTTTTTCCTGACACGCCGAGACAATTTGTTTAAGGACAAAAGTCACAATTTGAAAATGTTTATGCCATACAATCATTTCCACTGAGCATGCCCCTGAGGAGGACGTTTGAAATGACGAGGTGAAAATGGTAACCAACCCGTTTTAGAGAGTCCTGCTTCAACTGGGTTGAGCGGTTTTGTCCTTTTTGTCAACCCCTCGCGGCGGCTGTCCTTCAGCGTTCAGCTAACAAGTTAACAAGTTAATTCCTGTAGCAGGAAGCGGCTCAGCTGGCTGCACACGCATAGTCTACACACTTTTATCTGGGTTTTGGGGGAGCTGCCTCAGAAGTGCTCAGATTCAGTGTTGTGGCAGGACACAAAGGTCGAACGGCCACTTTAGGACCATCCCACGCTCCAGCGAGTCGCGGAGGAGAGGGATGATGGGAATTGTCCGTGTGTGCGCTCGGCGCTCAGGGAGGGATGTCACGCCTGGAGACAGAAGGTCACCTTACTTCCATGTCCACTGCATCGCTAATGAAGGAGGCCTGAGTCTGGCCCGTAGCGCCACGCTCTGGCATGTCTCCCCTGAGGGTCGGCCGAGAGGCGAGATTATGGCAGAAAATGTCAACCAGCCGTGGCCCATCGCTCTGTTACCGGGTCAAACCTGAGGGTTCTGTCACCAGGACGGCAGTTAAATGCCTGGTGGGAATCGTACGCGCCGCCTTGTTCGGTAAGCAGAAATCGTCGAGTAAAACATGTGACTGACTTTGTTCCCGTTGTCAGTGTTCGCCTAGTTTGTCTTGGTTTACCGAAACGTTCACCACAAACATGTCGGGGACCTTTTGCGTCTTTTATGGTCTGTCTTTCATCTGTCTCTCAAACTCTGAGCAGATTTACATCTGGAACATCAACGCAGCAGCTGGTAAGCTAACGTGACTGTTGGATTAATGCCAATGTCTTAATCCGATCTTATCCCAACATCCCGTATTTTCATGAGCCGATCCCGTCGCCTACAGTGTCGCCGGCAGAAATGCTTCCATAAACCCTTCAACGAAACGGCGTGATGTTTGGCTTCAAATGGACCCGAACTGTGTCCTTCACCGTCTTGTCAGAGTTCGTCGCTCAAAAATGCGAACAAATGGCCTGAAAATTGCAAATAATTTGGAGGCAAACTTTGACACGTCTGTCCAATCAGAAACAACACATTTTATGAATTAATTATGCTAATTCTAAAACAAACAAACAAAAAAAAACAGTCGTACTGCGGATATCAAAGGAGAAAATGGGGTAAATGAGTACAGCTAATTTTTGCGATAGTTGGCAGTTTTGATTGTAAAAGCTGATTATTGATTATTGACAAGTCATTTTCTTTATCCTGTTTCTGTTTCACATCATGCAAAGACAACCAGGTCGTTTGCTGCGTTGAATGTTTTTAATTTCACGGGGCAACGAGCATTTTGATTGGTCGAATGTGCACTCTTTTTAAAAAAAGTCGCAATTTTGCTCGGCGAAGTCCAGCCACAGGTGTGAAAGTTCGCAATCTGTTAACCTTCAACTACAGTTGCAACGGACCTGCAGCGACACAGCGATGTTTTTGGTCTGCGGTGAGACGGCTAATAAACAAACCGTTAGCTCGGGCAGCGTCGCATTAAACAGCTGTTCACTGCGAATGAGATGGTAACATTACCCACAATTCCCCAGGACTTCTTCTTTCCTTGTTTTCAAGGGTTTTTTGAGCGAGATGTAAAAATTAAGAGGGGTCAGTTAGGAAATGAAGGGGTATGGCTAAAGTCAGTAAAATATTTTCATTCATTTGTTTTTCACGAAAACTTGAAAATCTGTCAAACTTAAAGTTCAAACTGGAAACGGACACACAGTCAGGCTGATCTCATGAGGAGCTAATGTTAGCGTTGACTAAAAGTTCGTTAAACATGCTCAGCCTGACAATATGACATCATCACCGACGGTCCCGGAGGGCCATTAAAGCCCCGTTCTCACCGAGCACTAGGGTTCAGTTCAGCTGGGAACCAGTAAGCTCGTTCCTGGCGTGTTTCCACCAGCGACTGCATCCTCAGCTGGTGGGCGGGGTCACCTGACGGTGCAACACTGTGTACCGCGGGATGTTAGCCAATGAATCGGTAGCAGATGTGCTGTCACAGATGTGCTGTCTGGTTCTGCGCCGGCTGCCGCAGAACCAGAACTTCAGGTGACCCGCTGATATATTTAAGGCATGGACGCGACGCAGGTGACGCGGCGCGAGATGGACATGTTGGCAGACGTTCGGCGTTGTGGGTCATTAAGGCATTCTTAAACGGAGTAACGGGAGGGACTGAGCTTCTTGAGCCACTGCTGGACAGGGCAGGAAATAACCAGAATTTCAGCTAAATGTAAAAATTGCAAGCCAGCATTTGACAACACCCATATTTTCTAAGCCTTCCAGCAAAGGTGGGCATGGCTCTCCGACCGAGGTGAGCGGGAGATATTTCTCTGAGCAAGTCAGGTGATTTAAGGCCGAGTCGCTGCTCCGTTTACACTTTAAGAAGTGTTTAAGAAGCTGAATCGCAGCACTTTACAATTAAGGTGATTGCGAGAGGCTAAAGGGTGGAGCCGAGCTACAAACGCTAACGGCGGCTAATTAAAGCCCCGCCTCCCACTCTGCTAGATTACTTTCCATAGAGCCACTATATTTAATGTGTAATCACATAATGCTGCTGAAACCTGCGGGACTGCTGGGACGTCAATTACAAAGTGATCTTTGGTCCGGCAGGAGCAAACGCGGCCGCATCGTTTAAGCTTATTTATTGTTGGGGAACGTTTAAGACGCCGTTAAAACCGGTCCAATGCCACCATTTTCATTTCCCGCTGTGTGACGTCTGCCTGGATCCAGAGAAAAAAGAGGGGGAGGAGCCACGGCACCAGGTGACAGGAAGCTGACTCGGCATATCTGGATGATTTAATACTGGCTGCGAGTGTTTAAAGGTGCAGTTCAGTCGTTTTTAGCCATTTAACATGGAACGGACACTTTGTCTAATGGTTTGTTTCTAGTGGGAACGTGTCCGTAACACCACAGCTCCGACATGGTTTGAGTTTCACCTGATGTGTTTGTTATTTTCCCTCAGTTTCTGCAGTTCTCCCCTTAAGATATGAAGCTAATCGGTTTCATTTGTGGACTGTTTTGAGATGCGCAACAGAGGTTATTTTATTTTGAAAATTATCTGAATTCTTTGCGTCCTTCCTGTTTCTGACTTTCTGGAAGTGTTGGGAGCGCTGAAGCGATGGCGAGGCTGACCGTTGTCCCACAAGACTGAAAGTTCCTGGTTGAAACAAAGACCAGCCAAACTCGGCCGACGAAGATGGAGGACGTTACGCGTGTTTGGGGGCGTGGCTTGACTGTGAGCAGAGGATGAAGTGATGAACTTTTCTGGATCTGGATCAGTTTTTAAACACTAATGGACAAATCTTGATCCGTGTGTGTGTGTGTGTGTATCAGCCCGAGAAACACACATTTAAAAAACTGGGATGGATCCCAATTTTATCTTTAATTCTATATCTGCCTGTTCAGCGCCCCCTGCTGGCACCGCGGGAGAAGTGACGGCCTGCACTGACGCCTGCAGTGTGGATGTTGTTGACACGGTTTCTATGTCCCAGATGAAGAAAAACCCACAATCGTCGCCGCAGCAACGGCGCAGCGCGGACATGATGACGTGTGGTGGCGCAGGAAGGGAAGCGGCTCTTAACGTGTCGTGAGGAGCCGATAAACTGGCCGCAGACGGAGCGAAACCACACGCCGCTGAGATGTCAGTCGATGGGAATTAGGGTAGAGAAGAAGCTGTCGAGGTGCGGAACATCTGTGGGCATTATGGCTATGGAGGAGGTGCTTTGCAGGAGGAGTTACTTAGGTCGGACTTGAGCTGGCAGGAGGGCGGCAGGCGGCTCAGGTTCTGGAAGGATCTGGACAGGGACAGGTCGTAGGGCTCCGTGGCCGAGGTCAGGATGTTGTTTGTCCGCTGGGGTCTCTCTACAGGGGACAAGGGGAGCTGTTACACCGGGAGGCAGACAGGGGGCGAGCAAGAGCTGCTGTCGCCCTCTGGTGGACTGTAGAACTACACCAAAGTGGCCGATGTTTGAAGGGCGGCGGGCGTACGGCGACCCGGACGGTCAAAACAAGGCGAAAGTTGTGTTGTGACGCGTGTTCGGTGTGTTTCCCGACTGAACGTCAGGTTTCGTTAATTTTTCGTGAAATGTCGTGATTTTTCATGTCGTTTTTAATTGTCGCATCGTTCAGGGAATTGTAATATTGCTTTGGAACAATTTCATACAGTTTCTGAAATGTCTTGTTTCAAGAAGTTTTGTGAACTGTCATAATTTTTCGTAATTATTCGTCGTAATAGTTTCCGAAATGTCAATTTTTGAGAATCCTATTTTTTTTTCTAATTGTTGTGATATTTTGTGAAATGTAGTATTTCCTGTAATCTTGCGGACAGCGACATGTTGCGTTTTAGGAATTGTCGCATTACCTTGAGGCTAGCCAATAGCATCAGCGGTAAATATGCGTTAGCGCTCCCATCATGCAGTGGGACTGGGAACCGCCTGAAGACTTTTGAGACGTGAGCCAAGTGGGACGGAACACGGACGTGACGGAGGCCAGTTTGACACCAGGCAATCGTCAGCTGGAGTTAGCTGGAACATCTGCACGGCTAATTAACTGGTGCTAACCATGTCAACAGGAGTCCCGTTATCTGCACATCGGACCCATAAACCATCTCAGTACCGGATTCACTGTCATCAAACTGGCCTCCGCTCGCCTCCGAGGCTACAGTTAGCATCATCTAACGCTTTATTCAGCAGCAATCAGTGAGGCCCCGCCCCCAGAAACACAAGCCCTGATGTGCTGCTGAAACTTGACCTAAATCTGAAGACATTATTAGCATTTTGTCTCATTTTGTGTGTCCGTACACTTAAAGAAGCAGGACACGACAGTTCTCAACCAAAACCATCCCAGAGTTCTTTCGGCGCCTCAAAAAGGCCCAAACAGGAAACTCTTGAATTACGCAGAGTGGCGACGGAGCCAGACAGCCAAACAGCTGTTTGTTTATTTGTTTGGATTCCACCTTGAAAGCTGCTTTTACAGACTGTAACAACGCTAATTTCAGATGATCTTTTGAACGTCAGACACCTTTTGATGCTTTTCATTTTCCCTGCAGAAAGACGCAGCTTCTGTTCTGGGGATCGTACACGAGCCGTTTGTCGGGGTGAGAAATGTGGCAATGGCGTCGTCTTACCCAGTTTGGGTGTGAGCGCGCTCAGATCCACGTGGCTACGCTGGTAGTCGTGGTGATGGTTCCCTACAAAAACAAAACACAAAAACAAGTTAATTCACACGTGTCGCCTTGCGTTGGTCCTTCATTGATTCCCTCAATTCTGCGCCTTTTCCTCGCTGACAGGGATCTTTGAATGCGCTACTTTAGCTCCGCCCCTTGCCCGCAGCGCGAGCCGGCGGCTCTGTCATCCTTCCAACTTTTACATCTACATACTGTCTACATACTGTGTCAGTGTTAGTTTCGTTAGCTGTGTCAGTGTTAGCGTCATTAGCTGTGTGAGTGTTTGCGCTGTTAACTGTGTAGTGTTAGCTTTGTTAGCTGTGTGAGTGTTAGTGCTGTTAGCTGTGTTAGTATTAGCGATGTCAGTGTTAGCATTGTTAGCTGTGTCAGTGTTAGCACCGTTATCTGTGTTAGTGTTAGCGCCGTTAGCAGTGTAGTGTTAGCTTTGTTAGCTGTGTGAGTGTTAGTGCTGTTAGCTGTGTTAGTATTAGCGATGTCAGTGTTAGCATTGTTAGCTGTGCCAGTGTTAGCTCCGTTAGCTATGTCAGTGTTAGCACTGTTAGCTGTGTCAGTGTTAGCACCGTTAGCACTGTTAGCGATGTCAGTGTTAGCATTGTTAGCTGTGTCAGTGTTAGCACCGTTATCTGTGTTAGTGTTAGCGCCGTTAGCAGTGTAGTGTTAGCTTTGTTAGCTGTGTGAGTGTTAGTGCCGTTAGCTATGTCAGTGTTGGCGCTGTTAGCTGTGTTAGTGTTAGCGATGTCAGTGTTAGCATTGTTAGCTGTGTCAGTGTTAGCACCGTTATCTGTGTCAGTGTTAGCACTGTTAGCTGTGTAGTGTTAGCACCGTTATCTGTGTCAGTGTTAGCACCTTTAGCTGTGTTAGTGTTAGCACCGTTAGCTGTGTCAGTGTTAGCACCGTTAGCTGTGTAGTGTTAGCACCGTTATCTGTGTCAGTGTTAGCACTTTTAGCTGTATCAGTGTTAGCTCCGTTAGCTGTGTCAGTGTTAGCTGTGTGAGTGTTAGCACCGTTAGCATTGTTAGCTGTGTGAGTGTTAGCGCTGTTAGCTGTGTTAGTGTTAGTGATGTCAGTGTTAGCATTGTTAGCTGTGCCAGTGTTAGCACCGTTATCTGTGTCAGTGTTAGCACCGTTAGCTGTGTAGTGTTAGCACTGTTATCTGTGTCAGTGTTAGCACCTTTAGCTGTATCAGTGTTAGCTCCGTTAGCTGTGTCAGTGTTAGCATTGTTAGCTGTGTGAGTGTTAGCGCTGTTAGCTGTGTTAGTGTTAGTGATGTCAGTGTTAGCATTGTTAGCTGTGCCAGTGTTAGCACCGTTATCTGTGTCAGTGTTAGCACCTTTAGCTGTGTTAGTGTTAGCACCGTTAGCTGTGTGAGTGTTAGCACCGTTAGCATTGTTAGCTGTGTGAGTGTTAGCGCTGTTAGCTGTGTTAGTGTTAGTGATGTCAGTGTTAGCATTGTTAGCTGTGTCAGTGTTAGCACCTTTAGCTGTATCAGTGTTAGCTCCGTTAGCTGTGTCAGTGTTAGCACCTTTAGCTGTATCAGAGTTAGCTCCGTTAGCTGTGTCAGTGTTAGTTGCGTCAGTGTTAGCATTGTTAGCTGTGCGAGTGTTAGCGCTGTTAGCTGTGTTAGTGTTAGCATTGTTAGCTGTGCGAGTGTTAGCGCTTTTAGCTGTGTCAGTGTCACACGTTTGTTACCTTCAATGTTAAAGAAAAATAAGCAAACTTTCAGCGATGTTTCTAAGCGAAACTGAACAAACTTTTCTGCTGCTGCTGGGTAATTTGTTATGTCTGTAGGTGTAGAAGGTATAAAAATGCTAAGCTAAACTAAAGGACCTCTTGTTTTACATTAGCAGGTCTCACTGGTTTAACCAATTTGTGTAAAAGTGATGGAAGAAGTGGAGCACGTGTGCGGGGACATGAAACGGCGACACGGTGACGCTGGCACCCGGAACACGCGTGGGGCCAGTAAAGTAAAGTATTTTCGGTATCGGCTCCATACAGGTTGTATCAGTCAGGCTCTACTAGTTGTACTTGTACTCTACAGTGTTGTACTTGTACTTAATGTGTGTAACTCCAGGATTTTGTGTCCCGCGTGCAGCTGAAACACTCTGGAGCCTCGAACATGTTCCATCAACATCATCACTTCTCGGTGGCGGCCGGAGCTTCTGGGAGTCGGTGAATTACTAACAAGGACAAGCACAGATTTATCTGATGTCTTCGTCCATACGTCAGAAGTAACATCACACAAAGCTGCCGTTATCCCTGCCGTGGACTCCTGGACTCCCGGAGGAAACGGAACCATCCAGAAACCTGCTTCGGGCCTCCGGACTCACTTTAGTCAGGTCGGTAGAGGGCCAAAAGTCTGTGGACGCTGCACAACCGGATCTTGATGCTAAAATAGACCAAAGTTTGCAAACTTCCACATCTGAGGTGGGAATTTATCATGTTGACACGGTTCTGACTGTCCCGCCCAGAAAGTGAACTTTGTTTAAAACAAAACAACCATTTTAATAAGAGAAAAATGTTCTTTCTCATGTGGCTGAAAAATGTTGTTTTCTCATTTTCCTGAACCCGACGGCATGTCACAGCGGACGACACGTGAGCAACCCCCCCTGGTGGCCGGCTGCAGGACAGCTCGTAAACCCCTTCCCCCGCATGTTAGCAGACAGGACATGAGACAAACAGAAAGATTTAAATGCACCTCAAATAAAACATGTCGGTGAAAGAACAAAAACTAAGCGTGTTAAACTCGTAAAGTGTCTCACATTGAACGGCCTGTATGGATGTACAGGAAACTGCAGGTGGAAGGTTTGTCATCCTGGACAATTATACATAATTACAGGTGGGGACCAAAACTGGTATTAACAGGTCCTGGTCCTGGTCCTGGTCCGAGTTTCTGAAGGAGCTGATGAGTCAGCAGAGGTTTTTCTCGCGTTTACTAATGTGGGAGGATCATTTAAAGACTATATATGAGTCATCAAAACCAGTTTGGGGGGAACGTTAATCTGACGATCTATCGGCCTGAGGGTGGCGGCAGAGAGCTACAAGCGGCCCATTTCATTTTCAATATTAAATATTGATTAGTTCCTCTCTCAGTTGTATTTTTCTGTGAATATGAGCTCTAAAATCAGACGAGAAGGCGCCTCAGGTTACCCGCAGGCCCGTAAATTGGTTTACTTGTTTTAAGAAAAATGACTAAAAGGTCCGTCTACATACGAGCCAAAATGGCCAATTTCTGCACTGGTGACTGTGTCAGCTTTAAAAAGACAAAAACAAAAACAACAACAAAGACATATTATCGGCGTTTCTTTTGTCTCCTGCACACATTATTAAAGCGACCCGCGTCCTTCTCTTCTTCTCTTCGCGGCCTCCTGAGTAATGTGTAATGATGAGAGCAGATAGTCGCATCTATTTACATATAAATGTGACGGATACTCGTCCTTCACGCCGCCGCAGGAGCCGTTTGCTCTCCGTAATATTTGGATATTAATAATATCAGTTACCTAATTAAACCATCATCGGCGACGAGTAAACAATCGTGGATGATGATGATGATGATGCTAATTAACGTCGCGTGTTGAGAGACGTTTGTCTAATGGAGTTTTATCAGTCGACTTATGATTAACACGGCTTCGCGAAAAGACGACGCCTAATTGATTGGGTGCCGTCATCCAGGACATCGACCGCCCTCATGAGAATCTCGAATGAGCGCTCGAGCGATAATGCCGGCGCTCGTTAAAATCTGGCCACAGTGGAGCTTTTGAAAATGTCACGACGGCCCCAAACAGTTTGAAACCGGGAGGTTTAGATAGATAAATAAATAGATGCCGTAAATCTCATTTTCCTCGCAGAGTCTTCCGTAAATTTGAGATATAATCAAGAGTCTGGCCCTCCTCCGTGCTACCTGAAACCCCCCGGTGAAGGTGTTGAGAACATTTGCTCGGCCAGGTCGCTGATTAACACGCTGGCTGCACGCCGGAAGGGCCTCCAGGCTGGTGTGAGCTGGTGGTCTCCCCGGTCCAGCCTCCATTTACTCTGGCATACCGCAACAATCCCGACGGGATCCTGGTGGCAACTTTCACAAATGCAACACGCTTCAAGTGGTGGGACACGAAAAGATGCGCCGTCATCGCGGTGAAGAAACTGGTCAACCGGGAATTATGGCTCGGACTTGCGACTCACGATATGTGGACAAGGGAGAGCACACCTTCACGCCCTAACATGTGCCTACGTGGAAGGGCGGGGATCTTATTTTATTTTTGTATATCACTGTTATATAATTTAAGGGGCAGGTCTGAATTAGCTCGTTGCTTCTTTCTTCTCCTCTTCAAACACATCTTGATTATTAAGTTTGGACATTATTACTTTTCTGTGTTTATGGTTTTACGTTGTTGTGGATTTTGTTTGTATTCATGTCACGTTTGTCCGAGACGAGTAAAAGAAGCGAAGAAGCTCTTCAGACACACAGGTACACAGCGCCCCCTACAGTCCTGGCTGCAGGAGCCACCACTGATTAAACGTCGTGAGCCAGAACCATTCCGGCTGCAGCCTGAACAATCTACTTTTTAAAAATTCTGTTTTTCTCTCACATTATCTGCGGATGTGATATTGACTTCAGGCAGGTGGGAGCTGAAGATACCAACGAAATGAATCCCGATGTGATGCCGCGCTTACAAAAGAGGCTGAAATGAGATTATCGCAACAGGAGAAGGGAATTATTTTGATGAATGCAAGAAAAAGAAATGTTGTGGGGGACTGTAAGGAAGCAAGGAAACGCTTTGCCTCCTATCTGATGGGGAGATGAAAGGGCGCAGACGCCGTCTGGACTTTGTATCGGAGCGTTTGAAGAGGCGGCGGCTCGTTCAAAAGGAGGTGTCAGCCAACAGATAAGGTTGGGAGGGGGGGGGAACTCGCTCCTCCGTCATACTGCAGGTGAAGAAATCCCCATCGTCCAACAGAGAGAGGACGGACGCGAGCCTCCGAGGGACTGGAGACATTTCCGGACCGAGGCCACTTCCAGGGGAGGATGAGGAACAGCAGGAGGGAGCGAAACCAAAACCTCCCGCTCAAGACCAGCTCCTGATTCATGAATTACAAAGAGGAGGATGGTTGGAACGGACGCCACACGCAGAGTTCATGACGAGGAACAACAGAGAGAGAAATTAAAATTCATTCCTGAATTGTGATTCTTATTGTCAACAAACACCTTGACAAACTCGGAACCACGTTGGTCCATGTCCCAGTACCGCTGGGTTCCCTTTGACAGAGACCTAGATCTTAATAAAGATGGCAGACACTAAGAGATATACACGCGTTGCCATCTTTTACTTGTGATTGGGCGCTAGAGCCGCGGTCTCTTAAAGGAATAAATGAAAAATGACAACAATTAATTCATTCCCACCGCTGACACCTACAGAGAAATAATATATATTTTGGCTAACGGATGAGTCCGTCCACCGAGAGCTCATATTCAATCATTTTTCTTCATCGACGCCAGAAAACTCAACCATGAATCATTCAAAGAGCCACCTGTTTGAAAACAAACTATTGTTCAGTAAAACTTCCATCTTTAGTGGCTGTGACATCGAG
>KV751363.1:3105155-3148110 GCA_001698575.1 Mola mola
CGAGCGAGGGCTTGTTCTCCGCGGCGACGACCATTTACGCCTCCTGCCGTAATGACATTTGTGCCGCCGTGACCGAGCGCTGCTCCCGCGAGGAGAGAAACGCCTTTGTGGGTTTGAATCTGTGCCGTGCCGAGTCGATACGAAAGTTTTAGCTGCACGCGGGTCAAACAAGAGCAGCTTTTCCTCTCCGGGTGAAGAGACCTCGTTTAGAGCTCGAAACCGAAAGGAAAGAGGCATCATTCCAGAGATTGATTGGCTCCCACGGCCAGCAAACGAAGCTGGCTGCCGTCCTCCGTCTCCACCGCCGGTCCCGTTCTCATCCCCGCTTTCATGTCTCCACCCCCGGCCAAACGCGTCTCGTTACTTTAATGAGGCAGGAAGAGGTTTCGCTCTTCATGGGTTTTAGTTGAGAGCTGGACCTCAGATACATTATTCAGTCTCAGAGGTCCCAGAAGCACTTTAAGGACGTGGAAAATCGCACTTTCACAACCTGACACCACAAAAAAACAACAACAAAGGAAACAAAACCTGAAAAAAGTGAGATACGGAAAGGCTGCAGGATCTTGGGCGCAAAGGCGTTAAAACACTCGTCTGCAGGAAGAAACAAGAAACAAGGTGATGCACTAACAAGCTCCCCCGGTTTTGCCACCTCGCGCCGGCTCGGTTCATTTCGGGCCCCGAGACGACCGCAAAACATGGTGTCAAAACAGGGCCTGAAGCTGGAAGGTCAGGAAGCTGCTGCGTTTAAAATGGACAAGAGGCGGCGCGGATCACAACGTATAGACCGTAACGGTCCGGAACTGTCGTCGTCCTCCATTTTCAGCACGCCGCTTCGCTTCACACGTCAAGACTCAAACCGTGCCGCCCAAAGGAGGCCTGGAAACCTGCGTCGGTCCGACCGGAGGCCGTTTCACGCCACAGTTTGTCTCTGTCGCTGACAGACGTGTTGTCCAATGATCACTGATATTATCAATAGGCAAATGAAGGGTTAAAGTCCCGCTCCAATCATGGATGAACCACGATAGACAGGCTGTCTCAGACAGGCGGAAACAGTGAAAAGTGCAGGCTGACGCGACGGGCGGAGAAGATCTGGACTTTATCAAGTTTCTTTTGTTGGAGGGTTGATTGATTCTGATGCGCCGTCAGACGCGTCGTAATTAGAGCCGCGGCGGTCGATCGAGGTAGAACATTAGAACGATTGGGTTGAAAAAATCATCGGGATCGTACTTCTCCAAATAATTGGAGAAAGTGAGGGGCATTTAAATCCAATTACAAAAGGTCTCCTGCACCTTCCCAGAAGTGCTGAAGATCAGAGAGCGCGAGGTAATGAGCGGATTATGAGTCGGCGGGCACCTCGGCTACTGCCGACACGGTGAGAAAAACCTCTCGCCACCTCGGCGGATTAAAAAACAATCCAGCGCAAACAGTCTGTCATTATTCGCCGCCGCTCGGTCGGAGAGAAGCCTGAGAAAACGCCGACAGAGGACAGACAGCGGGAGCGACGGGTTGGAACCCTTCGATGGGCGGCGGCGCCGCCTGGGCGCAGCCGTGTCCACGCGAAGGATGTCACAGGAGGGTCGCAGACCTGCTGGACCTACCAGTTCCCACGTTCCAGGTCAAAGGACAATTTAATGTTAAAGGACAATTCTGGTGTTTTCCGACCTGAGGCCTAAACACCGAACTATCGGGGTCTAAAAGCTCCCAAAGGTTTTAAAAAGACTCCATCATGGAGTTCGGCCGTGAGGACCGTTTAGCTTGACGAGGCGCTGGGACCCTCGAAATGTCGGAACGAGTAACTGAATCGGATCGATCGGATTAACTTCATATTGGATGCTAACTCCGCCCACAATGTTCCCGAAGCGTCCGGCTCACCACAGACAGGCAGATTTGTGTAGAATTAGGAGGTTTATTTAGTAAAATGTAGAAGCTAACAGAGCCACAGCGCAGGTTGAGGTTAGTTCTCCCATAAGTCGATATGTCTGCCTCCAACAACAAAGTCGCGTTTTCATTCATGACTTCTGTGGCATCAATCGATTCAGTGTGGGATTTTAGGGTCAGAGCTTGTTAACATCCACCGAAACTTCAAAACGATCTCATCTCAGCCCAAACTCGACCGAATTACTCCAAACTGACGCCACATGTGCAGAGTGCCAATAATTATTCCCCGAATCATTTCAAAAGGTCAAAGGTCAAGGTGTCAACAAGCGATTTTGTGACTACATCTCCAGATTCCTCGCGCAGAAGTCATCCATATTTCAACTGAGGCACCTGTTTAGCTAAAAAATGCCAAATGCTCGAAGTAACGGCAGCCAATTTTCTAAAATATAGCTTTGTCAAGTCGTGTGAAGAAAGGTCCATGTCAAAACCAGGGACACGATGTCCCAGATTGTTGGGCCTCGGCGGAGGTTTGCGCTCTCTGAGTGCTGCTGTTTAACAGTGAGGTTAGCACAAAGCTCCCGTCTTATCTCTACATCTGGCAGCGACTCGTCTCTAAATGCAGATACATCACTTTAAAGAAAAAAAAATCTATTCTGCTTTTGAGTTTAAACGGCTCCTCCTGTCGCGGCCGCAGCTTTCTGTCTCCTCCAGCAGCCTTTATTTCCTCTGTCTGCGGCCACCATCTTCCCAGAAACAAACATTTGATGGCAGCGGTCACTCTTTTCACAATCCACACAGATATTGACAAAATTTCATCGACCAGAAGAAAACAGCAGCCCCGCCCTTTGTTTCATACCGAGGCTGAACGCTGTCGGTCATCTCGACTAACAATTAGTTTGGCAATCATTGATTTAGTCACCTGAGCTGTCCCGATAACTTGATAACTAATTTTTTAAGCAACAGAATGTCAAATAATCAGCTTTGTAAGTGGTTGTGATTTATGAGGAATTTGGGGTTCTGGGCGATTGAACAGCTGAATGATTGCGAATAGTTAATGGCTGGTTATCCTTTCCATAAACGGGGATCTTAAAAATAAACTAAGTACATGTTTTCAATGTAAATTCAGGTTCTTTTGTGAAAGAGAATTAAATTTCAAAAACAGTCAACTCGTACGACATGTGACCGGCCGCACAGCCGGAGCCATTAAAGTAATGATGAACGTTTTTTTTTAAGTTGAAAGTAAAAAGTCAAATAAATTGGGTCATTTAAAAACTATTTTGGTGCTAAGAGACCAATTGTTCATCGATGACTCGTTTTCACACGCAGCACTGTGGACTGCCAGCAGGTGGCGGTGTGACAGTGTGCCGCCGGCTCTGCTCTGACTCTGAGGGACACTTCAGAGGGGAAACAGGCTGAACTTCAGAAGGAGTCGAGGGCAACTGAACCCACGCGGGAGCTCTTAAAATACCGCTGTATGTAGGGCAGCGCACGAGGCTCAGGGCGCCGTCCACGCAGGAGGGGGGACGCGGGTTACACGAGGAGGACGTCCTGCGACCGATGGGGGCTTAATCATCTCACCTGCCGCAGGAGGACATGTTAAAGATTCACGGGCTCCACGCTCACAGCCATCCGTTCCGCCGACAAGGTCCTCGGCGAGGGATTAGGGGCGCGTTTAACGAGTCCCAGCGATGAACCGGCCTCAGACGGAGAGCACAACATAAGGCTTTAAAGTGTCGTACGCCGCATCCGTCACCATGACGGTCACTGTTTAGTGAACGCCACAAGGTTTATGTGGCCCCCGGGGGATCAGTGAGCGAGTCGTGATGGTCTCCGTGGCCCCCATCGGCCCAGTAACGGTCTCCACGGTTCACGCCGGGACGGCGTGACTCTGACAGGAAGTCAAAGTCAGGCAGGGATACAAGTTTTACTGCTGACCCAAATGTTGACTTTTGCTAAGCACCGCCCCCTTGGATGCTGTCTGTCAAGCTTTTACACCCAGCGGGTCAAATATAGACTTTTCAGCTGTATCAGTGAGCGATATTCCAAAGGAAATCCTATCAAATTTGTGTAAAAATTATTGGTAGAGAGAAGCAGACAGAAAAGGCCAAAATATCCAGCTACATTCACAGTATCCTTTGTGGGCGGAGTCTAAAACTAGATGGGATAGCGTCAGACATCCCACGTCCTGACAACGTGTACAGCATCAGTAAAGCTTCCGTACAGTCAGTACATCCTTGTTACTAAAGTTGCTAACGTTAACGTTGTCCAACTTAGCAAACAAAGCTAGCGTTAGTTAGCATCTTACGTTGACACAAACAAATGTGTTTTCATTTATCTTTGACTGAGTCACGTGACTTTAGGAAGGCGAATAATTCCGACACCCGTTTCTAAACTTTTTGGGTATCGGTTGTCAGACACCACTTCAGCACCTTAGCTTCTGCTGAAAGCTTGACAGGCCTCCTGTGCATGGTTACGGTTGCTAACACAGGCTTGGACAGTGGCCGCTTTTAGGGAGGGGCTTATCGAAGGGTCAATGACACCGTGCTGCAGCGGCTTCCAGGCAGCAGCTTCCAGGCGGAGTCTATTTTGGAACAACTTCTTTGTGCTTCGACAGCCAAAGAAGCAACGGGAGCTAAAACGGAATTTACGCGACCTGTCGTGTTCCGGCGGGTGGCTCTGTAATTTTGGGTCACCAAAAGTGACGACCGCAGTGCAGTTTTGTTTTAAAGTGCGATCAGTCGTTGATGACCACCTCTGAACGCAGTCTGAGACAGAAATCAACTCAAAAAACGTCAAACAAACTCTACCTCAGCATTTAGTTTTCCTGCTAAACTGAGAAATACAACAGGTCACCTTCTGAATTCACGTGGGCGAGCAAAGACGGGCTTAATAAAATAAATATGATAAAATATCACAGTTCTACGCAGCATTTCCTGCTAACAGCGTGACACCATCCCGTCTGTGCCTCCTGCCTTTGAGCAAACGATTCCACAGGTTACGAATGTAAAAATTGCCGACAAAAAAACAGCCAACGCGGGAAAAGAGGAGGACCAGATCACTCGAGTCATTCGGTTAAAATGCTGCACTGAGGAGCTGCGGTGATCTGTGTTTTCTCTCTGCCGACCAGGTGAAGCGTTTGTTTTCCTCGCCTCCCCAAATCCACCGGCGGCGTCACACTCTGACAGGGAGCGTGTTAGCCTGCGCCGAGTCCGAGGCTAATGATTCACATCCACACCGTCGACATTACAGCTATGTGCCTTTCAGCTTCTTTTAGCTCGTTGTTTCTGTTTCTCAGCTTAATCTCTGCTGTTTGGTCCCATTGGGCCGGTTTCCCTTAGCCTGTACATAAAAAACATGAATGGACAAGGAAATTTTGGGGGAAATTTTTTGGGAAGTTTGGTTAAAATTTACGGAAATTTGTTTCCAGCAGTTTTACTGAGCGAAAACACTCTGATTAACTGTATAATTAACTGTATAAGACTCGGAAGAGAACGTTAGCAACTAGCTGGTAGCATTAGCTGCGAAGCAGTCTGAAATTGCAAATATAAATAAAATAAAGCTAAGAGGAGATTACTGACTTTGTTGTTTGGTCAGAAATAAACAAGCAAAGGTTGATTTTTTTCCGTGTCTTCGAATATTATTACAGAAAAAACATCAACAAATGAACTCAAACGCACATCCATGAAAATCCTGATTTACATCTCTGAGGGAGACATGTCAGGGTTTTACCAAGACATGTTTCGTGTAGTTAATTATACTTTTTTAAAAATCCAAAACACCTCCTGGTGGCCAATCCTGATGTCAGAAAATGGTAAACATCCAATGAGCTAACGAGCTAAAGTGCACAAAATGAAGATCCAGCCTCCAGTAAGAACTTTATAATTAAAGTAATTTACAGAATGAGGTCTATTTATCTGCGGAGATGTCTCGCAGCATTCAAAGCTGCAGGAGCAGATCAGCGCAAATATAGTCTCCGTGAATACACGTTTTTCCAAGTTCATGCACAGGGTTTTAGTCTTCAAAACATGAAATAAGAAGAGCTGTTTATTAACAGCAGACTCAGGACGCAGGTCAGCTGGCCTGGACAATCAGCTGTACCTCTAAGTGAGATAAAAATAATAAAATCCCTTCAGAAATATGACCATAAGAACATTTGTTCGGACCAGGCAGGACGGTCCTCAGGTTACAACGAGACACTCGTACAAGTGAGCCTTGATGCTGTTGAATCTCCCATCTGAGAAGTCCGACATCCTGCCTTAATTCTTTTCCCGCTGAAACAGCAGCAGGATATTTTGATGTTCAGAATGAAAGTATCAATATTTCTGGGTCGATTCCTCAACCTTCCCAGGGAGGCACACGGAAGGGCAGGGAGCTCTCGGAATGGAGACAAGCCCTCAGATATAACCTACTGCGCGTGGGGAGCCAAGTTTCTGTCACTTTGCAGCTCCTGACTGATTCAGACTGAAGAACCAAAACAAACAAGTTAAACAAAGTGCAAAATGCAGTTTTATTAACGTGTCTGAACAACACAGTGACTTACAAACACAGAAGCAAACTAAGTTGCTGCTCAGGGCCCCGTGGCCACTAGGAGGCCCCCAAGCTTACGATACACTGAGTGAACAGCTGACCTGGCGACGGTGGCTGCGATATATGTACGTATTGTGACCCGTCAGGCGGATGGATGTATACATTAAATAACTGATCCTGATCTGTAGATATTTTTATCCACTAAACAGCAGGGCCACCAAAACAAATCCTGCTTTGGGCCCCAAGTTATCCAGGGCCCGGACAGACTTGACTTTATTAATCCCCGTAGGGAAATTAATGAATTAATTAGCCATCATTATGACTGAGATTTGGACTTGACATCTTGAGCTGGTATCAGCTGTATTGTTCCCTCGTTACGGCCGTGTTTTGTCACATTATGGCGACGCTTCGCAGGGAAGGTTCACCGACAGGTAAATCTGGTGCGACACGTACATTTTTTTTATTTACTGTAGAACTCATGGTCAAAGAGACGTTCGGCAGCAACATCCCACTGCAAACTTTACAGATGTGAACATCCTTTAATTGAAAACCGCAATTCAAAAATGACATTTCTGCCCTCAAAAGCTCATTAAGAGCTTAAAAGCTCCAGTTTCATGATTGGTTTTCACCAGTGAAAATCTCGTGAGTGGAGTTCTGATCCTGGAAACAGCGATGGAGATAAAAAAAAATAACACACATTAACAGAGGAGAAGACGCTGTCGGAGTTATTAATTCGGCGTGTGATCTCCGCAGTGTGGACGTCTCGGCAGAAAGTAGGCCACGAATCCCGAGCAGAGATCGCGTAATCTCCTGAAAGATCTCCGGCAGCGCACAGAGCATTAAAACGGAGACACGCCTCCGTGTAATGGGGTCACGTGTTAAATATGTCGCCTTTCAGACCGAATTTCATTTCCTTCCGCCTCTCTCTCTCACCTCATCTGCTTCTCATTCAGAGACATTTTAATTGAGCCGCTGAGTGATAATATTGCGACATCGCAACGACGCAACGCAGCTGCTCACAGAGGGGACGGTGACGGCGGGGGGGTTGATCTTCAAACTCTGCTTTCATGACAGCGTCTCTAATAAAGCCGAACGTGTGAAAATCCAGCGGAGCGTCGGCTAACCCGTTTTAATCTGCGGTCGCGAGCTGAGCCGCATGTTCGGCAGTTTGTTCCCCGACACCCAACGAGCTCGTGACGAAGTGGGGCCTTTGGTTCCCGTCTCTCTGAAACCTGCTCTCCACAGCTCATGCGGTCACTCCGCTTCATCAGACGTGTTCAAAGTGCGCGGATGACGGAGCTCACGGCCCGATCTCGCCAAATGGCGTCTGAAATAAACTGACTTTATCCATTCGCACCATGTTCAAACTGCCCTGTCGTTTGTCAGCATCCTGGTGAAAGTCCCACATTAAACCCTGAACCAGAGAAATGACCACCAGGTGATTCTCTTCCTCCGCATACAGAGCCGGAGGGTTTAGCCTCGGCTGTCACAGTGAACTCGGGGTGACGGAGCTCTTTAAGGGAAGGGGGGTCAAACTGCGGCCCAGATAAGACGGTTTTCAATTGGACAATCTGACCATGAATATTGGCAAAAATCAGTCAGGTTGGCTTGGACTTTTAAGAGCCTGTTTGGGAAGTTGGAGAGCAGCTTGTTCTGGCCAGAAATCCCAACGTACTGTCACAATATGTCAGCTCAACGTGACCTTTGACCTCCAAAATGTAACCAACTCACCCTCCAGGCCGAATGTTGGTTTGTGCCACATTGGACAAAAATCCCTCAATGCCCTCTGGAGATTTTAGGCTCTAATGGGTTGAGGTCACAGTGACCTTTGACCTATGACCTTGGAAATCTACTCAGTTCATCCTTGCGTCAGCGTGGACGTTTTTTGCAAAGTTTGAGGAAAATCCCTCAAAGGTAGACAATCCGGATCTTTACAAAACGGACATAAATCAAAAACTACTGAATGGATTTTAATGAAAATTTGTGTGTATATTGATTTTATGCCAAGGAACACATTTTTTAAAAAATATTTTGGAGAATTCTGGATCCGGATACGGATTCTCCATCCGGATCGGAACTGGTTTCAAACATGGAAACAGCACTAACTAACGGGCAGATTTTAATGGAACTTGTTGTGTTTGTAGGACTTTGCCCATGAAGCTAATGTTACGATTTCGGGAAAATCGGAGAGAATCTGGATCCCGATCCCGGATACGGATTAATACGCTAATCACTGGTTTCAGGACGGTGGTGTTTCCTCACTACGTTTAGCCTCTTTTCAAAATGTCAAAGTGTCACTAAACAATGTCCACGTTTATCTTTTCTCACGTCATTGTAGGTGTGAAAGTGTAAATAAAGCACGCCGAGGAACAGGAAGTTGGGCTGAACAATCACTCTTCATTGGTGCCATTTTACCACGTGGAGTTGGAATTTTATCTTGTCGCCGAAGTTGCTAAATGCCACCGGCAGAACTTGGTAAGAACCCTCATTAACCAGTGTGCTGCTCCTCATCAGCCCGGCGCCTGGCTGAGGAGAATTTAATAATTGAGGTTAATAAAGCAGCCGCCACGTTCAGACGGACATCGAACTGTCCACCGTCGCACAGATGAGTCTCAAGCTAACGATGATCCCCGTTGGCGTCGGCGAGACCACGACCGAGACACATTCACCTTCTTTGAACGCGGCGGCGTAACGCAGGAGGAAGAGGCAGCAGCAACAACGCTTTTTTATGGTCACACAGCAGATTTCTACTGGAGGTTTATCATCAAGTCTTAAATAAATAAATTCTACAAAGTCGTGAAGTAAACAAAAGAGCACCGCCGGAAGAATCCTCATAAAATATAACATCCGGTTATATCATGATACCGTCTTTGTTAGCTACAGGGGTTGCCTGGTGTTGTTGTAGCTTTAACGCCTGTTAGCTCAGTTAGCAGCAAGATGTGAAGTGTGGACTGCTAAGCTAATTCAACAGAGCCAGGCTTTGTCTGTGGGAGCTGGCTCAACAAAACCTGAAGCCTCCGTCGGAGACTGTGAGTATCAACTTTTTTTCCTTCATTAAACCAGGCGTTCTGCTTCAGTTCTTGCCTTTGTTAGCCAGCTAGTTATCGTGTTGCAGCCGTAGCGACTGTTAGCTCCGTTAGCAGCGGAGCTGATGAACCTCCGGCTGACTCAACTCCATCGAAATCTCATGTTTTTTTTTGTTTACATTTTAGCCTCAATGCTAACACAGCTTGTTAGCAAACCCGTCGCTCATGTACGTCTCCAAGCTGGTTCAATGGGGACGTAGACAAGTGACAATATCAAAATATAACTGAAAGGGTCAGCGGGGACCCCTGACGAGGTTTTGGATTGTCTGTTAATGTGTTGTGGCGCTGCCCCTCTGCGAGCAGGGACCACCGAGGGTCCGCTTGGTCCACAGGGTGCAGGACGCGGTCCGCCAGCGCATTTTTAGAAACACATGAAAACATGTTGGTTTTAACACCTGACTGGTCTTCATGTTTTCTGTCTCTACTGCAGGAATTAATCTGTGCTCATAATCCTCAGTGCTGCTGCTCCTCATCAGGGCAACACCGACCCTCCGCCGCGCCTCCCGTCCCACAGCGCCAGATTAAGGTCTGTCGTACACGCGGTAATCTCATCGACGAGGGCGGGGCTAATTCGGACGTGGTTAATCCGACACACCTGCCGTGGTGCTGATACGCCACGCGGTCTCCCAAACATAGACGAGGAAACGTTCCCCTACATGATCACCGGCTGCCAGAAACACTGGTAATAATTTAAAAATGGCGTCTTAAATCTGAGGAGCCGCATGTTTCCCAAACTTCAGCCTGAACTGAAACTTCGTAAACATGTTTGGATAAAAAAATTGTTATTTATGCGATTATTTGGTATTTCATGTGCAGAAGATTTGTAAAATATAATAATAATGTAAAATTTCCCTTTTTCCCTGATGTTTGGCTAATTTCGAAACTTTAAATGTAATAAGATGTGCTACAGCAATAATTTATTATCAGTTATTTAAGAAAGTGAACGTTTAATAAATGCATTTTACTATCTTAATTTTCAAAATTATGGCCGACGGCTCAAAACGTTCAAAAAGCTCATCTCAAATTAGTCCAAACAGGTTTATGTTGTCTCTGTGGAAATATTTATGTTTATAGGCAAGAATTGTAAACGTATAAACCCAAATCATTAGCATAAAAACAAACAAAGACCTAAATTATTTCACTTTTCACTATTACGTTACAAATAAATTAACTTTTCCAGGATTGTTTACTTTTTTAGATGAACTCTTTTAATCTAATCTAAACACAGAATATGTTTGCAATAAAGTAAAAAATAATGGAAAAGAGTAAAAAACAACATGTTGGGAGGCTGATCTGATGGAGCTCCCCTCTCTTAATAATTCAAACAAAGTGGGAAAATATCAGAATATTAACATCACATAAATAAAGTCGGCTGCCACTTCACCCTGGATAAAAGAGGTGCGGTGCGTTACGCGGCCTGTTCGTCCCTCCACCAGTGCAGGAAGAACAGAGGAAACAACGGGCGAATGGAAGAGCTCCATCGTTTTACATCTCTTAATTCAAATGTTCGCACACGTTTTCCGCTCACGAGACTCACAGAAACTCTGATTGTCCCTCAGGACGTCTGACTCGTAGCAGACGCACAAAAATAGACAACAAACATCAGGAACATGTGCTCAGAGAGAGAGGAAACAAAACACAGCCTGGAAACCTGCAGCTTTTGATTACACTGAATTCATAGTTTACCTCTAATTACAGTTTATTTTTCTATATATACTGTATATATTGCCATGTTTTGCTTTTAGATTTTGTCCTGATGCCTTTTCTGTATTTACGCCATTCACTTCATCCTCTGTCTGTTGCTATGGTGACCGCTACTTCTTTTCCCTGTAGAGCGGCGAAGCCAACCCATAATTTTGATGGATTTGGAGTGACGCTCTTTAGGTAGGGAACGGTTTGGGATTGGGACAGAGTCTGTGCACTCATGATCAGGAGGCGGAGCCACAGTACAAAGGTCCCACCCACACCTGCCAGCTCAAGCGCGTTTTATGGCCTCTGATAACTAATTATTATTATTCAACCTAAACCTTTATTCATGGTTTTTTATTCTCTGATATTACACAACATACTTTTTTGGGGGGAAATTTAGGACTGTATTTAAGGATGTTTATCTCAGCAAGGCTATACAATACAAAACATTGTAAATAAAATGCTTAATTTCGCTGCTAATTACACTCCGTTAAATGGAGTTACGTCAAACAGCCGTGTGCTTTTCATTCGTGAACTCTAACTTTTCTGATGTTTACGAAGTACAAACAAGTTTGTGCAGATTCATTCCGAACTCTTTTTTCCGCGCTGTGGTAATTTGCGAAAATGGTGATTGTTTCTCCACCGACAACATGAACGTGATGTTAAAATGTCTCCCAGAAGTTCAGCCGGAGCCGCTAACGTCCTATAATTTAGCAGCGTGTCTGTGAAAAAGAATCACAGTTAACCCGATTTTAATGGGCACGTCAGTGCGAAACCTTTTAAATCCACGTCTGCTCTCGGAGATTTTCACGGCTCTGTTGCCGTGAGAGAAATAAGCAAAAAACATGCATGAATGTCTCAGAACTCCAGACATCCGCCACAGATTTCACAGCGAGCCACCGTCTTTTTGCAGACGTTCGTGGATGAATCAGAGCCGAGGCTCCTCTCAGGCCGCAGAGAAAGTCCATTACCAGAACAAGATGCAGGAATGTTTCCCATTAACGGGCCGACCTTGACGGCAGAGAGAAGACTTGAAAACGAAGACTGAAGGGAAGACGAGGTCACTTCTTTATTCCTCCTCTCTTTGTCAAAACGTACGTTTCACACACGTGACTTTCAGTGTGTCCACGGCAGCAGCGACCACCGCGTCCGGTTTCTCGGTCACGTCTGAAGGACAAAATCACTAAATGTACAAAATGCACTTTCTGCATCCCGAACACAACGTAATGAGGCCATGATTATTCACGTCACAGACGCGGAGAGGAATGAGCTCCATAGGTTTGTTCTTCTAAAGGTTGCCAATGAAATATCAGCAGACTGCTGCAAACAAGTGGCCGACTTGCTGAGGTTCATCCTGGAAAAGCTCACGTGTTGACCGACTGGTTTCATGTGAAACGGCAGCTTTAGGAGTCACAAGTTCGAGTCACATGATCTTATTGGTCAGCATTCAAAGCCTGAAAGATGACAATCTGGACAGGACATGGGACCCGTCCTGAAGGTCTTAAGACTAGATTTAAACTGGACCACTATTGAGACTTGACTTTTTATGGCCTTTGGTGGACGATTTGTCTTCAAGAACTCGACCTGAGGTGGAGGAATAACCCGAAGGACCGAGACTTGACTTCAGATGGATTTATCTTAAAGTCAATGGCTGTGTCTCATTCCAAGGTCTCCATAATCAAACGTTGTGGGTTTCCCAGCTTGTCGGAAACAGACAATCTGGGTTGTACCCTGCCCAAGGTATTAACCCAAACCATCAGTATTTGGGACCTAGGAAGAAAACTCAGCATTTTACACATGGCTCTTAAGACAATTTGGTTTCAGCGTTAGCTTTGATGATATTAGCTTCCACATTAGACATGACTGGAGACTTGCTCCAACTGAACTTTAGTTTAAAGGTTTAATCTGTGACATATTTGATTGTTGAGTTCACATCGAGGTCTTTAATAAACCAAAGTTATGGGTTTCCCGGGTCGTTGCGGTTGCGCGTTGAGTTTGAGATTACCTGGGAATGAAACAGATCAACTTCGCGGTTGCTCTGGGTTGTAGCTTAAGCTACAATCCGAAAGCGTTGAGTTTGAGATTACCTGGGAATGAAACAGATCAACTTACTAGTCGACAAGTAAAGTTAGCTTTAACATTATCTTCAGCGTTAGCTGAAACATTTGACATGACTTCAGACTGACCTGATAAGGACCTTGTTGGACAGGACTTGCTGTCCTTTAGTTTCCATTTAAACAGGACTTTAGGTCAAGTTAGTTTAAACTTGTCTTGGATGTTAGCTGTGACATGAGATACGGCTTGAAACCTGAGTTGGATTGGAAACATAACCTAAAGGACTGCAGACCTGACTTGATGTGGACTTTGTTGGACGTAATTCAAAGGGCAGGACCAGTGACTTGACTGGAACAGACTCTGGACTTGGTTTGGAATTAACGGAAGTGACTTGACACCTGACCAGGAATCTGAATAATTTAATACTCGGGATTCTGAAACATTATGAAAGTTATTCGTCAGCTTTATGGCACAGTGAACGCAGCCCTTTTCAAAAAGAAAAATGGATTTTTAATAAAAGCTCAGGTCTCTAGACAGCTTGGTGGACTTGGCTGACCTAGAACTGGCTCTCTGTCGGCTATGTGGCGTGTTCATCCACCTGAGCAGCTGCGGCGTCCTGAGGCCATGTGACCTGGATAAGAGGACACTTATCTAATGTGGGGCAGCGCAGACCGCAGTGTGTCTGCGGGGCCCCTTCAGGGACCTGGAGCTGACAGAGACCTGCTCCGCTGGTCGGAAGCCAAAAGGACAATTAGAGAAACGTAATTGAATCTCCTCCAGATTAAAGCTCGTCTCAGACTGTACTTTTTCACATGCTTTTATCTCTACTTTAGACCCTCTGGTGCTTCATATTACCTCATATTACCTTTCCTCTCCAATAAAAGAAAATCATCAATCGTCTGTATTTTAGTCCCTGCGGGTCTGAACTACATTAAACCTGATTTTCATTTCCTCCTCCTGCGTTGGTTCTCGTTTAGCGAGCGTGCAGCTAAAAACACAAAAAACGCATCATTTGGTGGAGCTTGAGAAGAAATAAGAGAAACAACAGTAAGATCGTTGGAATTAAACTGTGTTAAATATACATTTTTTGTTAAAATAATCAAAAGGGTTGATTTTAATCTGAATCTGTGAGGAAGATGTACTGTCACTGAAGCTTTGATTTCCGCCTGGAGTTACTCAGATCTGCTTCAGTCTAATCACATCCCAT
The DNA here is from genome assembly GCA_001698575.1 of Mola mola. Lineage (NCBI taxonomy): Eukaryota > Metazoa > Chordata > Actinopteri > Tetraodontiformes > Molidae > Mola > Mola mola. Next base: position 3,119,598 of record KV751363.1, read on the forward strand.
AATCAAAGTGCTGCAGATATCACAGTTATCAAATTCACGAGTGTTTAGCTTGAAAACCGCTGGTTGGCGAGTTTTAGCTGCAGTTAAAGAGCCCTTCTTCTGACTTCAACTCAGCAGATTACTTGACTTCCTGTTTGCGTGTAAAAGTAAATCCAGATTTTTGGAGGTGAAACCGAAAGGAAACACACCTGAAATGTTGACAAAACTGAGATTATTGTTACAATTATTTGGCTAACCTCAGGATTTTGTTTTTGTCATTTGATAGCAAATCTGAGTTCTGTGAGCTAGTTTAACTGAGCGTCGCTAAACAGGCTAAAAGATGCCCACTTAATAATAGCAGAAATCTCCGTGAGCTCCGGGGCACATTAGATTTTCAGCCTTTTTTAACATTAGGATTGTCCACCAGCTGGCTTTAAATGTAAAAAAAAGTAATAGAATTTTCACTGCAGTCCACACCAAACAAAATGCAGATTGGTTATAGTTACTGTCCAATGAAAATCAGGCATCTCCGCGAACCGAGTCAGACTGATGACGCTCGTCAGTATCACATGACTGCTCATCTGCTGATGATCCTGATTTCAACTTAAAACGCAGAGAAAAAGCTCTGATGAAGGAAAGTTCCTCTCAGTACTTTATTTAAAGGGGACGTAAACAGGAAACTAGAGGCTTGTAAATAACCGGACATCACCGAGCTCATTGTCAACACGCGTCCATTTAAAACGTCCAACGTGACACTGACGACTGACTAAACAGCAGGTTTCATTTCAGGTCCTGAACGTGTCGGATTTCACTGTTCTGGCGTATTTAGTCAGAAAAAGTGTTTCAGTTTCAGTTTCATGCTGCTGAAAGAAAACGAGTTTTTTTTATCGGACGGGGACGTGTCTCCTGCTGTGCTGCGATTTTACGTCCGCGGTCGTCCGAATGCATCTGTTTGTCGGTGATGATCGGTCGTCGGTCGTCGCTCCGGCTCGTGTTCCACCCGCAGGTAGGCTGCAAAACCAATTGCACTTTGTAAAACCCAAAGTTGTCCTTTCACACCTGCTCTGTTGGCTGTGATGCGGCGTAGCTGTCCTGAACAGACCAATCATCACGGGGCATCAGCGGCCTCCCTCCGCCACCACGTCACGTACGAGCGGGCGCACGCTGGCCCCCTCGGGACACATGCTGGTCTCTAAGCCTTCACATCGAGAGTTCAATTAATTTCACAGTTGGCGGCGCTGACGGCCATCTCGCCGGGGCCAGTTTGTGTGGAACCGGAGAGAAACAGGAAAACACGATGCGGCTCCGTCCGTCGGCCCCGGAGCCACGTGGGACCTGATAGGACCGCACCTGCGCGGCACATTGAAGCTCACGTCGCGGCGATGAGACGGCAGGAAGCTTCATTACTGACGTCGCCTCCTGCAGCTCAGTCGACGGTCTGTCGGTCAGCCGCAGCAGCCGGACGGAGGCGCCAATATAAAACGTGCACATGGTCCCCGGACTCGCGGTGTCACTGACATCATCGTTTCCGGTGTTTTCAGCCCGGGAAACCTTGGATGATTGGCTGGTCTGAGGGTTTGGTCCGGGATTCAGGGCATTTATGGGAATTTGGTCGCCGTCCGGGAGTTCGGAGTCGATACTGTCTTTTTTCTGTTGAGCTTTTATTTCGTTTATGTCTGGAAATGTTTGATGCATTGTTTCTACCCGCCGTCTGGGGGGCGCCAACGCGTAGGCACTTAGTTCGGATAAAAACAAATAAGCAGATGGAACAACGTTAGCATGTAGCCTGCGGAATTGATCTTGTGGAGAGAAACATAATAAATTCACACGACAGGTTTAAAAATGGTAAACTTAAACAGCTACGCATTTTTGTTTCCCCTTTAAACCAGGTACAAATAAATCCAACATTTTGTTTAAACTCAGTGTCAACAATTTTTATCACATTCACTCTTTAATATTAATTTAACTCTTCTTACCGGAGCCAGTACAACATATTTTGTTTAAACTCAGTGTCAACAATTTTTATCACATTCACTCTTTAATATTAATTTAACTCTTCTTACCGGAGCCAGTACAAAGATTCTTTCACTCTAAAAAGAAGAGTAACAGTATTTTGTTCTTTTTGTCTGACTAATAAGTAATAACAAAAGGGCAAATTTTCATTTGTAATTTGTCTTGAATCTTGAATCTTTTGTTTTAAAAAATAAAAGCGTGAGTTCAGTGAACCGTCGCATCTCTCATGTCCAGAGAAGACAGCCAACAGAGGCGACGGATGAGCCTGTTTCGGCAGATTTAAAGGAAGAATGTGTAAGATTTTTACTGTATTCAATCATGCAACCACCTCAAGATAGAAAAGTTTGCTGTACTTGTTGTGTGCAGATTAACAAAGGTTGAACAGTGCGACAACGTGTTGTGGACAACATGAGAGCTCACTAAAATATGTTTTCAGTGTTTTGAATCAGGGTTGCAGTACCTATTTTAAGCACTGGGTGTCAGCGTTAGGCATTGCTCCTTTAACAGATGCTACATTTTAATGGAACCAAATATTCTGATTAAAATGAAAGGTCCAGACTTTCAATCATTTGTAGATGGGAGGAATAAACGTTATCATAAATCAGCCAAAAGAAAAATTCCACCATGTAAACAGTGAACCCGATTTTTTCCCGGCTGCGATCTTTCTGCCCTCCGTCCCGACAGATACACGTGGTGACGAAGTTTCTCCGCTACACAACGAGAGTTTGTTTTTAATAGAAACTATTAAAGAGCTGAACACGACTGGACGCCTCCATGGTCGGAAAATAAATAACTTATTCAAACACGACAAAATGAAAGAAGTATTGGACAAATTAAAAATCGTCGACTATACGGACGAATAAACAAAACAGTTCCTGTTTTTATGAAAAATCATCTTCAGGACAGGTAGCTGAAAAAAACACACTGATGTGGAAGACGACTCACATCCCAGCTGAGCAGAAAACCGCAGGTCACATGTCCGTCATCAGGAACCTCGGCACTTCACTGGCTCAGACACACTTCAAATTTATCACAACTGTCGGTAAATTATAGACTCTAATTCTGGTTTATTTTCATTTTTAGCATATTTCGGTTCTGTTTCTGTCTTTGTGAAGCAGATATTTCTTTTGAGAAACTAACTGGCGTATGAAAAGTACCCAGCAGGCTCTTTGGTGGAACAAACTAAAAACCCAGAGGCCGATGTCTCGCTGTAAACCACATTACTCCCGCTGATAAATGGGGAAATGTTATAATGGGCCATCACTCGTTCCTGCAGGCTCCTAGTGAGCAATAAAGACAACAGACAGCGTGGAAACATCCCACAAGTTCCTCACGTTACAGGCTGAAAACCTCCCTCCCTCCAGGTCCAGGAGAGTCCAGGAGGGAAGGCCCGATCGCACTCGGACCTTCTACACCTCCAAGGACCGCGGCCCGTGACGCTGACTCTCACATACCCCGTTCCTGTAAAGGAACCTGGAGCTGGTTCTGGTCGGATGATGTTGATTTTCCACAGCCATGACGCCCCCTTCTGTCTAAAATGCGACATTTGTCTTCCGCCCTCTTGTGCAAAGTTAGAAGTTCACTGAGTTTACTGGTAATGATTAGGAAGATGAGACTTCCTGGAATCTGTAGGCTGCTGCGGCACGGGTCGTTCACCGCTGCCTCCAGCATCGCCGTAGCAGAGTTCAGGGCTCGGGCCAGCTGGCATGCTGGTCCGGCGCCCAGGAAGGAGTCATTGACCTCGAAATGAGGACATTTTCAGGGCTGACGGTTGCTGATCCACCTGAGGTCTGTCAGACCGTCACACCTGTGCCTACTGAAAGAGCTGCATTTATGAATGAAGGCCGGCGTGTGTGGGCCGCGTGGCCTCCAGCCGCGAATCACAGGAAGCTGGTGGGTGGCAGCTGGCGGAGGAGCTTCTCCCGTTCACAGGAAGCGAGAGGAGGCGGTGACTCATGACGAGGAGAAAACCAGACCTGCAGAGGAGTCACCGCTGTGATCTCAGGAGCCATTTTCCATATGATTACCATGACAATTACTATCCCATTTGTGCCCGGAGAGCGAGCTCGCCGCCGCAAGCGGATTGACGCTCGAGCGGCCGCGGCAGAGGAGAAGAGTGGGAGGAAAATTTCACACTTTTGTGTTCCTCTGGTGAGTTCATTGGCACTCCATGTCAGATCAGCGCCTTTGTTCATTCGCAGTCGGAGTTACAAGCTGAACCGAGAAAAACAAGCAGCTTTTAAACTCAGAGACGGTCGGAAGGGTTTGGTTTTCACTGGAACTCTCTGGACTGAGCACGACGAGCGTGAGGTACCGAGCGAGCCTCTAACTGATCGAGCTAAGAAAATAGAGAGGAAGTTTCAGTAATATCCTGCTATTCATGTGCATAAAACAAAAAAGACAAAAAAAAAAGGAGTAAAAAAAAATTTCAGTTGCTAATGTTGCCACGAGAGCTTGAGGTAAATCACGTTACTTTTAGCATGCGTTTCCATACTTAGCTAGCTAGTTAGCTAACTGGCGTTATAATATTCCTTGTTGAAGAGAAAAGTATATAACCACGGGCATCAGTCTGACAACACACGGAGCGAACTCAGCGCGACAGAAGTAGGAAGGAATCGTCACCGGCAGCTGCAGACGTATTTTTAGTGTTAGCTTGCAAGCTACATATGCAAATATATACTAGCTATCGCTAAATGCACATTCTTATGTCAAGAGCTCGCTTTCTGCTGACCGTTACGGAGTAACTTACAATTCACTCAGTGCCTCATGGCACAATGTATGTGCACGTTGTACTCAACATCATCCGTGTGGCACTGGGTGTCTAAGACTGCAAGAAATGCAGTCTGTATTCAAGGGAAACTGTTTTTCTACGTTTTTCTACGTTTCACACAGCCTCACAAGTCAGATGATCAAAACATAAAGTAGAATTCTTACTATTTTATTTAGTTTGTCTTTGTTTTTTAATCTGAAACTTACAATCTGACCTGCACATTAGTTTTACCACGCAGAACCAAACCCCCCAAAAATATTCTATATTCTATATTTTAAACAATTCTATCCAGAACGTACCATGAGACACCTTCCCTCAAAATAATGGGTTAAACCCTTGACAGCGTGAGTACGACTCCTCCGCGTGTGTGCTTTAGTGCTTTACACAATAAATCAGTATTAAACAACTGCAACTTTCTCTACACGTGTGTCATCAACTAAACTATCTGTATCCATCGTGAACCTTCGGGATTTGAGGCCTTGTTCATTTGAGAGTTTCTCAGTGGTGCAGGAAGCCAAAAACAGATTCCACCTCTGGCTCTAAAATGACCCACTTCTGTATTTTCGGGCCCATGCAGTCAAATGCTGAATGAACGGCGAATTTGTAGGGATTTCCAATTCAAACAAACATAAATAAACACCAAACTGCAACCTTGGCATTCAGACTTTGAGAATCCAAAAGCGGGTTGGGTGTTAAACCCAAAAGGGGAGTGGTTTAAACAAGTGGGTGTGGCTAAGCAGAAGGCGCTCTATTAGAAAACTACACAACAAGCCTTTGAATTGAGCGTCAGAGCCACGTTTCAAGATTACACTTGGAGGAATCAATGATCTGTATCAGATTCAGCCGATTCTCTGAGTTCACTTCTCATACCGGCTATGTGGAAAACACGGAGGGACTGAGGCCGTTAAAGCCAGTGCGCGTGAGGGAGGCGGAGGTGAGGTAAAACTGAAGCTCCGCACAGACAAACAAGGCCTTCTCTTTCTGTTTAGGTTGTGTTTTCCTAATGAGGCCACCGTCCTTCACCGCACAGCCTCCTCCCACCAGCCAGGTTTCCCCCATCCTTGCCGGTCAGCTTTATTCTGAAGGTTCCTCGCGGTGGACGGAGAATTCTTCCCCTGAGATAGAAACAATGCTGCCCCAGGCTGCCCCGCCTCGTTCCAGCGCTGATGGAAGCGTTTCCACCTCCACCTCCGCCCCGTCCTTGCCCTCCACCCGTAATAGATACTGACAGGTGCAGCGCCGATAATGCTAATCTCCATCCTGACGGGATTTCTCGTGTCTCACTGTGGCTTCTCACCGCTGCAGGATTCAAATCACGACTCTGTTATGCTGCGAATGGTGTTTCGCGGTGGCGCGGCCGGCCGAGGGGGGCGACTCGCTCACATTCAGGTCTTCAGTCAGAGCCTCGGAATCAGACACCAGCAAAAACGTCATCACTGAAACGCATTTAATTATTGACCAGGGGAGCTAAAACTAACTCTCGTTAACCGTAGTTTAAAGGGGCAGTTCACCAAAAAATAGACCCTCCATATTTCCTCTCTCACCTGAAGTGCCGGTTGTCTGTCGGGATCTTGCTTCGTGTGTGTTGCTCAGTTTTGGAAATCTCATGGCGATCAAATAAACACATCTGAAAATAACAAGAGCGACAACTCTCTGCAGAAAGCACGAGCTGGTTACTCGGACCTCGTTTTCTTTCCGAATGGCTGTGCAGAAGGAATCGTTCATTTACTCACGAAAGAGGCAAGCAGGAGCTAGCTAGCTAGCATTACTGCCACTGACGTGAACAAAGAAGCACAACGCGTTGTCACTACTGCTATCTTCATTTAGTCAATCGTATCACAATACTTAGGTCCCAGTTTGATTTTTATTGCTATCTGATTAGTTCCAGTCCGATATAATTAATTATTGCGATTTTCCTTTTCTTCTCTAAGAAAAACTAAAGTTAAGTACGAATTTGAATTAAAAAAAAGTGATTTGTTCACCTCGTTGTAGATCTGAGGAACGGCTGTTCTGAGAAAAACTTCCTTGACGGAATAACGTAATGCGACTCAAAATTGTAAATCATGTGATCTTGGATATGTAGTTTCCATCTGCGCTACCATAAAAAATATATGGAAATATTGCGATTTTGGGGAGGAAGTCGCACCTCAGTATCTGCGAGCAGGACGCATGCCGGATGTAAACGTCCAGTTCAGACGACGCGACTACGTGATTCGCTGTCTTGTGATCGCGGTTGTGTTCATTTGCTGACGCGGGTCACAGACTTCACGATCCTTTACCACCCTCGACTCGTCGCATCCCTTCAACAGTTGGGTCACCAAAGTTTCACGGGAAATGACAAGCAAAAGACAAATGATTCTGCAGGCGAATTTAAGAGTCTGACGGTCTAAACTGCCTCCCACTCTGTGTTCGTTTTACTGAAAACAATGCTTCAGCAGTAGCTTTTTAGTCTGCCCCTCCCCCCTCCAGGAGTCAAGAATATGGGGACAAATTTCGTCGAATGAGAGCATAACGACGAAAAATCGACCAGTCAGTCTCCAGGGAGACTAGAGCCCTGGTCGTCACTTCCTACCACCACACAAAAATTAAGCTAAAATTTCTGAGTTTCTACAGTTGACAGTTTTTTCAACATTCTAATTCCTCCAAACACACTGGAAGATTCTGCCGGACTGCGAGACCACACGGCTGAACTCACGAGACAAACCTGGACCAAAAGTTTTGGTAACTTCAGAATATAATTCGTGTAATTACATTTTTATTACACGTACAGGACAGACATTTTTTTTTACCAATCACAAATAATTTTTTGGTTAATAAAAGTTTAGGTCCAGCTTTGGCTCAATAAACATGAAACTCAGCTTCATTGGCTGATTGATCCATCATAGGCAGCCTAACCTGGGATTATTATTATTATTTAGACAAATACTCGGCTGCGACAAACCCCAGATCAGGGCCACGCCCCCGCGATCATTGTGGGAGGGGCAAATCTGGACTAAAATCCTCTTGTGTGTTGGCAGCCTCAGGAGGACTTCTTCCTCATTAATATGGACCCCGACTCGTTGCATTGGCCATCACATTTGGGCAATCTAATCTCAGAAAACAGAGATTGTGAAACGCAGGGACGGACAATCTTCAGTCTGAGATAAAGAATGTGAGATGGAGCAGGCTGGCGTGCGGTCAGCTGCTCTGGCGGGGCCTCAGCGCTCAGACGTGCGCTACATAATGCATGAGGAGAGGCGTTATCAGTGTGTGCGCTCACTCCTGGCATGTGGCAGGAGCGAGTGTGAGCTTCCTGTGAACAGCCTAATCAGCTTCATTAGTGGAACGGACAGGAATCGGTGCGTTTTGTGCTTTTCCTCGCCGCCGCTCCTCATTACGCTCGTTCACAGAGACACAGGTAGGAGCGGTGCAGCCGACGCCAACGCCGAACCAACGCCGCGCTGGCCCTAAATGACCTGATAAAAGCAGCAGAGTGCCGACGCCGCCTGGCCAAACATGCTCACACATCAGGTTCACGTTCTTCAGGATGTTTGGAGCTCTGAGAAGCTTTTGTATTGATGGAACCGAAACATTCGGAAGCTTTAAGACAGAAAATAAGTAACGGTCTTCAAAAAAAAAACAAGTCTGACAGCAAAGAAACCCATCCTGATGAATTGCAGGGGCGGGGCTTGATTTTTATTTACAGTGCAATGCAGTAACTTTAACAGTGTAAACAGAGCGGATCAAAACAAGTCTTCGGTGCTGAAGTACTGTGGCACGTTAGCACGTTAGTAATAGCTAGTTACAGATGAGAGCTCCCCCTGGTGGACACTGGTCACAGGTCACAATGTAGGAGCAGCCTTTAGCACTGACCTTACCTACGGCTGTCCCACGCCTCCTGCTAACTAGCCATCGTAGTGGAGACTAGTTTAAAAGACAGAAGATGACACAGGAAGCTCTCGAACTTGATTGCCCCCTGGTGGCTGGCTACACTTTAGCTCATAAGCCCCTCCCCCTCCATGATAGCAGATAGGAAAGAGGTCAAACTAAAACTCTTTAGTACATTTTAAAGTGTTATTTTAGGTAGTTCTTATCAAGCTGATGCCTTTTCAAATGTTCATCTGGTCAGTTCTACTAATGACTGAGTTTGGCAGGTTCATGGGCGGGAACTCAATGCCGTGGCTCCGCCTCCTGATCACAGCAGACAGACCACACTCAGGTGGTTGCCAGGTGTCCATAGCAACAATACGATTTGCACCTGGGGTAAAAGAAGCTTTTTACACCAGATTAGGAGCCAAAACTCGACCAAAGTGTGTCTGCACACTGAAAACGACAAGGACGAGTCGTAAATAAATGCCGGCTGTTGGATTCCAGGAGCGTTTAAACCTCATTTAAACCTCTGTCCTCGGTGTCCGACCCACTCGTCCACCACGACAACACCAGCATCAACACCGTGCTCGCATCCAATCAGCATCAACAACTGAGAGCAGCTGTGCAACAAAGTCTAACATCATGATTACACAAGACTTTTTTCATGTTTTTCATTTAAATTTTCTCCCTCTTAAATTAATCGTATTGAAATCTTTTTGTGATTTGTACCGACGTGATTTTTCCCGTTTTCACTTATTCTCCGAGCCCTGACTCATATTTAATATTTCATGGAGTTCGTTCACGGCAACGAATGCGTATAATTTAACTTCGGTAATATTGTGACGGGAGGGCGGGATGCTGCTGACTCGGTTTCATTTAGAGGATCATTTTCATCGTTTTAGAAGCTCATTTTCAATCACGTATGCAAATGAAGCAATTACAGTTTGGGATAAATATGCATGGTTTTTTTTTGTGATGTGGCGCAGAGCGTTTGGTTCGGCTGTTTTAATCTCAGCCAACAGCTGCACAAACGCCTCCTGTTCAACCCCGACGACCTGACAAATGTTTCATCCTCCTCCGTTTCTCGGCCTCTGAAGGGGAAAAAGAAAGTTTCATGGGAGAGTTTGGTCGACGTGCTCGGCTTTGTGAGATCTGCGTGCCTCTGGGCGAGGGTCGGTCCTGCCAGGACTTCCATTACTGAGCTGGAACTGAATAAACCTGCGACGTTATAAGTGGGCGTGTCCTGTTCTAAGCTACATATAATGTTACTCAAATCTGATGAGTTCACCCTCCAGTCAAAGCGGCGGTCTGAGGCAGCCCCCCCTCACGCGCCGGAGGCCCGAAAACCGCGTCAGTCACACACGGCTGCAAAACCTGATGATGTCACACTTCCGTTTATCGATGTGTGACTCAAGAGTTTTCAGTTCCCGCTCAGCTACACGGACACGATGCACGAGTCAGACATAAGCTCATCAGTTACTATTCATATTCAAAAAAGTGGTGAAAGAGGCTAAAACGTGGGAAAAGCTGTGGAAGGTTCCACAGGGTCTCGGTTCCCTTCGCTCGCCTCGTCCCACAGTGAAGATTTCCACCTTAAAGAGTGTAAATAATGTCCTTTTAAAGCAGTTTGGGATATTGGTGTGTTTTATCTCCCACTGTCGTGAATGGCACTCATTTTTTTTTTTTTGTGAACTGCTCCTTTAGCACGTTGACTAGTGTAAAGGGCCACCAGTTTGGGTGTTTACGGTTGGGTCTGACAGCCGGCTGCTGGCCTGAACGTGGCGTTCGTGGTCCAGCATGTGAACAAGCAGCCGGTCAGTGAACGCACCGGCGTGCAGAAACACTCGTTGACAAAGGCGAGCGCGAGCAGGAAGTTCCCCCCACGAGCAGAACGTGAAGAAGAAAACTCGAGCCGGCCGATACCAGAGAGTGAAAACGTTCCCACGTCGACATATTTGCTGATACACAACATTTTAATGGAGTGATCCCTCAAACGTTTGCAACACAGATATGAACAGAAATATTTACAATGAACCTTTACTGTCCTTCACCTTTTTGCATCTTTCAAGACCATTTTTAAACATCTCAGCTGATATTAACAACACGTTCGTGTTTATGATGCAAGTGAACCTCTTTGTTTAATATCGCCACCGTTTCTCTGATGTGTTGGCTCACGGTGACCTCGACCTTTGACCTCTGACAACCAAATCTCCTGCGACACGACGTTCGGACGAGTGGAACCGCAGATCGGGGCTGCGGACCGATGGAGCTGCAGCTGGAGAAACCAGCCTCAGGACCTCACGCGTACAAACAGCGTGGCGGTGATTCTAAAAGGCGCTGAGATCCAACGCTCACAGGAGCTGGAGAATCGTCACAAAGCGGTTCGCCCGACGCCGAGGACGTGTGCGTGCGACGGGGACGTACCGTAGGAGATGGGCAGGTCCAGCTCGCCCTGCCAGGACACCTGACCCAGCTCGTCCATGGAGTGCTGCGCTGTGGAGACACAATGACAGGCCTCGCGTTCACAGCGAGCTCTGACCCAATCACAGACGACGCAGACGGTTCAGACACAAACACGCCACGGGGACAATGACCCACGTTACCTTTCAAATGGCCACGTCCGAGCGTCACGAACCCGGAGGAGATGAAGTTGTGCAAGTCTTGGCCTCCGCCACGCAGGTTTTCCATCCCATAATGCCCTGGTGAGACAATGAGAAAGATAAGTCTTCTGCCGGCACTAGCAGTGGCTAATATGCTATCAACAATATTAGCATTACCATATATTTTTTTTTCTTTTTCAAGTGACGTTCCCCTCCCTGTTTCGCTCATTGACAGAATAATGCAAAAGAAGGAGAAAAAAAGATCTCTGTTGACTGTCAGCTGTGTTTGCTCACATTTCTTAGAAGAGCGAGCCGCTGGTGGCTCGTCAAAGCTAAAGATATTCTGCTTCTGGATTCTGTCACGTTTGTATGAATCTCTACGTATCTACGGTGCTCACTCACTGACTTCAAACCAAACCGTCTTGTATTCACCACACGTCTGATCTGCGCCGCAAACCGGCCTCTGTAAATACAGATGACAGGAGGTTGGCCCCCTGATGGCTGGCTGCAGTATAGCTCACAAACACTTCCTGCTACCAGACGGGACCTGAGCCAAACCAAACTAGGGCATTTTCCCCTGAGATGCTTTCTGTCATTTCATGTAGTTGTTGTAACGCTGATGATCTGTTTGGTTAAGAGAGAAGTGAAACATTATGATTGACAGTTGAGCCCTCCTCTTGCTGGAGTTGAAATCTGCGGCTCCACCCTCTGATCACCGGTGCAAGATGGCGGCGCTTGTATCGTGGGAAGTTGGGACATCTCGGCCGTCTTGTACCGCCGACCTGACTGCAGACTGACACACACCGATGGGATCAGCTCGTCAGTATGTATCACTCCGCAGGCGCCGGCCCGCTCCAGTCTCACACAGGCGCCCGTCTCCGTCTCCGCAATGATCGAAATGCTCTCGAGATGATGGAGGTTTGACGCATTCGACGTCAGCGAAGATTTAAGCCCAAAAGGCATTTTGCTGCCTGAGAGAGGATCTGTAACTGAGAGAACGCAAAGGAGGAGAGGAGCAAGAGGAGGAGCCAGACAGTCCTTCAGAGAACTTACAGCGTGAAGCGGACAAAAGGAAATCACTGATTAAAAACTCATTTCTGTCTCTATGAAAGTGCTACTTTCTGCTCATCGCTCCGCCCCTCGCCTGCAGCCGGAGAGAGCCGGAGCTCTGTCATCTTTTAAACTAGTCTACTGTACGCTGCACAGTGGCAAGTTCCAACACTGGCGTAATTCAGCCACACACAGATTTCCCGGAAGAAGAGGAGGAGCTACTTGTACAAGGTTGGCTACGGGCTGATGCATCCGGACGGTGAGTTCCCTTTCGACAGTGTTAAGCCCCGCCCACACAATTCGTCAGGATTGGCTCCTTTGGATGTCAGTCTGTCTGTAATACTCCGGATCTGCCCGCACACTTCCGTGCGTCCTTTATGTTGGCATGCTAAGCGGACCGTCCACCAGGGGGCAGCTCAGAGTCTAAGCACGGTCACTGTTAGCTCCTCCCAGCTGCTCTGAAGCGTTTCGTTATCTCGGTGTCCAGGTCACATCGATGTTTGAAGCTTCTTACCAACCATACGTTCCACCATTTCTATAGTTTCTTCTTCGTTGTCTCCCTTGAGCTGCGGATCAGGTGGTGACAGCCACACTGCCCCACGGTCTCCAGCGGTACTGTTCTGATTGGTGCGTACAGCCTTTGAAAACGTGCAGAAATACTGATGAAATGAGCGCAGCGTGCGAACAGAAGGCTCCATCTGCATCTGTGTACGTATTTAACATCGAGCCTTAATCAGGATACGTGGTAGGATCTAAACAACATCCTTTTCATACATCTGTGCTGACGAATGAACGACAAACTGAGTCTTTTAGGCCCTAAAACGTCACAAAATAAATCTTTTTTTTTAAATGTCAAAAATAAATCGCTCAGTTTCTCCACCTACTCCACTAAAAACGTTAGCGAGGTGTCTGCTAACGTTCAGTAGATGCCTACAGCCATCAGCTGTGTGTTTTTTGACTCAATAACTGTAACCGTCCAGTCAAGTGCCAGAGAGCCAGTGTTCTCTGAGAAAAGTCTCATCTCCGTTTGACCTGTAAAAGGTTCATCCTGACTGATTCTCACGTGTTCAGTCACATCTCATGGTCTTCATGTGTGACATTTTGGTTCTGGGGCTGTTTCTCAATGACTGATCGTTGCTCTGCAGGCTGACTTCAGGCTTTCACGCTCATCATCATCATCGGCACATCAGACGGCATCCTGTCAAAGCTTCCCTCCACAGCTGCTCCCGTGTCACTGTAAGGCCAACCCCCGCGGACTTCATCCGGCCCTGATGAACCTGCCAGCGTCCTGCCGGCTCCGTTCCATCGTGTGTGGGAGACATCTGTCGCCTATTTTCACAGCAGCAGAAACATCAGAGCTGCAAAATGAGACGACAGGCGCGAACACGGGGAAATTGAACCCTATCTGGGGCAATCGTTGCGACCGTCAGCGGCACGACCAGGCCGCGCTCCGTCCGTCCTCCTCCGACCGCCGAGCGGAATGAGTTCACTGCATTTACAGCTGAAACCCTCCATGATGGAAGCTCCAACACAGCTGTAAAATGGCTCTCTTTTGCTCCACTGTAGTTATTTATGAGGGCAGATTTTATCTTAGACAGTAAAAACTGATTGAAAGGATGTAGAAAACAAAAAAAAAACCGCAGTCATTTGAGACAATAAAAGTTCACTGTTAACCTGTCAAATATTTCTGCCTCCATTAGATATCGATGTTACGAATGTTTAAGAATCTCATTTGAGTGATCGGGACGTTTTTAGAACCTAATATTGGTTTCAGTGTTGGTCCCGAAAACTGTATGTCAGTCGGGCTCTGACATTTATGCAATGCACATTTGCTTTTAAATCTGAGCACAGGGCAATTAGCACGAGGTCAAACCTTCCTCGTTTGACTTGTCAAACGGCGTTGGTTGAAAGGCTTGGCGTGTCTCATCAAACCTCCTCTGAGGACGCCTCCACACATTTTTCTGCTGCTGACACAGAAAAACAAGCGAACGAGGAGGACGGGTGGACTAAGCGTGTGCAGACAGAAGGGACGACAAAAGTGAAGCGATCCGTTTGGCCAATACGGCGACGTCGTCTTCTTTGTGCTTTCCAACGTTTGTTCTGGAAACGTTCTGCTGTGTTTATCTTGCTGAAGAGAGATGGAAAGATGGGAAGTAGAGAGTAATGATACGCAGAACTGAGCCCCAGCTCATGAACCAGCTCCTGCAGATGAGGACGGAGCTCAGGTCGATGTTAATATGCTGGCAGTAAACATAATAAATATTCTTTTATTGGCTTTTATTCTTTTATTCATTTTGTGGCTCTTAGACCGTTCTTAGACAAACAAAAAGCTGAAATAGCAGTTACGGGCAAACGCGAGGGTATCAATGTTTCAACATTTCATCCTTTTTCTCAAGATTTTGTGCATGATGAAAAAAATCTTCCTCCTCTCATCATTTTTTCCTCTTGCCTGGCCCTGATCCTCTTCCGTACCCTGACAGTATCCATTAGTCATGGGGATATAGCTAAAATTATTAATAGTTTTACAAAAAACAAAAAAAGATGCCACCTGGTGGCCAATTTTGATATCAGAAAGCATTGAAAAGTCTATGGCGCTCCAGGTATCTCAGTTTTTGCACTATCATGCTGACACAAAGGAGCTGCAGTGTATTGTAACCAATATTTGGAGGTAAAATGAAGCCAAAATATTCCAGACATAATCCTGCTGTCTTGCATGGGTGACATCCTTCGGAGCTGGAGTGTTTGCAGTATTGATCGGCCGGTGGAGCCAGGGTATCGAGTTCCTGCCCGACTCGATCATTAGCAGAGCTCAGCTGTCAATCATGACGTTTCCCCTTGTTTTTAAGGCATAAAAACACTAATTGAAACCAAAGTGACCACAAACAAGAACTATCTACACTAACAGAAACCATTCTTTAAAAAAAGTTTTAGTTTTAGTTTGGCTCTGTCCCATCAGCTAAAATGGGGGGATGTTAGGAGCTATACTGCAGCCCGCCACCAGGGGCCACTTGACTTGTTTGACTCACTTTGAGGAGATTTGCCTCCGACTTTCTCACTATGTAGTAAAGATGAATTCCTGCCTCGTTCAGTGACGTTTTTCTTGCGTTCACACTGCGTCTGAAAGTTGACCATTTCAGTTTCTCTCAGATTTAATCTTCTCACCTTGACTGCAGGCAATCGTCTTGTTTGAAACCTGTACCTGAAGTGCTGTGGCAACGATGATTAAAGCAGCGGTCAGGGTTTCCCCCACCATTATACTTGTCTATTCGTATACTAAGTCCATCAATAGGTATTTTCCTCTGTCGTTTACATCTGCACTCCAGCCAAGCGGCGGCTTCGACCTGACTCACAGCGAGTTTGTTAACAAGACGAGCGGTGGGCGAACGGACATTTGGCAAAACGATGCTGCCCCTGTCTTCTCCGTCAGAATGAGAGCGGTGAGTGCGGACTGAATGTCAGTGTTGACGTTCTCCTGCTCTGTGTCTGCGTGGGAACAGATGTGTCACCTCCATCAAAGATTCCATCCCGTCGAGAGTCACTGTGCATTTTTATAACACAGTACGCAGAACTCAGATTGTTTGCATAAAAATGCAAAGATCTGAATCAATCAGCGACACTACTTAACACCCGAATACATTGTTTTTCAGCTGATTCATGCAGGTTTAGTGTTTAGATATTCTTTAATCCACAGGAATATCAAAATAAGTTGTTGTGAGCTATGAGGTGATTTTGTATAGAAATGATTCCATTAAATTCACAGAGAACCTACATGTGATCATATATATCGTTATCACTATATGATAACGTCTATCTCTAATCATTCCGTCGTGGTTCTATCCGCTCTTACAGCTGGGCCTGAAAACACTGACGGTCATTTCTTCAATGGTTTGTTCCGGTTCCTGTTTATGTCCCACTAAGTTGATAAACTTTTGATTGCAGCCGTTCTACCTTTCCACACAGCACATTGCCCGAATCAAAGGTCTTTTTTCTGGTGTTTTATATTGAAATCAGGATCAGCAATAGGTGAGCCGTCATCTGAGACTGACGTGCGTCATCAGTCTGACTCAGTTCGTGGAACTCGCCCACCCAACCTTCACATGTCTGCTCTGATCCAGTATTTCCCTGAGACAGAACAACTCACAGCGACCATGGGCTGACACCACGCACACTGAATTGATAACTTGCAAATCTTCCAACAAAATCACGACGCTTCATCACAGCTGAGATGTTTGTATGAATATTTGTGGAGTATAACGGCAAAGAAACGAAGCACTCGCTCTCATACGTCCATAGATGTCCACAACAGTCCATCTACATTTATGCAACACCTGCAAGAAACTATTAAAAACTAAAAAACTAAGAAACTAAAAATTAGAAAACAGTCATCGGGGTCTCAGCTTCACTGTAGATTAAAGTCAGCTGGCCGACGAAATCTAGTCCAGAGAAATGAAGACACGGAACCTGTTTTATCGCCTTTTGATAAAAATGAACTGCACATGTTTTTTTGAGTGAGTCAATTACAAAACGTAACTCTGAAACCTTCATTGTAAATGACCTGCGGTACCTTCACGGCCCACACTGTGGGGAATCATTGCCGTAGGAAGTCAACATCGTGTTCACGTTCTCCACGTTTGGCCTCGGCGCTAATGTTTTCAGAACCTCAGCCAGGAGTCAGTGACCTGCTCAGGCCTGGTAGAACCTCTCCTCCTAGCGGTTTTCCCGTTTCACATCGACCGTTTCCACCAGCTAAACAAGCACTCTGCTGCAGAGAGTGAGACAACCAGCTCCCATCCTGCAGTCAGCTGTGACACATTGCCTCCGCGCTGGGTGGAGGGGTGGAGGCAGGGGGACACGGGACTGAAACATGACTCTGTTGAATCTGGGACACCATACTAGGGCACTGAGCGAACGAGCTGATCCCTGGAGCCGGGATCTGGATAAAAGTAGGAGGACGGGAGCGTCACAATTATCTCTGGTGCTGCTGCCTGCAACTGAAGAACCATAATTTGCATCTCAATCTGGAGCTGGTGCTGAGTAGGCTTACGGGACGGCACGGGCACTCAGCCCGGGCCGCGCATTTCATTCGCTATATGTTCCCTCATACTTTCCATTTTAAGAAAGACTGAGGCGAGAAGCTTAGGATTCCCTGCCTGTCCGTCTTTCTCAGTGCTCGCCAATCAAAAGGAGGCGGCTGCAGATTCGGGTAAAACAGCTTCACACGGTAAGAACATCAAGCTGGATTTTCCACATAGCAAAAGTTGCTTGATGCATTTCACCATCGGGGCGGCGGCACCTACCGTGGTTTGACGCCTTGCCGTGGATAGGTGTGTAATGGTTCTTCGAGGTTCTGACCGGCGTCTCGTCTTTGAGCGAGCCGTCGATCGCCGCCATGTTTTCATGTTCGTACTGCGATATCGGGACCGGTCCTTGTTGCCTCAGAATGTCGGCCAGGGCTCTGAAAATGAATCACACGAGTCAGAATAAATACCTTTTTTTATACCTCACAATCCCTCCCATAAGATCTTCCTAATTCATTTAGGGCCAATTTGGATCATAAAGGCTGTGAGTAGATGTGGATGAGGCGGTGTGGAAATCCTAATTACACCCAGAGTCCCGGGGGGGGTTTCAACAGCTCAGCACACAATGTACAGACAAGACCTATTATGTGTGCTGGACTCAAGTTCCGTTTAATACCAGTTCAGTCTCCACCTTTGAAGCCACAAAATGAAAGCAATATCTCACCAACAGCTCCGACTGTTGGGGGGCACGGACACAGCGGGTTCAACAGACTGCGGCTGTTCTTAAAGGAAACAAAGGGGACTTAAGTGTGTCAAAGTCAACCTGAAGCAACCAGGCAGTCCACCTCACCATGAGGGCCTGACTTTGGGACATATATGGTTTATTAATAGCACCTCCCTTCCAGGATGAGGACACTTTCGCTGTTTCTTTGTCGCAGACAGAGGCGACCTGATTCCGCGCCGTCCCAGATGGCTGATCTGTCAGTGCAGCAGGAGCTACAGTAGGAACAGGCCCGACTTTAACATTTGTATTTAAAGGGAGAATAACATTTGGCCTACGAAACCAGAATCCTTGAAGCATGAAGGACTTCTGGATGGGAGAGATTGATCCCGTAATTTGGGGTTAATGCTAATATACATTTCTTTTAAATACCATCTCTCTATATCTTTGTGATGACAATGTTCAAATCAAACTGGGATGCTGTACAGAAATTTCCCCAAAGCATTCCTTTTATGGACTACATAACAATGGGATGGACAACCCGAAAACATAGTAAAACTCATAGACTGGATGACAGAATTACGAGAATGAAAGAAGGAAATAAATAGAACATTAAAATTAGGGCTGGTAAAACCTCCTCGTACATTTCCGCTTCCTGTGGCTGATATCACTACTGCTGCACACTCTAGCTAGCCATGGACAAGAAAAAGAAAAAGGAAGACTTGCTATTAAATGGACAATTCCACTTTAAGAAGTTACCGGATGGCTCTTTGGAAAAGAATAAAGTTATATGCGCGCTTTGCCAAGCTGAACTTAACTGTCATGGAAGTAATGCATCATTAGCGTATCATCTGAGAGCAAAGCATTCCCTCTTGTGACAGATACAGGAAGACTCCAGCAGGCGATTTTACTGCAGTTTGGTGCGAGAGGTTGGCCGCTGTCCAGGCAAGCCAAGTGAATTACAGAGAATTTTCTGAACCACAAAGACAATATATTAGTAATGCACTTTATTTCAAAAGGCTCTCTCGGTTAAGTTATTTTTAAGTTATTTATTAAGATACTTTAGATAATTTAATTCTTGTTTTGGTCATAACAGACTGGCCTTTCATAGAGCCTCTCTAACCTTTGAAGTCAGTCAGTTCACAATCTACATTTTTAGTTGTTTTTCTATCTGAAACTAATTAAAATGTACATTTTCCACTTATCTCAAAGTTAAATGTTTCAGAATAAACACAATTTCCTTGCATTAAATTGACAATTCTGTGCGTTAATTTACAAGTTCACAAGTTGTGCTATTAATCGCGATTACTTAAGGTCAGATTTGTGATTAATTAGTTAACTGTTTTAATCTAATTAAGGTCTGACCAAACCTATCTTAAGAAGCTATTTTAAAGGCTTGTTCAATGTTCATCATGAGGTTATATCTGAAAATCTCTGGCTTATTGACTTTAAAGTAAGTAAGAAAAATTACAAAATTAAGAGGAGCCAAAGAGGTGTGAAAAGGCTGAGGAGGAAAACAACAGTGGGCCGAGTAGGGATCCTTGGAGAATGCCACAAGTAAACTGATTTAGGGCTTTGCGAGGCCTTTTTAATCAAACAAAACAACAACCGAGGGGACCGCCATGTTGAATGTTTTGAATGCAACGTGACAACAACGAGCATTTTGATTGGACAGATAAATATTTTTTATGAAAAAACTTTTGAAAAAAACCATTCTACAGTAGGTCCGATAAAATACAAGCTGAAACTGAAACTGAGATAAAAGAAGTTTTAACCCGCTGGACAGAGCTCAGGTGAAATTCCTGAGGGGAGGGGTGAAACACCACCATTTTTTTCTACTAAATCAGCAGGTAACAAGACCTAGGTATTAATAGGACCAACTGTTTCCTCTGCCTTTATCACAGACCTGAGCCCAGATTTTAGAACTCCAAGTCTCAACGGCTGTTCTTGCCTTGGACAGTAGCCGGGTTGCTGGCAGTAGAAATGTCTATTTCCATTTTGAACAGAAAACTGGTCATATTCAGTATTCTTTTTACACTCTTACATATCTTGTCTGATATCTTTATCCCCGTTGTCTCTCCGCCGCAGAAAATAGTCCCCAACAAATGGAACATTTTTACTTGTTTGATTTGAGATTATCTAAAAATGACAGAACCATACTAGAAAATTAGAAGAAACCAAACGGGTTAGGGACCTGGGGCCTGCAGATGTGTTTGGGAATTAATTGTTGGTTTGTTTTATCCAAAGAAGAAAACTGCCATCACTTCTCCAGTGGACAGTGTCCTAGAACGTGTCTCTGTCACTTTACTGCAACCTGGTTTCCCTGCTATGCTAAAATCAGTTCCAAAGCACTAAAACTTTGGGCCTTTTCTGTCCCTTTACCACTGAACTTTTGGTTATCCTGCTGCTATTTTTGCCCACTCGTCTCGCCTTCTAACTCCGGTTTCTTGGTCGTGCAATCGGAGAGCAGAGCATCATCCTCACCACATCGCTGGCACGAAATGCATCTGGGTTTGCTCTGCAGAAGCTGATCAATACAGCCCATTCAAACCAGTGGCTTTGGCTCTCGACCTGCCTTTTCTTGTGTTTCTCTGAAGGTCACACACCGAGCAGCAAAGGTCTGCCAGCGGCTCAGTATTCCGCTCATAGTCCTCCCCTCAGTCGCTGGGACGGGACTCTAAATTTCATTAAAGAAATAAAGGAGACGCTCTCACATTTGAGGAGCAGTCCCTCGCCAAACGTGAGGCTACAGTATAACCCCATGTTCCACCGCTTCTTCTCAGTCGGGGCTGTCAGCGTGACAGTCCGCTATCGGCTCTGCGAGCTCTCTTTCAGCAGACATCATTACCGCAGCGCCGTGTGCCAAATGGTCGGTGAAAATAAACAAATCATAAAAAGGAAAAAAAGGGCCACTATCTCTCTGAACTCGCAGGGCTTATTGAGGCGGTGGCATTAAGCAGATTCACTTGAAACGCCCCGTGGCCGAACAGCAGCGAGGAGAGCGTCTCTCCATTTCTCAGGTTGATAAAGTGCTGCGTCATGAGCTTTGTTGCTCCTTTTGTGTCAGCTGTTCCGCATAAAAACACATCATAAAGCCCAAACACTCCACAGGGATATTAAAAAGTGACTCTGCCAACTTGTAAAAGGACACGAAGAAGAAGGGGCGATCGGTGGGGGCTCAAATTTAATGTACAACTGATCTACGCCAAGAATAACCAAGAATGTGTCTGTTTGTGTGAGTAATCTCTCCTGACATGTCCAGAGCAGTAGGCACCAAAGTTTAACGGCCGAGGCAACAAAATGCTCCATTATCTTCAACCCTCCAATCAATGCAGATGTCCCAAGTGAAAGTGACTCACGGGTAAGAACGGTGAGGATTTTTTTTCTCTTCACCAGTGGGTGAGAAACATGGAGTTGAATCCACGATAACAAACAAAAGAAAACCTTGATGGATTTTCCATAGCTTCAATAAGGATGGAAAATATTTCCCAGCACGCATCATAAAAAAGGCAAGAGACAATAAACGTTAATTGTATGCTTCGAGTGTTACAGCCGCTACCGTCGTTCGGTCTCATTCAGAAGCATGAGGTGTACGATCGCACCATCAGCCATCATCTAAACTACACATGTTCCCATATCATTTGTTCTTTCCTGTTACAGATCCTGATACCTGCTCGTTTTATGCTCAGCAGGTGCGGTCGGTCACACAGAACGTGATCTGTCTGAGTCGGGTTCAATAAATTGGTCTTTGCTGCTGCAGCGTCGGCGCGGTACAGTTTTCCCGGCTTTTAGAGCAGCTACGTGTCGATGGCATTTCCCATACAAGGATCACAATCACAACAACCCTCCATAAAACTTACTGTTTAGTGAGCAAACTTAACCAAATAAGCCAGACATAACTCAGGATAAGTCACGAGCCTTTGAGATGGGAAGGGGAAGGCTCGGCGCCGGGCGGCTAAAGGCGCCTCTGGTGTCTGATTGACATGCAAATGTTGCACAACAAAACGTCAGAATGTGACGAAACTGAATTGCTTATTTTCCTCTTGTTTTCATACACTTTCCAACAGTAGAATACGTAAGAGGCCAGAGGTTGGAGAAAAGAAACGTTCATCTAAGTATCACAAGGCGATTTTATTCCCACAATCGCAACGTTTGTTACGGTGGCGCAGACGGCAACGAGGCAACGGTTCCCAAAAAAAAACAGCCGAGGTGAGCTGAGAGCAGCCGAAACACACTTCTGACCAAAGACCATCGTTTAAACGCAACACTCCAACACTGGTTGTTTGCACTGACTTATTACGCCCCCCGTGACCCGCGTAGATCGAAGACAAGCTGTTTGAGAAGATGCAACCACCCAACGTTTGGCATTTTAGGATTAAAAATGACAACTAATCATCAACATTTGAAGATCCTTTCTGTTTAGTTTCTGATAACTTTGGCTCCTCACACGATGGAGTTCACGTTTTTCTTCTCTGGCACACCAGAAGTGGGCGGAGTCAGCCAGCAAAAGGTGATGTCACCAATCAGAACATCTTTTGGCCGCTTTGGGCCGGTCGGCTTAGCTGTAAATAATATGCTAGAGATAATATTGGATCAAACCTTGTCAAATTGTAACATCTTACAGGAACGGGTGAGCCTGAACGCGCAGCTTCACACTGAAACAGCGATGCAGCAGCGTTCTCCTAAACAAATCTTCCCTGTGTGCGCTAACATTTCTAGCTCAGCAGCTAACTAGGATTTCAGTTTAACAAGGGTGAAAATGGCAGCTTTGTAAATCAATGTCAGACTGGGGTTATGAGACGTTTTCAGCCGCTCGGGAGAATTCAGTAGCTCTGTTTTTCATTGTGAAGTGTTTGGAGGATGGAGAACAACAGCATGGGGGGGACAGATAATGACTCGAGTTCCTCTAATGTCAAATATTGAGAGATGTCAAAGGTCTGAGCTCGTGTTGTTTGTGAAAAGCCGCCTGGCTGCCCGTAATTTGGCAACGGAGGAATTGCAGGGTGACTCTTTGGGGGACGCGAGTGCAGAAAGCAGCAGTTCCCTGTGTCGCGTTTCAAAACCGTAAGTGTCTCTCAGAGAAGGAAAACGTCGCCCGGAGGCCTTCTCCACTTCTCTGCCAGACAATTACCCGGCTGCTGGCCGAGATGGCCACAGGACGTGTTTTTCATGTTCGCCTTCACGCTCGGCGAGCAATTCACCGAGCGCTGCGAGTGTCTGGAGGACTCGAGCGCACGGTCGCTGTGGGGGAGGCCCCTCCCACTGCCAACGGGACCACTCATAATGGATTTTGGTGGCATTTACTTCATCCCTCCAGGCTGCGAGCGGACACACAACGCCGGCCGCTCGGCCCCCTGGGACGTGTACCATAGAAATGTATACAATCGTGACATTTTTCAGATGGCGGGTGGGGGGGCTCTGGGGGGCAGAGTAAAGGGCAGCAGCTTGATTGAACCTGTGATACCGAGACACAGACTCTTTCACTTGGAGCCTCTTTTAGAGTTTTAGAGAAGAGAAAATGTGCTCAGCTCTCAGTGGGTGTGAAGTTTATGGCAGCAGATGAAGGTAAGTGAGCACAGCGAGAACCGCAACCCTCGAATTCTGTCCTCAGACTGGTCCGACCTGTCCCCGGCTCCTGGTCCCCTCTCCCTGTCCCCCTCTCCCTGTCCCCAGCTCCACCCTCTCTGGAACCCCCAGCTCACCTGTGCACATTCATCTCCTGGGGCTGCTTGGTGGCTTTGTCGTAGGCAACTTTGGCCGAGATGCCGATGGCGATGACGAGCGCCACGACCCCGCAGCTGATGTACACCGTGGTGTTGGTCTGGTCCTTCTCCGGGTCGTACGTGTCCCCGGTGGGCGCCGGGGACGGCGGCTGGGTCTTGATCCAGTCCGGCGTGTTGTAGTTGGTGCAGACCTTCTGCTCCAGCCGCTTGCCGCGGTCGGCGCAGCAGAAGCGCAGGAAGCAGCTGCCGCAGCAGAAGCGGTGGTCCGTGTTGTTGCACGCGAACTCCTTGTCGTACTGGCCGCTCACGTCGTAGTAGCCCTGGCACGTGTCGTGCTGCACGGAGGGCGCCGGCACCTGCGTGATCGTGGCGGCCGCGTTCACCTCCTTCGCCTTCGGCTGCCTCCGCGGCGCAGCTTTGCTCTTCTTGCTGCCGGCGGCGCTCAGGACGTTCAGCGGGTCGAGGTAGATGAGGAGAAGCAGGAGGTGCTTCGTCCCCATCCTGCGAGGACGCGCTGCGGCTCCCGCAGCTCTCACCGCGCGGCGGCTTGTGCACGCGGAGAGCGCTCAGCACCCTCCATCCAGCCCGGAGGCGCGCTCCCTGCAGAGGTTCTCCTCACGGCTCCTGCTGGAGCTCCCGGTGGAGGACACGCAGCTTCAGTCTGACGGACCTCCGAACGAGCTCCGGCAGCCAGAAAGTTCACAGGCTGGACCTTTTCCGACTTTCACCTCCCTCCAGTCCGAGAAGTCTTCCTCCCCGCGCGTCAACTTTGTTTAGCAGGAGTTCAACCTGAAGGTTCGGAGTAGCAGCAGCAGGAGGAGGACTTACCGACTGGACGGTGGTCGGTAACCGCCTGTGTCAGCCGCGGAATCAGAGCGCCTCAGCAGAGATAAGAGGAAACCTTCTCTCTCTCTCTCTCTCCCTCTCATCTCTCTCTCTCTTTCTCTCTCCCCCTCCTCCCTCTCTCTCTCCCTCTTCCTCCCTCTCTCACTTTCTCTCTCCCCCTCCTTCTCCCTCTCTTTCTCTCCCTCTTCCTCCCTCTCTCTTCCTCTCTCTCTTTCTCTCCTCTCTCTCTCTCCCTCTCATCTCTCTCTCTCTTTCTCTCTCCCCCGCCTTCTCCCCTCTCTCTCGTTCTCTCTCTCCCTCTTCCTCCCTCTCTCTCTCTCCCTTTCCTTCTTTCTCTCCCTCTCTCTCTCTTTCTCTCCCCCCTCTCTCTCCTCTCTTTTCCATCTCCTCTCTCTCCCTCTCTCTCTCCTCCACTACGTCACTGATTCAGGTACCTCAGTTCATTAGCAATCGTTACCCCTCCCCCTCCTTCTCCCCCTCTCTCTCCCTCTTCCTCCCTCTCTCTCTCCCCTCTCTCTCTTTCTCTCTCCCCCTCCTTCTCCCCCTCTCTCTCCCTCTTCCTCCCTCTCCCCTCCCCCCCCCCCCCCCCCCCCCTCCTCCTCCTTCTCCCTCTCTCTCTTTCTCTCTCCCCTCTCTCTCCCCTCTCTCTCCCCCTCCTTCTCCCTCTCTCTCTCCCTCTTCCTCCCTCTCTCTTCCTCTCTCTCTTTCTCTCTCCCCCGCCTTCTCCCCTCTCCCTCTTCCTCCCTCTCTCTCTCCTCCACTACGTCACTGATTCAGGTACCTCATTAGTTCATTAGCAATCGTTACCCCTCCCCCTCCTCCCATCATGCCTTCGGGCTTCACTCGATAACTCGCGCAAGCAGGAAAAAAACGCAGAAAGTAAATAAATTAGTGCGCGCGTATGCGTGTGCGTGTGCGTGTGCGTGCTGCAGCCCCCGTCACGTCCAGTGCGCGTGTGTGTAAATTTGTTTAGTTTGCGAAGTCTTTGGTTACTTCCCCAAATTTCGATTCTGACCTTCAAAGTAAAAGCATTTCTTTTCAGCACGTTTTGATTTTCAACAATATTGATAATAATAATAATAACCGTCGTGAAAACGAAATTTAAAAAATTCGATTGTAGTCTAGGTCTTTAAAACTTTTGCCTCTGTATTCTCTTATGTAGGTGACTTTTACTTTTACTAAACTTTCCAACATATTTATTGTAACACTGTTTTTCTCTCAGATGCTTAAAAACACTCACAGTGTGAACACACCTTCGCCAATCACATCCTCCCAGAGTGAAGCCAGAACACCTGGACGGACCCCTGGTGGTCGGCTGCAGTATAGCCCATAAACCCCTCCCCTGACTAAAAAACTCAGAGTACACAAGCGGTTTAATCGTATTCACAAACACGCTTCAATCTGGTGAAATCTGGTGGTGCCAAATGGTGACAACGGGCCGCATTGAAACTAATCATCTAAACTAACATCAAATTGACTTTCAGTGTCATTGGCGTGTCACAGCTCCTCCATCTGGCACACAGACCGAAGCCGCTGCCGACGTGGGTTCGTCTGAGCCGGCCTGAGTGCCGTTCGATCGAGGTGGTCTGCTGTCAGGGCTTTTAGAGCTCCGAGAGTCTGCGCAGGCCCCCTGCTGGGACCGGCTCATCATCCTGAAACCCTCTGCGAGACTTCACGGCGACTCCTGAAGAGCCACAGAACACGGATTTCATCAAACTGTTCCTCTTTACTCTGCTTTTTACAAACACTCATTTGTTTGTCCGCGGAAGTTCACCATTTTTCCTGTTCTCAAATTCTCATATCAGCCACAGGTGGCGTTCCTTCCACTTCCAGGACACATCAGGGGCAGCCACGAGGACGCTACCACCTTTACAGGCCACAAAGAAGAAGGAGAGAGAGGAGTTTGCTGTTAGCACTCTGCTGTAAGTTTGTCAGAGACGTTTTGACACAGACGACCACCGGAGTTCTACATGCCTGGAGAGGGAGGGGCTCTGCTCTGTGCATTCTACTACCTCACCATTAGGTGGCACTAGTTTCCCCACCCTGGACCTTTAATGTGGACTTTTACAGCCGGTTCTTGTGGGTCTTCAGTCGGGGGACAGTCTCTGCTTTGGGACGAACCACTTTATCAACACAAAAACTGTAGCGAGGTCATGAAAGCATGTGTAACGTGAGTAAAATTAAAAATGATTTCGCTTGATCTGCTCTCCTGTTTGTTTTTGGTCAAATCTGCTCGTTTGCCCCGCCCCCTCAGGACATTGATAGCAGATCCTGAGTCTGTAGCCGCTCGTCTTTGTCAGTGACTGAACGGGTTATGAGCTGTCGATGATGTTGAAAAAATACACCCAAAAGGAGAAAGTTTTCTTTTGACTTAAATTGTAAATATGTTTTTAATGTCGTCTTCACCGTGTGCGTGTGTGTGCGACAGCAAGGCTCAAAGTGTTTCCCTTTTAATTAGGTCAGCCAACAAACAGCGGAAATGCAAAGTGTTCACTGAGTAGAAAAATGTTATTGACTCCGATATTTGAAAGCAATTAAAAAAGAAATCAGCCTGAAGTTTTACGACTGCCTGAGTCTGTTTGGAAGCTGCGGGTGAGCATAAATTGCCATCGATTCTTTTCCTCACACAGTCACCAAGGTGTGACAGTCACACTTTGCTGACTGCCTGAGTGTTGATCAGTCCGACAAATCACCAAAGTTTGGAGACAGGAAGTGTAGTCTTTGCTAAACGACGCCTGAAATGCCTGGAATGAGATGTGAAACGTCCTGAAAGCTGTAACATGAAGCAGGGTTGATTGTTTTGTCTCATTCCCACGTTGTTGACTGCTGACACTCGGGGTTTCCCGGGTCATCGGAGGGTTTTGATGGGCTCAAAGTGTTAGTGTTTGACAAACAAGGAAACGACTCCACATCTTTACAACTTCCTGCTTTAGAACTGCTGCTCAGCCTCGATCACACGAGGTCATGTTTTAATAGGTGAACTCTAATTAGAGCTTCTGTGGCTGCTCTTTTACCTCCACAGTGGATGTGATGTCCAGCTGGTGTCATTCTCTAGCTGACGGCACTGGCTGCAGATGAGTACGTTTTGAGCTTTCAAAGGTCAAAGGTCAAACGAACATTCTTAACTATTCATAACTCCAGAATGAATTGACATAGAGAGGTCCAACTGATTTCATTTGGAGGACAAATGATCAACTTTGAGGCTTTCAAGGTCAACACAGAAAATTACATGCAAGAGGAGTTTAGCTGCTCTGAGCACAGTTAGTTTGTTGCTAAGACAGGTCGAGAACAACCGTAGAAGTTCTCATTTAAATCCTCATTTACGGTCCATAGCTGGACTTCAGTTGTCTCTCACAGCTAATTTAACACCCCAGACAGAACAGGAAGTGGACCTTAATTGCCCACTGACACGTTACACCAGTCCTGCGATCCTCCGGCAGGCCTTGTAGACACAAAGTGTGATCAACTCAGCCCTGACAGCACCGTTAATATGACAGGGAGGCGAGACGGAGAAAAGGGCGCCGAGCGTTTGATGAATGTCTTTCCACGCTGGATGCTCCACAAGTCGGCGCCTGCAAATTGGCCCTGCGCTCCTCCGTCAGTCAAGATGGCACGTCGGACGGCGCGTTGAGCACAAAGGGAAGAGGAATCGTCCATTAGTGTTAAACAGCTCCGAGCGCCAAGCTGGTCTCAGCAAAAAGCGCTGGCAGGTGACGCCGGGTCGACAGCGGCTGGAGAATAACGAGCGAGCGGTGCGGCAGAGATGTGAGCTCGGCCCTCATCACGGGAGACGACCAAACAGAATGTCTGTCCCAGTTCTGGTGTCAGAGGGGAACTGGCTCCCCTCTGACACCGGCTGGGGGGTCCACTCACCTTTCATCAGCACGGTTCAACACAAAGTGAAACTCGACGCCGGGCGTCACAACCCGTCGACCTCGCAGGTG